>OZ037994.1:39169937-39392437 GCA_964035705.1 Porites rus
TAGCCACCCCTGCTGGAAATATATTTACTCGAGGGCTATTGTTCACTTGAGACAAACGCGACTCGCCCAAACAAACTATATGTTCCAGTGCACGCGTCAAAGTGAGAAAAAAGGAAACATGTAAGGTGATGTTTGCATTTTGCAATTTTTTTAACTCTCGGAAAGTTCCAATTTCCAAAGCGCAAAAGCTTAATTCACCACGACGACAGCGACAACATTAACAACAGACACCAGTTTTATAGATTAGCAAAACATCAGCTTGGAATGTGCATCACACCATCACACTTTTAAAATATTATTATTTATTTAAAAAAAGCGTGATGCACATGCTTTCTTTCTCATTCTCACGCATGCACTGGAACATGTAGTTTACTTGGGCGAGTCGCGTTTGTCTCAAGTAAACAATAGCCCTCGAGCAAATATATTTCCAGCAGGGGTGGCTAACTCTGGTAAAGCTATCTATCGGTCCCTAGAAAGATCAACCCAGGACACCCGGGATGGATTTTTTTGTACAGTGCCCAGGTCTCATTTTCTTGGCCGTGCGTTGATCTTGCCCGGCTACTTCGGCGAGCATGTTCTCGGCCTTTTTGGATTACATCCTTCGGGTTCATTGGTTTCTCAATCTGCTGCTAACCTATTACTACGATCCTGGCATGTTTATTTTCTGTTGGAGTTCGAATTTCGTGGAAAAAGTTATGTTGAATGAGAGCATGGCGGCCAAGATGATATCTCGTGTCTCCTACCTTGTATATTATTATTGTATATAGAGTGAATTTGAACAAATTATCACGAACGTTCGTTGGAGCATTAAGGACAACAACAAATAATTGCAGAGTAAGTTTCATTGATCTTTATTAAGTATTTCCTAGAAACTTTATGATCCTATAAACACTGTAATTTTACTGGAACCGTACTGTGGTACTATCACAGAGCCTGGGTTACCTGTGTTCTAACGATATTTGATTCACTGTAGAACATTTAACCTTCTAGTGTCTACCACTACTTACAAACAACTTACGAAGAGTCTGTGTGATAGCCAAAAGACTGGATTTTGACGCATACCTTTCTTTTCGTTGGCCATGCTGCGCGCCTTAAGCCTAACGCGCCTTCTGCCCGCCATGAACGCGCCATGTTGAAAACACACAACTCATTCCCAATCTCCTCTCAGTCATCCCGAAGTACTATTTCCCGCCGACTTTCCCGCCATTTCCCTGCGATTTCCCTTTATTCCCTATCCGCTTTGTTCCAAAAGTCATTGGCAGATTCCTAACATATTAGATAGGTGTCCAGACTCGATAATACTTTTCTTAACCCTGCGGACGTCAATGTGGTCTAAGAGTAAGGTAGGCCCCCTCCTCCCCTAGACTCAACTCCAGGACAAACAACATGAAAGTTCCAACACCTGCCAGATGCCCGGGCGTATCACTTCCCCTCTGAAAAGAGCCGTAAACTAATATTATACCGGTAGCTGGTGTCCAGCCTAAGATGTCTTTTTTGTGTGTTTAGCCATCAGAAGCAGGTCAATTACTTTTTTAAAAAGGTTATGAACTGGTTTAGTTCTCTTGCCCTATGCCACGCGTGTATTAAGCAATGACCGTCCTTTGAGACTGGCTCTCGACGCAATCCTTCCTGCTGGAAGTATTCATCCTCGGAGCTTTCAACTGCAACTGCGAAAAATTACAGACGTTTCTTTCTCTGTCGGTTACCTTAAAGCGTGATTCCATTGAAAAATCCGGACCTCCTCACTCTACCGAGTCGACTTAAACAGAATTCTGTTTATGCGAGCAATTGATAACAAGGCTGACCAAATGGAAATACCCTTCACGCAACGTGGAAAGAACGTAACGATTGGACAGATAAACGAAACCAGAAGCAATAGAATTGACTGTAAGGGCGATATTACATCTAGTATAGACTAAACGAAGCAATCTGTACGTTCATGCGAAAGGCTCGGTCATTTTTAGCTCATGGATGACGTAGTCATGCCATGGGCTTTTGGAGGCACTCGAATGGCACTCGATCACTCACTCACTCACTCACTCACTCACTCACTCACTCACTCACTCACTCACTCACTCACTCACTCACTCACTCACTCACTCACTCACTCACTCACTCACTCACTCACTCACTCGATTCTAATTAATTTATTCATTAAAGTCAGATTAGACACTTTACTCTTACCTCCCTTACTTAGTATTACTTTTGTTCCAAGTGCCTTTTACACATATGTTTGGAATATTCTAGAGGGTACTACTAAGGCGAATTTTTTTCCCGACACATCAATTATAGAGATGGGTTTTGAATAAATGGAAAGATTCTAAAGAACACTAATAATATCATCCGCAAGAAATGGACTTAGAATTGTTAAAAGGACATTGAAATAATTGAGCGTGGTTCATTGTTGCATATTTGGACGAATTGTGCACATTTGTTCCCGATATTGTACTTGATATGGAGAAGATGCGATCAACAGGAGTGTGAAAGAGCTATTGCAGCCTGACGATGGGATTTCGTTCAGCGAAAAGCGAATAAGCCAAAGAGCCTTATCATCACTACAAAAAAACGGTCCTCGAATTGTTAAAGCGACATTGAGGAGTATCTATTGTGGTTTATTCAGTTATTTGGACGAATCCGTTCGACCATTTGTTTACGTATGCAAACAGGGAATGAATTAATGTTGTGTGGACTAGAAGCACAGGTTTTAGAACCAACAAGCAGTTACGCTATTTTGCTTGAATTCTTAGGTGATCTTTGCCTTAGAGTAAGCTTTTGTTTGTCGGTGATTCCATTTAGCAGGGCTATTCGATGTAATTTCTACAAGAAATGTTGCGCTGGTATAAACAAGTGTCTAGAACATTCAGGTGGAGAAAGGCAATCGGATACTTCGACTGCGTTTAAATTACTGGGCTAACGTCAGAGCACGTACTGCTTTGAGCTTAAATAATTTTTCGCTCGCGTTTATCAAAAGCGTGTTCTAAAGCAGTTCAATTTAGCCATAAACGCCTGTATTCTGTATTTAATATAGCTCGTACTACACATACTAACCGTTACGTACTCTTTGTGAACAGCATATGGAAACATTTATTTAAAAGCATCGCACTTTTAGGAAACCTTCGAGGTCCATTAAAATATTGTTTAAAACCACGGTTTAAATAAAACTCGTGCTTATGCAAAACTTGGCTATTTTACAAGAAAGTGCACTGTCGTTCGGAAAGTGTTTGACAGTCACATGAGAAAGCAAATTATTTTACAACTAAAAAGCGTTAATAATTGCTTTTAAAGGTGATCTTTGCTTTGTAAGTAGAAATGCTGCGCTGATAACAAGTTTCTAGAATATTCAGGTGCACATGCAATCGGATACTTCGAGTCACGCTGTATTTTGGCAAGTCCGTACACAATGAACCGTTCAAAAAGATTTATATGTTTTTCTTTGATTACAGTGTATTGAACTGTCTTTTCTACACTAATTCAATTCATCCATGAGCTCGCTCCAAGGAGCCTTTGATTGTAAAAGAAGCCTCCGGGATTTAAGAGTTTTGGTTGTAATCATTGTGTACTACGTCATCTGTTCAAAATTTTACAATACCAGTAATATTTGTTGACGAATGAAAGCACCGTTTAATTTTTGTCGGAGCGCGCGCTTTTACGTTGGTAACAACAGCGACATAAATTTCGAATTTAAAATCATCGTTAAAGCATCGCGTTTACGGCAAACGGCAAACTTGAATTTGTACCACGTAACCGAGTTTCCCCTTTGCTAGTTGTTTACTGTTCATCGTTCATTATAACTACAGGAAAACTCTGTCCACAAGAATGGTTTTAAGCTGTTTTTATCTGCTCATTTCTCATTTTCAAATTTCTCAACTTGAACCGCACGTTTGCCGTTTGTAGCAATGTCTCTGTAGCGCCTTTGAAGACAACGCAGCGTCCAATGAAAACGGAAAAGCGCGCGGAAATGGATTGGATAGGACTTCCGGTGCTCATTTTCAAGCTCTGTCATTGGTCAAGTCAGTTTTTAAGAACTGCGCGTGGCTTTGTAACTGTCATCATCTACCTTTAATACAACAAACTTTAAATTCCGGCGCATTCTTCTTCTCATTTTTAGTTTAAGCTGGATAATTAACAGTCAATTTTTAATATTTCCCTGAAAAATTTCAGATTAATACAAGTGAAAAAGGATTATGTCTCAATCTTTGCAATCGCTCATCAAAAGATGCAAGTTTTTCTTCGCATTTATGACGTCAAATGGAACTCTCGTTCTTACTGTAAATTATGCCAACTCTAAAAAAAGTGTAACAATTTACGGAATAGTTATGCTTTCCTGCATCAACTTTTCTCACAGTAATTCTCGCTTTTTGACTAATTTAAAGAAATATTTTCCGCTATCTGACTTTTTGTTTTGCTTCGCTTAGTTTTCAGTAGTGCGCGCGCATAGGCAAAAAACAGCTTAAAGAAAGAAACAGAATTATAATGAAGCTTATCTATAATAAATATTCAGTTTCCATCAGTTTCTCCTACACGAAAAAGTGTCTCTTTTGTTAGTATTACTTGAATTTGAAGTTCTTGTATTAATGTCGAAAGCGTACCTAATCATTTTGCCCGAATGTCTTACATAACCTGGCTCGCAAGTAGTGAAGGTATTAGCTTATAACATATAACTTTATTAGCATTATTTATTAGCTTATAACAAGTTTATTGTACTTTTTGACACAAACACTAAAAGGCAAATCAGTGAAGCTATCAACTCACCTTTACTCTGTTCACTCATTTCGATAATCAACTTTTGTAGCTCTAGAAAAAAAACGCCTTTATTAATGCACTTGTTTAAGCAGGTCTGTCAAAGAATTTTACTTCTCAGCGAATGCCTAGTTACCTTTATGATGTCAAATGGAAACTAAACATGGTCAATTCGTTATTTTACGCGTGCGCATTGTATGATCGATAAAGACTGCTTTTATGGTGTTATGACAAATCGTTATGAAGTAAATGTGTTTTGTTTCCTTTGCTATAGTGCAGAACTTGATAGCGAGCACAACGTTGCTCGCTTCGCGTTGCTTTCCCTACTTTGTGTAACGCTCACCTGAACCTTCACTGGAAACTCAATTCAAACTATTGCACACTTCTGCGCTTTCAGTTTGCGATACGTCGAAATGTGTATTAACCCTTTAAGCCCACCGTCCAAACATAAATTCTCTATACTGATCTTCATACAATTATTTAAAGACATAGTTGAGAGAATTTGATAACAGATCAAAGCATTTTCTCTTTAGTGATCATTTTATTAACACTCATAACCATTTCTCTTGACTTATGTATGGATATTGTTAGGAGAAAATTGATGTTGAACACCATTGGGACTTAAAGGGTTAAATTATAATGAGGATTATACCGCCCCACGAAATGTGCAGTTCTCATGAAACCGTTGCAAAAATAGCATGCTAACTGCATGCACCTTAAATGTCGCTGCCGGTGGTTCGCGCGGCGGTAAAATCGTCAGTATTAAGCAGCCTTTATGATACTCAGAACCACTTTAATTAAAAAGAAAACTCTTCGAGGGCATCAGACGTTTTGGTAGGTTCTTTAATTTTATTACACGTTAATTGATTTCAATATATAATTGGTTTCTAATGGAATCTAATGTAAGAACTGCACTTCAATGCTCATGAACAAATAACAACTAAATTATTTAAAAATTTCATAACTATAACTGATACCAATATTTCGCGAACACCATGTTAGCTATCAGTCTAATCTAATTATCAGTTTGGAACCTCAAAAACGCTTTGAAATTATACCCTAAAAACTATAACAAGCGTTTCAACAAGCATTGCGATGTGTCACCTTTTTAAATAACAAAATAAATACTACCATAAACAATTTTCGTTGCGGCTGTTTTACAAACTGTGGAGCAGTAAATGTATATGATCCATGTGATCATGCTTGATATGGCATAGCCTGTTTCACTGCTCAGTCTACCTTCGCAGCTTTGCCGACGGCAAAGAGCTGCTTTTGTTCTGTTGTCGAGGAAATACGTTGTCCTGTGTTGGAGCAGAATTGTAAGTAGTTTGGGGGCCTAAACGAACCAGGCTAAATAAGCGATAATTTTGAAATACACTCACCCGGCCCCACCTCGCCGAGGATTATATTTCACCCGGTACTAATGACCGGTGGCCTTAAAACAACCACATCACACTGACCTACAAAAAATTGTCTCGCATTTGTAAAATATCTATGAAATGTGCCTCTTGTTAGTTTTGGCATTTTACAGGTTTCTTTGCTCAGTCTTAAGCAGAAAGTGTTTCATGGAATCATCAAACTCTTCCATAAATGGAGTGTGCGATAGCGAGGCCTTGTGACCAGTAAACTTGCTTGTAAAACTTTGGTCTCTGTAAGTTGTAATGTTATCAAGTTTGGTCTTGTACCAAGCGTGAAGCATTTCTGATACATCTAAATCGTAGCTGTAATTGGATTCTTTGACAAGATCAGCCACATAAGCAGTCTGGAAGTCGATTCTGTCATGTACGTCTTTCAGTTCTCCCATCCTGGTGATAAAATGTACATCAAAATGAGTGCTTAACTGATTAAACTTATTAAATTTTTTTACAAAACATCTTGGAACAAGAAAATCTAGCATTACCGATTGCCCAAAAAGTTGCTATAAACTAATGAATAAGATTGAATTTATTAAATATTAATAATAAATAATGATATAAAAGGTGTCGACAAGCGCATCTTTGCACTAAAGCAAAGCCAACTAATTTATAATATAATAATATACTGGGCCACCTACCGCTCGTGGCCCAAAAGTAATGGTCAATAATAGTATTGTAGCAGGTCAAATGTTCCTAACCCAGTGACTTTCATGGCAAAGAAACTTAAGAAATATTGACGACACACGGCTTGGCTAAGGCCTTTCCTCTCTACCCGTACATGAAGGGCACGTAATTGCCATTAAATTATTCTTACAACTCGATTTCAGTCGCGACTTTTAACCTATTTTTTATAAACTTTATGCACTGGTCAACTCCATACCCAAGGAAAGAAGGGAAAATGGAGATTTCAGCGGTTTAAGCTTGTTGCTTTGGCCACGCTATGCGGGTTTACGACAGTATTACTAAGATGCAAGTATCAGCGAGCGAAGACCATTAACGGAGCTCAGACGGGGATTCGCCCTTGCCACCATCTTGCATAGGCATGGTACAGGAACAGAAGCCATTAAACCTTACTTCTGACGAGAAATGATTGGAATATTGTTTGGGTGGGTGTATAAGATGAAGGGATAGTTCATGTAACCATAATTGGAGAAGTTTTAAGTTTGGAATGCCAATTTAGTAATCCAAGATAGAATATTGCTCATCTTTACTATTTAGGCTGTTTGAGAAATGGACAGCATTGTTGATTTCACTATTAAATTGTAAAAGTTCAATTCGAGGCAAAAATTCTTGAAATCAATTTGGGTACATTTGTGATTTTTGAAGTACGGTATTGCCCCGGAGGAAGGGAACAAAATTGACGTTTTGACGTACGAATTTTAAAATTGCTCCTCTTAGTAGGGACTGACTTGCTTAAGTTAGGAGGCAGACCTGGTTCACTGCTCTGGTATTCCCCGGGTATACGGGTGCGGGTCTTTCGACCACCCTTCTATGTTGCTGTCAAATGGGTACCTCAACGAGCTGGTCAAATGCCCCCCCAGGGCACACCCCCCCCCCCCCCACAAGGTTAATACACATTTTACTTCGCGTAGTCGTGTTTCATTTAGGTTTGATGTACCTTTGCTTGCACTTTTTAATTTTTTTGCGCCTTGGTACCTGAATAATCTGCAAGCACAGAGTATGCCATATGCTCCTGTAACCGCCACTGCAACCAGAACCGGCCACTCAGCTCCCTTAAAACTGCGTCACACACCAAGAGCAAATCATATGTTGGTGTCCTTCTTCGTATCTAATACTGTCGTAATCTGTTCTTAAGTGTTCTGATACTAAAGGTTATTTGATGAAACGTGACTAGAAAATGAACAACCGCATCATATTCGTATTCTCTCGTAAAATAGTATGTAATAACTTTCCTTTCATCCCCAGTCGGTATACCTGAAGATATGAAGCCATTGTTATTCAAAATGGAGAAAACTTCGATTCCATGGTGCTCGTCGATATCATCATCTGAGATTGCTTCTAGTCTCCCTAAATTTTGCTTTGTGTGAGTTGACGGTTGTGTATTGTCAAATTTGGTTTTGCATCATGAAACATTGTTGCGTGATGTCTTTGATCTGTCTTCGAGAGTACCTCAAGTGTCCTGTCTTAGCCCTCTACTGTTTTCGATCTACGCCAGCAAGATATTTGATGTTATACGATCGCATCTTCCATCTGTGCATGCGTACGCTGATGACACTCAGCTATATCTTTCATTTTGTACCAATAGTATTTACGATCAGACCTCTGCCTTGCTGCAATGGAACACTGCATCAGCGACATTAGGTCTTGGATGCATCATGATAAGCTAAAGCTTAACGATGAAAAAACTGAATTCTTACTCATTGGTACATGTCACCAATTAGCTAAAGTTTCTATTAACTCAATTACCGTTGGATCTGTGGATGTTTCATCGGCTGGCGAAGCCAGAGACCTTGTGTGAGGCTTGATTCAAAGCTTACAATGTCTACTGATATTAATAAGACGTGTGGAGCAGCATTTTTCTAACTTTACAATATTTGCCTCATCATAAAATTCGTATCTAAAGAAAGCACTGAGACCCTTAGCTTATTTACGTGTTCATTACTAGCGGGTTTGATTACTGCAACAGTTTATTCTGTTTTGCCTAACAGTCTTATCGCTTTTATGTTCGTGGCCTTAAAGCTGTGGAACGGCCTACCACGTGACATACGGTCGACCATGAATCCATCTACTTTTGAAATAAAACTTTTTTCATGACTAGGTTCTTATTTTTACTTGTATATACTTATATTTAGGATTATTTTTACCATTTCTAGAACTTCTGTGAAGCGCATTCATCGCTAGGTTCTTAATTTTTACTTGCATTTAGAATGATTTTTATTGTTTTTAGAACTTCTGTGAAGCACAAGCTGCTATACAAGTGTCAATTATTATTATTATTATTATTAGCGCGAAACTGTTTTGTGTCTCAAAACATTGTTGTGTGTCACGAAACTTTGTCTTGTTTCAGAAAAAAAATTTTGTAACGGAAAAATGATTGGAATATTTTGTTTTCTATCGGGAAGTTTGTTGTGTTTTCGACATAGTATTGAGTTGTGTTTTGCCCCTGTGGGCCGCCGTATTTTTCCTTAAGATAAAACAACAAAAACAAAAATAATTACCTTGTTATCTAGTTTGTGCTGTCGCTTTCCATCTCTTCTTTATTGGGAAGTTTTAGTTCCCCCATGATGAAATTTACCACCCACTTTGCTTGTGCATCAAACATGGTGAATGTGTATGCTTGGTCCACCATACCTATGTATAGAACTTTGTCATTTCCGCCCCGGGTCCAGAGAATCGATTTGTAGAGGCCTTCTGGGTAAAAGACATTGCTTGTCTTGAGACGCAAGCGCTCTTCCAAAAAAGGGAAGGAGTAATGGTGGCCTGTGCAAAGTATGATGTCATCAACCTCTACTGAGCTACCATCCCTGAAATGGACTGTGCTTCCTTCCAGCTTGGTGAGCAGTGGCTTTTCTGTTATCTGTGGGGGCCATTTGAATCCCATCGGTCGAGTTCGCCAACAGCAAATGATATTTTCAGCGCCGTACTTAAGACACTGGAGAGCGATGTCTTCTGCTGAATTTCTAGAACCAATGACAAGAACTCGTTTGCTTTTGAAGTGAGAGGCATTTCTGAAGCTATGTGAGTGAATAACTCGACCGGTAAATTGGCCAATACCAGGAAAGGAAGGTATGTTGGGTACAGAGAAGTGCCCAGTTGCTACAATGACGTAGTCAAATCTCTCAGCCGGAAGGACCTCATCTTCTGAAAGATTTTTGACGACTACAGTGAAGTCGTCGGTAGAATCGTTGTAGGTCACTTGACGTACAACATGACTGAAGTGAACCCAAGGACGAAGTTTGCTTTTTGACCATCGGCCTGTGAAAGAAAATGTTTGTTAAACTCTTAATCTTACAGCTAAGAAATGGCAATAGCCCCTGGTTGAAAAGAATCTTAAATGAATTTTATTAGTTTTTATTTTTGAATTTCTGTGATACACGTACAAAATAGAGGTTACAGAAAACTCGCATTCCCCCGGATGAGGAAGTTTCCCGGACCTCTGAGTTTTGTCAGAAATACAGTTTTTATGTTACTCCCTTTCGTCGCCTTGTAACCCATAACGGGATTGTTTTACTGTTTCTATCAGCGTTATTTTGCATTGCAAACTTCTTCTATTTTTTAAACTAACAGTATTGGTATTTTGGCTCCTTATCAACGTTGTATTGGTTCCCAAAAGGAGACTAACTTTATGTTGTATATTTCTTTCTTCTCTTTTTTTTTTTTCGATTTTGTGGCGTTAGTTACAGCCGTGGCCGGGGTTTAGTAGGAGTAGATAGATGGATCGTTTTCTAAAAAGTTTGAGCAAAAGATTAAATTTAATTCAAAACAAATACTTTAAAAAATATTTAAAAAATACTTAACTGTCAGATAATCACGAAAGACCTCTCTTGGCGTAAACGATGGAATGGATTTTCCAAAATGATTTTCAAAGGTATAGTCTGGAAGTTCATAACATTCCTTTGGAGCATTTGTCCACAGACCCTGGTACATACTTCCATGTATAGGTTCTCCGTATTCATCGGTATCTGTGAACAAAGCAGATACATCTTTTGTTCTACGTTCTACGTGCTCAGGTCATCTATCGATTCAACTACTTCATGAAGAGTGCACGATCACCATATTTCTCTTGCCTGCCATTTTTTAGGCCTGGTGAACGAATATAAAATATTGGGCTACACTGACTCCCCAGCCCCATCTTCTTCGCGTTCCCTGTAACTTACTCGTTTAGGATGAGAATAACAAACTTTATAAGAATAATTAAGATAGTACGCGCGCTCTGATTGGCCGAGAGGCGTGTTTGCATGAGAGTATGTAAACATGGTTGTGACGTCAAGATGTTTTGCATTTCGCGCGCTAATCACGTAAGCATGAATTTGAACAAGTTGAGTTGAACACTCGACAAGCGTGCTTTACTTACCCATTCCCTTGTCGGCTGAAACTTGGGAAGTCTTTACAAAACATGCTGTGTCAATTTTTTTTTGCTTAAGCTGACATTTTAAGCGATGAGAAAAACCGGTATTTTGGAAAGCCTCTTTTTTGCAAAACAAGATTACGCATGCAATACTTCGTGTACAAGACTTCGCGACTGGTGACAATACCGTAAAATTCCGAAAATAAGCCCCTCCATGTATAAGCCGCTCCAAATATAAGCCCCCAAAATCGTAACGCAAAAGACCCTCCGTCAAATCGCCCCTCCAAATATAAGCCCCCCCGGGGGGCTTGTACTTGGAATCTGCCCTCGAATGCAAAGTAAAACAAAGCAAAAATGGTAAATTTCCTTCCCACTACAAGCTAGCCCAGTCGATTTTGAAACGCAAATTTCCCTCCGTAGATAAGCCCCTCAAAAAGGGCCTTTGAAAAATATAAGCCCCGGCGCTTATTTTCGGAATTTTACGGTATCTAATTTTAATCAGTACCATAACAAAACGTTTTGCGTTTTTTCGCGGGAAATTGTATTCATAAAGCAATAGAAGACTTTTTTCCTGTATTTATATAGCCTGATATAAACAGGAGAGGGGTTGGGAGAATTCTCGACAGTTATGCGAATACAGCAAAATAATCTCCTACCTGTTCGTCATGAATAGTTCCAGAGACCGCCCCAATCATACTGTTTTTTAAAGCACACTATCTCTGGAATTTCCTGGCCCTTCATTTCCAATTGCTTTAATTGATATAGAGCGGACATTCCACTGGGTCCTGCACCAATCACACATACCCGCTTTGCCTTACACATTTCCTGAGAAAGAAAACATTATAATTGATTATTTTTATGTATTTTATATTGCACTCATCTGATCTGTAGCCCTCTCTTCAGGTGTTACTCAGGTTTCAATATTAGGTTCACTTTTGTTTTTAGTTGTGAAAAGACTAAAAAAAACTGGCTTCTTCCAAGGGTAAAGCTGAGTTTGAAATACTTGGAAGAAAGTGACCATAGCCATTCGGATATCTTAAGCGTACAGTTTTCGGGTTTGCATTTGAAACTGAATGAACTAATAGAGGAGGAAAAGTCGTTACGTCACGTTGCCATGGTTGTAGCAAAATTTCTGGATCTCAACACCCCACCGGTGATATTGCAAATATGGTAGGAAAAAACGAAAAACTGGCATGTATCAGTGGCGGATTCAGGGAAGGCGCCGGGGGGGGGGGGGGGGGCGGGGCCCCTTATTTTTAGATCAAACTGAAGCCCGAAGGGCCGAAAAAAGTTTTTTTTAGACCGGGCCCTCCCTTATCTCAGGGTCTGGATGACCGGTCCCCCCTTATCAGAAAGTCTGGATCCGCCACTGTGCATGACTTTTCTGTGCATGATTGGACTCAGGAAAAATAAAACGGTAGCCCATACTTTTCTTCCATCGTTCGACAATGCAAATGGACGTCTCTGTCAAGTAAGATTATTGTGATCTAGAAATTTTGCTACCGTGCCGTGTAACGTGACGCCACGCTATAGTTAAAAAATTTAGGAATTGGTCTTGGAGGAAATTTAACTCAGAATCCTTATTTCTGAATAGCAGATATAATCGTGATAGAAGAAACGTTGAGTTGCTTGCAGAGAAACCTGGCAGTACTTCAGTACATGCCATCAAGGAATTCTAACAACTTCTCACTCACAGGTTCACTAACATTTACTCTTTCTCTCTTTCTTTCTGGTGTATAAACGCTTTACCGTAAATATTGTATTAAGCCCCAAACACATTTAAAGGGGGGTGGGGGGGGGGGGGGCTTATCTGAGAGGGGGAAGCTTATTTAATTTAGCAAAGATGGTATCAGTTCTCAGTCTAAAGAACTAGAATACACTAAGAGGAAAAGCTCAAGTACTAGAAGTTGGAGGTGAAGTTGGTGAATAAATCATCCCGGATCAGACAGTCATAATTGATTAATACAGCAGTGACATTTATCACTTAAGGATAATAAGGGAGATGGGGGCTTAAAAGAGACGGGAGCTTAATAACTTTTTTTCCCCGAAAAGGGGGGGACTTATCTTTTTTTTTGGGGCGGGGGAGGCCTAAATAAACGATTTACGGTAATCCAACCTCAAAAGTTGTAGACAATCCCGTAAATTTGTTCCGCACCTCGCTAAGACAAACTCTCGCCAGTGAAGATGCTGACTTCCTATACTGCCCAAGTTTTGCTGCTCTGCGTGAAAAGTTGTTTACCCCCGCTGCACAATTACTTGGAAATAGATGGCATTGTGCCCCAGATAAGAAAAACATCGATTGGCTGTTAAATGGTACTTCTACTGTTAGGTTGTCTCAGCCTGTCCAGTCGTTTATTTTGCTATCAAATCGATTCTGTTAGTTGCTGTGTGTGTTTTTTATGTTTATTTCCTTTTTATGTTTTGTTTTGCTTTTTTCTTTTTATTCTTTCGCCTTTTTTATGTGTGTATGTGTTCGATCTTGACGTGTATTTGTAATTTTAAAATATTGAATGTAAACAGCGTAAGCTCTCTAGATGAGCCCTATAGGCTCTTAGAGCAAATGTTGCAATAAAGGTTGTTTATATAATGACAGGACGCTGACTTGAGGTCCCCAAGGGGCTTTCGGAATAACAGGAGTTGACTGTAACGATCAGTGCCTGAGTTCACCTATATGTACTCTGCCGGTGATGTTGGGATTTAAGACTTTTTGTTGATCAAAGACGCTTCCGCGGTTTTTTCAACTTTTGACTTGGACCAGTTAGGGAAAATCCGTCGCCGTTACTGGAAATAACACCTTAAAATTAGTAAACTTGCGATGTTTGAAAGTGATACGTCTTAAAAGATATTTATATAACTGATTCAAAAGGAACTAACGAGAATAACTTTGGCTCTAAGTTTTTCAGTCATTCACATGCTCGGACCTCTTTTTGTAAATTTTACAACACTTTTTCTTGTTCTATTGTACTCCTTTCTTTCTAAGACTTTAAACGCTGATGCTTGCTTCTCTTCGTTTCAGAGTCTGTTGCTGAAACTCACGTTAGAGTTTAGACCAACAAAATGGCGTTATTGACCACGTCTGTTTCTTTCTAAAATGACAGTTGCTTTTAAATTCATGTGTCTCAGATGGTTGGTTTCTTTGGTTGATGTTACACCGTCACGGGACGATTCGCAAGAACGGTTTTTAACGCAACAGAGCGTTCCGATGGGGAACCATAAGATGCGAGGACGGCGACGGCAGGGAAATGTCGCTTAAAAAGTGAATTTGCGGCTTTCAAGCTTCATCCCGATTATTTCAACTCGCCTACGTTGTCAAATACATGGGAACTCTCCTGGAGTTGAATTTCTTACAGCCTTATCCAAGTTTTGAAAGCGAAAGAAAATCAGTTCTTCGTTGCTTGTCTTTAATACATCCTCCATGAAGGACATGAAGGGAGTTGTCCACGAGACGATTCCCAACGACGATTTTAAGCGCAACACAGCTTGGAATGTTGGAGCAATGTTGCAACCTTTTGAATCAATGTCGCAACAATGTTATTATGCTGTGTTGCTCTTAGGGGTGTTTCGACAATGCCAATTCACGTATGGAAACTAGACCGAGACCGCGGTCATGTCGGATCAAAAGTTTCAACTGCGAATTGTGTCGTTCTGTTTATTTTCTAGATCCATTCACAGTAAAAATCGATCAAGCCTTCCTACGAAGGAAAAATTAAAGCTGATTATTTTGCTGTTGAGCTCATTTTTTGGTTTAATATTGTTCTCTTAGGCTGAAAAATTATAAATTCAAACTATGCCTCGATTCAAAAATCGAATCAATAATGATAATAGACGTGTCATGAATTTTACCACTTCCTCGAACAATTAATAACACAATTTATGTTGCAGGATTGTTTTTGGTTCATTGATTGTTACGGAATAAATTAACGCGTTTATTGGTCAGTATGATCAAAATGATAGGAATTAATTGTCCAACTTCAGTTGTGTCCAACAAATCTCGGACGTGAAGAGCTTTTCGTTTCGTTAACTTTCGTAAATTGACTTTTTTTCCCTCCGGGTAGATCATCTTCTCGAACTTTGCCGTTTCGAAGTTTGATGCTTCATTAATCTAATCAGAATTCAATATTTGAGACATGACCGCCGAACTGTCACCAAACACTGAATGACCTGAAGTTTCGTGATTAGAGTTAAGAAACTGAATAAATCAAGTTCCTGTTGGGGTGACTATATAAGGGTAAGCGGAACTGGAACTCATTCACTCAGTTTCCTAGCCCTACAAAATACCCCAGCCTAGCTGTACCCAAAACATGTAAACATTCATTCCAATACATGGACCATTCATTCAAATACATCCATACCTGTCTGATCCCACAGAAAAGCTGTCCTTATATTGTCCTTTCACTGCACTCTTTCTAACAGTTGTCTAGTTAACGAAGGTAACTTCTGACAATCAATGAAATTCACGCCTAGTTCTGATAAAGGCGACACCCAGTGGAGTGTGGGGGAATGGTAAGAGACGAGGTCTGGGGTCGAGAATGTTCTCACAACTTGCAAAGCGGTCAACTAACCTGGTGATCAGCGGATAATTGCACTATTTTTCCCAAAGTAATGTTTTAGAATCGAGAAGCCAACCGACAGAAAAAAATTCAATGTTAAATTGGAAAAAATAATAGTATACCTCTTTATTTTTGTCGCATATCGTATTCGTCCTTTGGTACTGAAATTGCAAAATGCATGGTCCCGACAGTCACAACAACCTTGTAAATTCTTAACCAGCAACAACACGCGCTGGACTATCGAACGAGTTTACAGGTTACATCGCTTTTGCCGGGCGAGGACATCAGAAGATTATAGAAGTTATGATGCTGATAAAAAAATTACAACAGAAAATATCAAATTTATCGGGAGTAGGTCTATTCAAGAAAGCTTTATAAATATGAACTTATATTATCACACTCCACACTCCATAACAACAGCAGTGATAACATTTCCCCTAGTTTATTACGATCAGTCAACATCTTGAATTCAGGACTTTTGGCGGGAAATCGCAGCGGTCGGACGTGTTTTCATCGTGTCTGCCTAACATTGCCAAAGATGACCCCTCTCTGGCACCTACTCCTATGAAAATACACTATCTGGCTCCCTGACGATGTAATCTACCTTCTTCAATGTAAATGCCTCCCAGAAAGAATAAAAGAGGTGATCGTGGCTCAACCGAAGACGAACCAAGAAATCCGAAGAAATCCAACATGGCGGCCGAGGAAAACATTGATGTTGAAGAATCGATTGAAGCGGGCAAGGAACAAGAAGAGCCTAGCCTTCTTGAAATCAAGGCTCTACTGGTCGACATACAAATCCAAATAGCTGCAGTTCTTAGCGAAAATCGAACGCTGAAGAAGGAAATCGAAGAATTAAAAGAATCTGCCAACTTCTACGAG
The DNA here is from genome assembly GCA_964035705.1 of Porites rus. NCBI lineage: Eukaryota > Metazoa > Cnidaria > Anthozoa > Scleractinia > Poritidae > Porites > Porites rus. The sequence continues at coordinate 39,186,554 of OZ037994.1, forward strand.
AAGGAGCTTAAAGATTTGAAAGAGTCCTTGCAAAAGACCAAGGACGAATACAAAGAATTAAAACACATGCTAGCCTCAACAAGGAACGAGCTTAAAACAACAAAGGAGAATCTAGGAAAGCAAAAAGAAGAATCCGATCGACTGTGGGAACACCATGATGATTTGGAACAATACACTCGAAAGAACTCGCTGGAAATCCATGGAATTCCAGAAGATGCGTATCCCAGTACGGAGGCCGCGGTCATCAAGGTTGCTGAAGCCCTAAATATCACCATAGAGCCTGAAGAAATAGAGATTTCACACAAGCTGAATCGGGGCAAATCCATTATAGTGAAATTTTGCAATCATAAAGTGAAATCGAAACTTTATAAAGAACGCACCAAACTAAAGGATGTCAAAATCAAAGATCTATTTCCCAGCTACCCTTCAAATGCACAGGAACGACAACGTATTTTTATAAACGAGAACCTCACGGCTTATAGGCGTAGAATCATGAAAGAAGCGAACAAGAGAAGACAAGAGGGTACTCTACTCAGTGTTTGGTCTTTGGATGGTAAGATTTTTGTTAAGACATCACCCTATGGCTCCCCTGTTAGAATTTTTTCCGAAGAGGACTTAGATCAATTATAAACTGAACAGGCAAAATAATCTACGTTAAGTCTGGAGAGGGACGTCTTATCAACCATTCAAATTTCTCGCTGCCAAAGTAATTTAATTTTACTAACTACAAATTTGTCTATGCTCTGTTCTTTGTTTTTGCGCTTCTCTTTTTTATTTATTCAAAGTGTTATTTTGTTTATTTTACCTTTTGTGATCATTTGCTTCAGTCTAATATTATATGCACGTTTTAGTCTTCATTATTTGTTTAAAATATCGAGTACCTTTTGCATCAATCATTTTACACCTAATAGAAAGAATGCAAATCCTTTATTGAGGCGCACATGTTTTTTTCCCGTCGAGACAACGTTTATTACAAAAGACTTGAACAAATCGTGACTTTGAAAATAACTTCATTGAATGTCAGGGGACTTAGGGATGACGCTAAAAGAAGAGAAGTATTTAATTGGCTTCGCGCCAAAAGGCCATCAATATGCATGCTCCAAGAAGTACACTGTATAGAAAAAACAAATCACTTGTGGAAAGCAGAATGGGGCTATCAAGCTTACTTCACCTCTTTTGAAAGCAACAAAGCAGGGGTATGTATTCTTTTTAACAATAATTTTAACCTTCAGCTCCAAAGACTTTACACCGACCCTGCAGGGAGATTTATTATCTGTGACTTAAAAGCTAACGAAAAGCTTTTGACCCTCGCTAACATCTATGCTCCCAACGAGGATAAACCTTCATTCTTTCAAAACTTTTACGATCATCTTTTAAATTTTAACTGTGAAGACATAATAATTGGCGGTGACTTCAACCTTGTTCTTAACATCGAAAATGACAAAAAAGGTGGCATTGCCAAAACTCACCAAAATAGCTTGAAGACCGTTCAAGAAATTTCAGAGAACCTAGATCTTCTCGATGTCTGGAGAATTCACAATCCAGATGACAAAAGGTACACTTGGAGACAACGACAACCTAAGGTTTACTGTAGACTTGATTTCTTTTTAATAAGCCAAAGCGTTATTGGGGACGTCACTAACACCGATATAGTGCCAGGATATAAAACAGACCATTCCATGATTACTTTAGATCTGTCTCTTCATGCAAATAGCAGAGGACCCGGCCTTTGGAAATTAAATACCTCTCTTTTAACCGAAACTGCTTATGTTAATCTTATTAAGACAACGATTAAGGAAGTTCAAGACGAATATGAAAACGATGACATGGTAAACTCTGCTCTATTGTGGGACATGATTAAGCTTAAAATACGGGAAAAATCGCTCAAATACGCAATGAATAAAACTAAGAAAACAAAGGGCCGTGAGACAGAACTAGAGCATGCAATTTCCAAACTAGAATCGAAAATGGAGAACGGAGACTCTAGCGTAACAGAAAATTCTGAACTTGCAGAACAACTGAATGATCTAAAGAGTGAGTTAGAAAGAATTATTGAGACTCGTACGAAAGGTTCCATATTGAGAGCTAAAATTAAATGGCATAATGAAGGAGAAAAAAATACGAAATATTTCCTCAACCTAGAAAAGAGACACTATAAGCAAGGCATTATAAGCCAACTTAAAGTGGACGAAAATAACTTTATTACTTCGGATCAGGAAATATTAGCAGAAGGAATCTTTTTTTATGAATCTATATACATCCAACAGAAATATACACAATTTAATTGACACATATGATTTTTTTAAACACGAAAACGACACCGTCCTGAATGACGAACAACGGAACAACTGTGAAGGCCTGCTAACTGAAAGGGAATGCCTTGCAGCCCTGAAAACCATGGAACAGGGAAAAACCCCTGGATCTGATGGGCTACCTTCAGAATTTTATAGAGTATTTTGGACAGACATATCAAACTTATTGATTAATGCTCTTAATTATGCGCACGAAACGAGTCAGCTTTCCATCACACAAAGAAGAGGAGTAATCAAACTCATTCCCAAGAAAGACGCTGAGCCGTATTTCATTAAAAACTGGAGACCGCTTACTCTTCTCAACTGCGACTACAAAATTGCAGCAAAGGCTGTGGCTAACAGGCTGAAAAAGGTTCTTCCCGATCTCATCAGCTGTGATCAAACTGGCTTTATGAAAGGCAGGTTTATTGGCGAGAACATACGATTAATAGACTATGTTATTCGTTTTACCAAAGAAAAAAATATCCCAGGGCTATTATTATTTCTTGATTTCGAAAAGGCGTTTGACACGATTGAATGGCCTTTTATCATAAATTCTCTTCAATACTTCGGTTTCGGCCCAAGTGTTGTAAACTGGGTCAAATGCCTTTACAGCAACATAGAGAGCTGCTTCTTAAACAACGGCTGGACAAGCAACTTCTTTAAAATTGAAAGAGGGGTCAGGCAGGGGTGCCCGTTGTCTCCATATCTATTTGTTCTTTCAGTTGAAGTCTTAGCCAAGGCTTTTAAAAGAAACAGCAATATCAGAGGAATACACGTTAACCAAGAGGAAATTAAAATAAGGTATCGTAAAGGCATCACAAAAGTTAAGCACTTAAGGAACAGAGAAGGAAAATTCCTCACTCCACCAGAACTTTTAAACAAATACGACATCAAGGTCCAACCCTTGGCATACTGTGGAATAATTTCTGCTCTTAAAAAGCTATGCAACACATTCAACCAAGGTGACCACACAAACGAAGGTAATAGTTACGAAAGCTTTTCGACAAAACTAATGAAAGCCCAAAAAGCAAGCAAGTTGGTGTATGACAAATTAATTACAAAGAAAAGTGCCCCCCCTACTACAAGCCAGCAAAAATGGAATCAAGACTGCAACTTAGGTCAAAACGAAATAACGTGGGGTGCGACCTACCAGCTAGCTCATAAAATCACAAAAAGCATAAAACTTAGGGAATTTCAATTTAAATTGCTGCACAGAAGAATACCAACAAACGCTTTCTTAACTAAGATAAGAGTAAAAGAAAACTCCAACTGCTCCTTTTGTAAAAAAGAACCAGAAAAACTCGTACACCTTTTCTGGTCCTGCCCCAAAACGGCGCTCTTCTGGGAGAGCATCATAACGCGATTAAAACTTTGCCAAATTATTCCCGATAGTTACTCTGCAGACATGACTGTTTCACTAGGCCTGAGATCAGACTCTTCTAAACTTCAACGCCAGATCAACTTTTGTTTTCTTATTGCCAGGCACTATATCTGGCTCTGCAAAACAAAAGAAGCTATACCTCTATTGCAAGGATTTCTCAAACACCTAAAGACAATTTACAACATACAAGCACAAGCAGAAGCAAACAATGTTCTGCCCAAACAATGGTCATTCCTACACGACATCACGTAGAAACTATCGTTTCTACCATGGCGCTATTCCCAACGCCCCCTGATATTCTCTATGTCTTTCATCCGTAGCTTATCCTGCCTCAGTAACGCCAACTATCCTTAAATAAGTTTCTTCCGATGCAACTGTGTACTTGAAGCATACGAAATGTAATAATGTTTGAAAACAGTAGTATTGTTAGCAATGTAAGCAATAAGTATTGTCAGTATTGTAAGTATGGTATGAATGTTGTAAATAATGTAAGCAGTGTAAGCAGTGTTCAATATTGTAATTATTGGTTAAGTAAAGCAAAAAAAAAAAAAAACATCTTGAATTCAAAGTTAAAGTTAAAAATGATCCTCTCTCTTATCCTCTCTTGTTGGAACTTAAAAGTGGTCGGACACGAGCAATTTTTTTTCTTAACAAGGAAAACTTTAATTTTATTACACGTTAGTTGATTTCAATATATAATTGGTTTACCGTTTACTTACGGAATCTAACGTAAGAACTGCACTACAATGCTCATGAACAAATAACAACTATGGTTAAATTATTTATAAATTTCATAACTTTAACTGATACCAATATTTCGCGAACACTATGTTAGCTATCAGTAGCTATCAGTCTAATCTAATTATCAGTTTGGAACCTCAAAAACGCTTTCAATTGAAACTATACCCTAAAAACTGTAACAAGCGTTTCAACAAGCATTGTGATGTGTCACCTTTTTAAATCCTAACAAAATGAATTCTACCTTCAACAATTTTCGTTGCGGCTGTTTTACAAACTGTTCAGGAGTAAATATATATGACATGTGATCATTCTTGATTTGCATAGCCTGTTTCACTGCACAGTCTAATTTCGCACACGGTAATTTTCAAGAAGTCATAATAACTCCCCTAGTAAGGTTAATTTAACTCCTTACAGTGGAGTTATTTTAACTCCATAAAAGGAGTTTTTAAAAAACTATTTTTCAGGCGAATACCGTACCTAAAATTTTGACTCCACTTTCACAGTTAAAGTGAATCCAGAGAGTAAAAACAACCCATCTAAGGAGTAAAAATAACCCCATTTCAAAGTTATTTTAACTCCCGACTAGGAGACCTCTTTTTCAGGAGAAAAAAAATGACCCCAAACTGTTATCCTGTAACTAAAATTTTAACTCCATTTTTGGAGTTATAATAACTCCCTAACAAGTACTGTGCAGCTTTGCCAACGGCAAAGAGCTGCGTTTTTTCTGTTGTCGAGGAAATATGTTCTCTTGTGTTGGAGCAGAATTGTAAGTAGTTTGGTGGCCTAAAGGAACCAGGCTAAATTAGCGATAATTCTGAACTACAATCACGCGGCCCCACATCGACGAGGATTAAATTTTACCCGGTACTAATAGCCGGTGGCCTTCAAACAACCACATCACATTGATCTACAAAAAAAAGTCTTGCATTTGTAAATATATATGAAATGTTTTTCTTGTTAGTTTTGCATTTTATAGGTTTCTTTGCTTAATTAAGCAGAAAGTGTTCCATGGAATCATCAAACTCTTCCATAAATGGAGTGTGCGATAACGAGGCCTTGTGACCGGTAAACTTGCTTGTAAAACTTTGGTCTCTGTAAGTTGTAATGTTATCATGTTTGGTCTCTTCCCAAGCGTGAAGCATTTCTGATACATCTAAATCGTAGCTGTAATTGGATTCTTTGACAAGATCAGCCACATAAGCAGTCTGGAAGTCGATTGCGTCATGTCCGTCTTTCAGTTCTCCCATCCTGGTGGTGAAAATTACATCACAATGAGTGCTTGACTTATTAAACTTATTTAACTTTTTTACAAAACATCTTGGAACAAAAAAGTCCAGCATTATGCATCAGCCAATTCCAGCTGCGCCCAGCACCTCCTCGGGCTACTGCGGGGCATTTGCCCGCCTTGTCAGTCCCGGGGGTGGGGCATTTGCAAATTTTGCGCTGCCTGGGGGCCGGGCATTTGCCAACCCCGGGGCCATTCCTGAGCTTTTGACACGCACGCGGTTTGCTATCAGAAAATAACTACACAGAGGATTTTACTGGGAAAGAAAGCAGAGTGGCTCATCTGTCAAGGACAGGAAAAATTGAAGAGGTTTGTAAAGGCATGTTCTTGATTTTATGCATGCATTTCTTCATTGCTTATCAATTTTTGCTGGCGTGATTAGCGCGCGAAAAGCTCAGATCGCGCGTACTATCTTAGTTATTTTATAAAATATAATAATATACTGGGCCACCTATCGCTATTAAAGTTGTTAAAATTCCCAACTCGTGGCCCAAAAGTATTGGTTATTAATAGTACTGTAGTAGGTCAAATGTTCCTAACCTAGTGACTTTTATGGCAAAGAAAGTTAAGAAATATTGACGACACACAGCTTGGCCAAGGTCTTTCCTCTCTACCCGTACATGAAGAGGGCACGAAATTGCCATTAAATTATTCTTACAACTCGATTTCAGCCGCGACTTTTAACCTAATATTTATAAAACTTTGTGCACTGGTCAACTCCATACCCAGGGAATGCGGGGCATAAACGGAAAATTTCAGCGGTTTTAGACTGTCACTTTGGCCACGATATGCGGGGTTTACGACAGTATTACGAAGATGCAAGTGTCAGCGAGAGAAGGCCATTAACGGTACTTAGACGAGGATTCGCCCTTGCCAACATCTTGAATAGGCGTGGTACGGGAACAGGTCTACCCGCCCTGGTATTCCCCGGGTATAGGGGTGCGAGTCTTTCAACCATCCCTGTCAAATGGGTACCTCAACGAGCTACTCAAATGCCCGCCCTTCGCGGCACAACCCCCCGCCCACGAAAGTTATATATTACGCATTTTACTTTGCGTAGTCGCGTTTCATTTAGGTTTGATGTACCTTTGCTTGCACTTTTTAATTTTGTTGTGCATTGGTACTTGAATAGTCTGCAAGCGCAGAGTATGTCACATGCTCCTGTGCCATTGCAACCAGAACCGAACACTCAGCTCCCTTAAAATTGTGTCACGCACCAAGAGTAAATCACATGAACGTGTCCTTCTTCGTAGCTGATACTGTCGCATCCTGATAATTAACAATTATTCCACGAGGGCGCGTTGGATATGAGATAATAGATAGCCAACGAGGCGCGTAGCGCCGAGTTGACTCTAATCACCTCATATCCAACAAGCGCGAGTGGAATAATTGTTTTATTAAAAACGCCCACAAAATCTTGTTGAATCTCTCCAACTAGAATAAACCGGAAAAGACAAGGGACTTCCGCTATTCACATGTCACACGTCTATCAAAACTGTCAATGCGCGAACAGACTCGCCTGGACTGCATGAATGAAAAATCAAAACATTGTAGCGATGAACATTTATAGTTTTTTAAAAACTCATCGGGATTCTAGGATTTTATACAGCAGAACAGCTAAAAAAACCTGGCAGATAATGTGAAGGAAAAGAATTTTTAAGTGACAGTCGTCGAAATTACTGTGAATTTGGATTTTCGGTGCAGTTATAAAAGTAAGAAAAACGGAGAAAAACTATTACCTCGATTGCTTGTTATGAAGTTGTTTGAAGCCACAAGATGGTTTTGCTGAACGATAAAAGAAGCTATACTGCCACCTCGATTGCTCTAGCCTGTATTTGTAGCTGGTTACTTGTGATTTATATTCTTGACGTCGGATAAACAAGCCGCAGTTATCTATCGGCGAGTGACTCGATCGGCGAATGGCTTCGCGATCATGAAGAAACAACACTTGTCTTCTTTCGTAGCTGGTCAAGGTGCTTTAGTTCCATGTGTTTTCATGCGTTTTTCGACAAACTTTCAAACAACTTCTTACGGCTTTTTTGTTTGCTTTTGTCTTTTTTCTTTCGTGGAAATTGCATTTCTAGTATTCTAGAAAATGAATTAAAACGATTTGCTTCGGGCGCCGTTCTTAATCCTTCGCGAAAAAAATCTCAGCTAGCTTCCAATTTTAAACTGACGCGTACACCGACCGTATATGGAGAGCATGGTATAATAGCTCATATACCATAACGGCTAAGCCAATCAAAACGCTAGAACTGCATTATCAAATGATTCAGTTTTTAATAATAAAGGTTATTTGATGAAACGTGGCTAAAAAATGCACATCATATTAGTATCCTCTCGTAAAATAGTATGTAATAAGTTTCCTTTCATCCCCAGTTGGTATACCTGAAGATGGAGCCATTGTTATTCAAAATGGAGAAAACTTCGATCCCACAGGACTCGTCGATATCATCATCAACCTCGTCCCCAGGGCGCTTTTCCGCCAGGGAAAAGACCCTGGGGACGAGGTTGAGCTAAAGTTTCTATCAATTACCGTTGCATCTGTGGATGTTTCATCGGCTGGCGAAGCTGGCTTGATTCAAAGCTTACCATGTCTACTCACATGAATAAGACGTGTGGAGCAGCATTTTTCTAACTTTATAATATTCACCTCACCATAAAATTCGTATCTAAAGAAAGCACTGAGACCCTTATTTGCCTGTTCATTACTAGCGGGCTCGATTACTGCAACAGTTTATTCTATGTTTTGCCTAACAGTCTTATCTTATAGCTCCAGCGAACTCAAAACGCATGTGCTTGCATTGCTTGGTTTATTGAGTGCCTTCAATTCTGTCACGTTAGGCCAATATTACGGGATTTGCACTGGCTAACCGTGAGACAACGCATTGATTTTAAGATAATTGTAATGGCTCTTTCTTATAGTCTTTCGTCTCTTGTTTGTGTCGCGAAACCTTCACGTTACAGTCTTCGTAGTTCTTGTGATAGAACCTTACTCCGCTTTCCACCAAAGAAGTCACCGAAGACCCTTGGGGATCGCGCTTTTATGTTCGCGGCCCCAAAGTTGTGGAACAGCCTACGGTCCAACATGAATCCATCAACTTTTAAAATGAAACTGAAAACATTTTAATTTCCCCAAATTTTTTCATCACTAGGTTCTTGTTTTAACTTGTATATACTTATATTTAGGATTATTTTTACTATTTTTAGAACTTCTGTGAAGCGCATTCATCGCTAGGTTCTTAATTTTTACTTGCATTTAGAATTCTTTTTATTGTTTTTAGAAGTTCTGTGAAGCACAATCTACACAAGTGTTATTATTATTATTATTATTATTGTTATTATTATTATTATTGTTGTTGTTGTTGTTAGCGCGAAACTGTTTTGTGTCTCAACACAGTGTTGTGTGTCACGAAACTTTGTTTTGTTTCAGAAAAAATTGTTTTGTAACGGAAAAATTTGGTTTTGTATCGGGAAGTTTTTTGCGTTTTCGACATCATATTGAGTTGTGTTTTGCCCCTGTGTGACACCGTATTTTTCCTAAAGATAAAACAACAACAACAACAAAAATCATTACCTTGCTATCCAGTTTCTGCTGTCGCTTTCCATTTCTTCTTTATCAGGAAGTTTTAGTTCCCCCATGATGTACTTGACCACCCACTTTCCTTGTACATCAAACATAGTGAATGAGTATTCTTGGTCCAACATACCTATGTACAGAACTTTGTCATTTCCGCCCCGGGTCCAGAGAATCGATTTGTAGAGGCCTTCTGGGTAAAAGACATTGGTTGTCTTGAGACGCAAGCGCTCTTCCAAAAAAGGAAAGGAATAATGGTAGCCTGTGCAAATTATGACGTCATCAACCTCCGCCCTGGTGCCATCTTTAAAATGGACTGTGCTTCCTTCTATCTTGGATAGTAGTGGTTTTTCTGTTATCTGTGGGGGCCATTTGAATCCCATCGGTCGAGTTCGCCAACAGCAGGTGATATTTTCAGCGCCGTACTTAAGACATTGGAGAGCGATGTCTTCTGCTGAGTAGCTGGAACCAATGACAAGAACTCTTTTGCCTTTGAAGTGAGAGGCATTTCTGAAGCTATGTGAATGAAGAACTCGACCAGGAAATTGGTCAATTCCAGGAAAGGAAGGTATGTTCGGTACGGAGAAGTGCCCAGTTGCTACAATGACGTGGTCAAATCTCTGAGCCGGAAGGACCTTGTCTTCTGAAAGATTTTTGACGACTACAGTGAAAACGTCGGTAGAATCGTTGTAGGTTACTTGACGTACAACATGACTGAAGTGAACCCAAGGACGAAGTTTGCTTTTTGACCATCGGCCTGTGAAAGAAAACGTTTGTTAAACTCTTAATCTTAAAGCTAAGAAATGTGAATAGCCTCTGGTTGAAAAGAATCTTAAATGAGTTTTATTAGTTTTTATTTTTGAATTTCTGTGATACACATACCAAATAGAGGTTACAGAAAACCCGCATTCCCCCCGATGAGGGAGTTTCCCTACCCCTGGGTTTTGTCAGAAATACAGTTTTTATGTTCCTCCTTTTCGTCGCCTTGTAACCCATAACAGGATTGTTTTACTGTTTCTATCAGCGTTATGTTGCATTGCAAACTTCTTCTATTTTTAAAACTAACAGTATTGGTATTTTGGCTCTTATCAAAGTTGTATTGGTTCCCAAAAGGAGACTAACTTTATCTTGTATATTTCTTTTTTTTTTTTCGATTTTGTGGCGTTAGTTACAGCCGTGGCCGGGGTTTAATTGGAGTAGATACGTGGATCTTTTTTTAAAAAGCTTTAGCAAAACATTAGATTTAATTCAGGACAAATACTTTAAAAAATATTTAAAAATACTTAACTGTCAGATAATCACGAAAGACCTCTCTGGGTGGAAACGATGGAATAGTTTTTCCAAAATGATCCTCAAAGGTATAGTCTGGAAATTCGTAACATTCCTTAGGAGCATTTGTCCACAGACCCTGGTACATACTTCCATGTATAGGTTCTCCGTATTCATCGGTATCTGTGAACAAAGCAGATACATCTTTTGTTCTAGGTTCTACGCTCTCAGGTCATCTATCGATTCAACTACTTCATGAAGAGTGCACCATCACCATATTTCTCTTGCCTGCCATTCACAGATACCACTACCATCACATTCAACAAACAAACATGATAGATTTGCATTGAATTTACATGGGCGGGTCCAGGATTTTTCTTAGGAGTGGGTGCACCACAAAGGAATGGCACAACTGACTGCTGACGTAAAAAATGTTAAAAGCGAATACGAAGAAGAAGGCTTTTGACCAGGAAATAACATAATAGGAACTGCTGAGAATACATATCAAACGATACAGCAGACTCCTGTGCCAAACTACGGCATTTAACACAAATTCTTCAGCCTAGTCTCATGCTTTACTTCAGCACCAATAAACCACAAAGATTTTTTTTGCAAAGTAATAGATTAGTTAGTCATCTGTATGCTAGCAGATAACCGACTAATCTGTAGGTTGCACGCGCAATGCATGATTTCCAATAACAATGTCAATTCAGGTTCTTTGCGACGACGTGTTTGCCGTTATTTCTTCAAAACAGTGTATAATAATTAAAACAATTATTAGATTTGGTTTTTGTGATATCCAGAATAATCAAAGTCTAGGTAAGCGTTATCAGCCTCGGCCTTTGGCTCGGCTGATAACACTTACCTCGACCTTGATTATTCCGGATATCACAAAACCTCATCCAATAATTGTTTATAATAGGAGGCCGCAGGTCATCTCAGGGGGGTGGGGGAGGGCACCCCCTGCACCCTCCCGCTAGATCCGCCCCTGACCTGGTCTTACTTACTTACCGGTTAATCATTCTTGTTCACCCAAAAACCACTTAATAATTTCTCTTCTCCAGTACATTTCTATTGCCCTCCACCCACCACCATCGCATTTCATTTATCTCCTCACTGGCATTAATACAACCCCTACATTTTATTGTTTTCCATCTATCACAATTACATTAAATTGGTTTTCCCTCCACCACCACCATCACCACCCCTACATTTCTACTGTTTTCTATCTACCGCCATCATAATTCTAATGCCATCATATCTACCGCCATCTATCTACCGCCATCATAATTCTAATGCCGTTCTCTTCATCAATACCACACTTTCATTCTCTTCCCTCATCCCCCGCCTTAGTTCTAAGAATACACCCAAAAACAACTTTGGATCACAACAAGCAAATTAAAGACTTCGCAATTTTAAATAAACAGAGATCATATGAAGTTATTTCCGTCAGTATTGAATCTGGCCCCGGTCGCTCAAACGTTGGATAGCGCTATCCAGCAGTATTAAACTAATTGCACTATTCACTGGATAGAGATTTATCTGGCCCCAGTTGTTCAAAAGATGGATAACGCAATCCATCGAGTAAATCACTATCCACTGCATAAAGCAATTGGTTTCCCTAACACTTGTCCGTTGGACAGTGGTGAGTAGCGCTATCCACCTTTTGAAGAACGGAGGCCTGGTGAACGAAAATAAAATGGTGGGCCACACCCTCAGCCCCATCTTCTCCGCGTTCCCTGTAACTTACTTAGTCGGTTAAGATAGTTCGCGCGTTCTGATTGTAAAGCCTTTTTTCTTTGCAAAACAAGATTACGCGTGCAAGACTTCGTGTACAAGTCTTCGCGGCTGGTAGCAATTTCTCTTTTAATCAGTGCCATAACTAAGCGTTTTGCGTTTTTACGCGGGAAAGTTAATTTAAGTTAAAGCAACAGAAAACATTTTCCTGTATTTGCTTAGCCTGATATAAACAAGAGAGGGGTCGGGAGAATTCTCGACATTTATGCAAGTACAGCAAAATAATCTCCTACCTGTTCGCCATGAATAGTTCCAGAGACCACCCCAATCAGACTGTTTTTCAAAGCACACAATCTCTGGAATTTCCTGTCCCTTCATTTCCAACTGCTTGAATTGATATAAAGCGGACATTCCACTGGGTCCTGCACCGATCACACAAACACGCTTTGCCTTATACATTTCCTGAGAACGAAAACAGCATAGTTGATTATATTTATGTACTTTTCATCACACTCACCTGATCTGTAGCCATCTCTTCAGCAGTGACTCATGGCTCAATCTTGGGTTCACTTTTGTTTGTACTTGTGAAAAGACCAAAAAAGAACTGGCTTCTTCCAAGGGTAAAGTGACCGCTAAGATATCTTATGTGACAGTTTTCAGGTTTGCATGTGAAACTGAATGAACTAATAGAGGAGGAGAAGTCGTTACGTCACGTTGCCATGGTTGTAGCAAAATTTCTGGATCTCGACAACCGCGGTTGGTATAGCAAATATGGCAGGAAAAAACGAAAAATTGACACGAATGACTTTCCTGTGCATGATTGCACTCAGGAAAAAAAACCGTAGATAGACTATACTTTCCTTCCATCGTTCGACAACGCAAATGGACGTCAGTTCTTTCAAGTAGGATTATTGTGATCCAGAAATTTTGCTACCATGGTAACGTGACGCCACTCTATAGTTTGAAAAGTAAGGATATCGTGTATGTAGCATTTCCAAACTGTTGTTCGAAAGACAGTTTTGCTTAGAGCGTTGTTTCAATGTCATGAAAATATTGGCAAAGGAATCAAAACTGCTGTCTTTGTGCCCATTGCAGTTCCATCAGGTTTTGTAGGTAGTGCTTTCCATTGAAGTGGAAGAAATTTTCTTTGAGGATTAATCTAAGCATTTCGGGCAATTAATGTGTAGGAATGGGTTGTCTTTGTAGAAATTTTCATATGCTTTGCGACAGACAATTTCAATATACCCTTGTTTTGCTGTATATTTTTGTCAAGACTCATAACGTCCATCGAAACATGAAAGATTCGGTTTTTCACATTTGTCTTTTCAGTCAAAGGTATGATTTCTGTGATTTTGATGTTGGTGGTAGCAGTGTATCAACAAATTTTTTCATGCACAGAACAAGGTTTTATTGGATTATTAAGAGGAAACCAAACATCCATGTTTTAACTAGGGGGTGGGTCATGCAATTTCCAACCTTGCTTTAGGGGTGGGTCAGTCATTTTTGTGCCGAAGGGAGGGGGTGGGTCATGTGTTTTTTATCGACCACATTTCCAAATGCTCCGGCCCACCCCCCCCCCCCCATACTTTTTGACCAGTCCCTTAAGGCTGAAATTTCTTAATACCCTCAACTAATACGAGAGCTTCTCTTTCTGTGGTACTCAGATAATTTTGCTCTGCATGATTCAAACCACGACCATGACGGTAAGCAATGACTACTTCTTTTCCATTTTGAATTTTTGCTAAGGCAAAACCAATACCAGTGGAGCTAGCATCAACAAATAGCAAGAATGGTTCCCGAAAATTAGGATATGCCAAAATGGGTGCAGAAACCAAGGCACGCTTAAGCTTGTCAAAAGCGTCGGCACAAGCTACAGTCCAAACAAAAGGAACGTTTTTCTTTGTCAAAGCATTCAAAGAGCTGGCAATATATGAAAAACCTTAAACAAAACGTCTGTAATAATTAGCAAGACCTAAGAAACTCCTCAATTCCTTCAAATTTGTGAGGGTGGGAAATTCCTGAACCACCCTTACTTCCTTCTGGCGTAACTACGTGACAAAGATACTCTACTCTTTGCTCAACGAAACTGCATTTCTCTGGATTCAACTTAACATTGGCGTCACGTAATCTTTTAAAAACTTCCTCCAAATGGACTAAATGTTCATCTACAGACTTAGAGAAAATGATTATATCATCGATGTAAATCAAAGCAAAACGATATTCTAAGCCTCTCAAAATATGACCCATAAGTCTTTGAAAATTGGCTCCTGAATTCACTAATCCAAACGGCATTGTCAGAAATTCGTAAAGGCCATTGTGCTTAGCAAAAGCGCTCATTTGATGCGAATCCTGGTGCATTTGTATCTGCCCAAAACTACTTTTGAGATCCAACGTGGAAAACACGCTTGCACCAGCTAAAGAATCCAGTGCATCAGCAACTAAAGGCATTGGAAAGCTATCCACTTGACGAAAATCAACACAAAATCTATATGACCTATCCTTCTTTTTTACCAAAACAACTCGAGAACTCCAAGGAGAGACAGACTCTTGAATTATTCCTTTTTCAAGCATTTCATCCACCTGACGGTCAATCTCTTTCTTAACATCAGGAGACACTCTATACGGCCTTTGCTCAATAGGCATAGCATTACCAGTATCAATGACATGCTGTGCAAGGGATGTTCTACCCAACTGATCCCCAGGAAAAGCAAAAACATTACGATATTTATTAAACAAATTCTTAAATTCTACTTTTTCATCATCATTCAAAATACTATTCGACAAATCAAGAAACTCTGAATAATATTTTGGCTGTTGCCGATCATCTGAAGAATTATGTTCAGCATCCGAAGAAGGGGAATACTTGCCAATAAATCATTATCAACACGCTCAAAATCTGCCAATTTAGTCCTACGAAAAATTTTAACTGGTTGAGCGGAAGGGTTTGCCATCCTAACAGGAATAGTTGTATCACTAGAAACCTTTACGAGCTCTGACGCTCCAAAAACTGAGTAACGGTGAGGCAAATCAGACTTAGGCGTGACCAATCCATAAATTTCACTGGCACTGGTGTTTACACCTTTCGGCATTGAACTTAATCTACCAACGACAACGACTTCTGAATGAGCGGGAATAGTAAAAGAATTATCAGCATGCACTGACAAAAAGACAATTATCAAAAACGTCAGCATCCAAATCATCACCAAAATTATCAGCAAAGGGGAGGGGATCCTCGGGTGGAAAAATTCAATGATGTTCTCCATAAAATCAATTCTCGAACAATATTTTTGAAGACAAACTCTGCCCAAAACAACGTCATGAGTTAAATCTTTGATAACATAGGCTTCAAAAGGAAAAACATCAGACTTAATAACAAAACTGAGCCATACTTTACCAAGAACGCTAAGAGGAGAACTATTTACAATCGTTACACAACTGGTCGACGAGGAATCTATAAACAAGTTTTGTGACTAAGATACTTGTCCCAGACTTGAGAACTAATTGCTGTTACAGCTGCTCCTGTGTCAAAGAGTGCACGATAACGATTTTCTTTTAATTGTTAGACTTACTTTAAAATTGTCACTCTCGAAAGGATGAATAGAATCAATTTTACTGGATGTGGCAGGCAAAGAAACCCTGTCAGTCACGTCAGTCACATATGCCCTTGTCTCTGGGGTACTTGCGACAGATAAGCCACGACACTCACTACAAACATTATTTTTAGCTCCAACGATATTTACTTCCAAATTTTCTTCATTTTTAGACTCAGGTGTCAACTGTTCTTCTTTTTTAATTTCTTTTATACTGACTTCTCGAGATAAATTTTCACTTGAAGACTTCTCATAAATGTTTTCACTTTTAGGAGAAAACATAGGAACATTTGGCGAATGAACATTTTCGTTTTCATTTGGCGATGACCGGGCGAATACACTATCAATATTTTCATTATGGACGTTTTGAGGCTGGCCTTCTTGAGAGCACCCATTTTGACATGTGACGGTAACTTGAGGTTCAAACATTTTAGAGTCTGACGAGATAACAGGCTCACAGGGATTAGATAAAACATGACTAAACTAAAAAAATTCAAAGCGGAGTCCACATCAGTTGGTTGTTGCAAAATAACGTGGTCACGTATCTCAGGTCTTAGACCTCGTACAAAACAATAAAGCCATTCACTTTTAGGTAAATTTAGACGAGAGCAGAATGAAAGAACATCATAACAGTAATCGGCAAGAGTCTCCCCTAACAACTGACGACGTTCTTCTAATTTTTGCCTCAACTGCCATAGAGTTATATTTGATTCAAAATGAGAAATTAATTTTTGTGACAAAACTTGAAAAGACTCATTTTTATTGGTCGCTGTTAAAGTTTTAAACCACTCGCAGGCTTGTTGCTTTAGAAACAGAAGAAGACCAAGAGCTAATTTTTCTTCATCCCAACCATTTAACAGACCGGCGCGTCTATAATTGCCAAGAAACTCACGAACATCTTCTCTCGTCGCCATAAAATATTGGAAACTCAACAACAGGCCTATACAGCACTTAAAAACGAGGCTCTGGCATGATTATTTCGTTTTACAATTGACTTTACTTATAAAAAGAGTTCTCAGTTGCTTAAAACGGCAAAGTTCCTAGCACTGACAGATTTCCAGGGGCTGATCTTAGACTCTTCAGTTGTTCTCACCAAACCGTGCTCAGCAAAATGAGAGAGTTCTCCTCCAAAATAACAGGTTGTCCACCAAAGTATGCTCAGAAAAATAAGAACGTTGTCGACCAAAATAACGGGTTCTCCATCAAAATATGTGGGGGTGTGTTCGAGCAACTCGCTCGCTACACGATGAGGTACAAGGAATCTGATTTATATCTTGGCCTTTATTCTTCTTTGTCTTCTGCTAACAATCTTAATCTTCCTACTCTTTTAACTCTTTTCTACTCTTCTCTACTTACTAGTTCAAGTATAGTAGCGGTTTTTATAGCCAAAGTTGGACATGTTTGGGTTAAAAATAACTTTCTAGTTTTGATAAAGATGGCTGACAGTCATCGAAACTGTCAGCATCATTAAGACTTTTTTTGGCTATGTTTTGAGAACATTTAAATAGATATTAACCTTACTAGGCTGATGAATTTCTTCAAGAATTTATGTCACGGTTGATTGATTGATGTCACGATTTGATGTCATTGATGTGTTCGATCTTGATGTGCATTTGTATTTTTTAAATATTTAATGTAAACAGCTAGCGTAAGCTCTCTAGGTGAGCCCTTTAGGCTCTTAGAGCAAATGTTGCAGTAAATATTGTTTATGCATAAAAAAAGACGCTGACTTGAGGTCCTCAGGAGGCTTTCGGAATAACAGGAGTTGACTCTAACGATCAGTGCCTGATTTTACCTGTACACTCTGCCTGTGATATTGGGGTTTAAGACGTTTTATTGATCAAAGACCCTTCTCCGGTTTTTTCAACTTTTGTCTTGGACCAGTTAGGAAAAATCCGTCGCCTTCACTGGAAATAACACCTTAAAATTCGTAAACTTGCGATGTTTGAAAGTGATACGTCTTAAAAGATGTTTATATAACTAATCCAAAAGGAACTAACAAAAATAACTTTGGCTCTAAGTATTTCAGTCATTCACATGCTCGGACCTCTTTGTAAATTTTACAACACTTTTTTTTGTTCTATTTTACTCCTTTCATTTAAGACTTAAAAACCAATACTTGCGTCTCTTGGTTTCAGAGTCTGTTGCTGAAACTCGCGTTAGATTTTAGACTATAACAAAATGGCGTTATTAACCACTTCTTTTTCTTTCTAAAATGACACTTACTTTTAAATTCATGTTTCTCAGATGATTGGTTTACACCGTCACGGGACGATTCGCAACGACGATTTTTAGCGCAACACAGCATTGGAACAATGTTGCAACCTTTTGAACCAATGTTGCTATGCTGTGTTGCTCTTAGACCTCTTAGGGTGTTTCGACAATTCCAATTCACGTATGGAACTAGACCGAGACCGCGGTCATGTCGGATCAAAAGTTTCAACTGCGAATTGTGTCGTTCTGTTTATTTTCTAGATCCATTCACAGTAAAAACCGATCAAGCTCTTCAGCTGAAAAATTATAAATTCAAACTATGCCTCGATTCAAAAATCGAATCAATGGTAGTGTTTACACTAGAGCCATAATAAGCTAAGAAAGTTTCAAGACAAGTAAATTTAAAAGAAAGCTTCACAAACAACCTATCTTTTTTACTTCAGGTTTACTTAAGCCTATTTTCCCACTCAACGTAATTAAGACAGGGGCACCCAACGAGAGTATAGTTCAAAAACACTTAAAAATAGCATTGTTAAACGTATTTTAGTTTTTAAAAGGTAGATATAGGCATATTTTTATCCCCTAGAAAATTTCCATCTGTTCGGATTTCCTAGGTGAAAGTCTAGTGATCGGAAAATTATAGGGATCAAACTTACCTTTTCGAAAATTTCAGCTAGAAAAAAGGCTCCCGAAAATTCTAGGTGACCTTTTAAGGGTAAAAATCCGTTAAAAATGGGCAATTATACCATTTTTTAGATGTTCGAAAATCCTAGGAGAGGCAGGCAAACAAGAAACTTTACAACAAATGCTCCAAAAATTCTAGATCGCAAATCGTCTACCGAAGAGATATTTTCCGAAAATTGTCGTTGGGTGCCCCTGTTAAGATTGATTGACATGCTTCGCGTTTCTCAAAGCTTAGAAACCGCAAGTTCGCTAAGTCAGGTTTAATAATGGTTGTCAAGTCACTTGAAACTTTCTTCAATCGTTTCAACTTTCCGACTTTAATGAGATTCAAAGTAAAGTTACTTGAGATTTTACTTAGGCCTTCACACGTATTTTTTGGTTAAGTAAAACTTAGCAGCTCTTAAGTCTTACTTAACAGCCCAGTGTAAATATATTATATAATGAATTGATTATTTGAAAGAATGAATCAATCAGTTGTACCGGTATTCAAATTCAATTCGGCATTCTGCATGCGTAATGAGCAGTGAATATGTTACGAGAACTTCTCTGTATTTGGACGGATTGAGAATCTTTGAATGGATGAAATTTCTTAGAAGACATTTACATCAAATTTAGGGAAACTGAGCTGGTAGAAATTTCCTAAGTGCCTCGCGTGTGAAGTCATGGCTCATTGCGCACGCAAGGATGCAGAGATGATTTGAAGTCTACAAGTACCAACGGATTCAACTTTCGAATAACAAATTCATTCATGGTATCTTGCAGTGTACGCTTCACCTGGATTGACTATAATAATACAATTTATGTTGCCGGATTGTTTTTGGTTCATAGATTGTGACGGAATAAATTAACGCGTTTATTGGTCAGTATGATCAAAATGATAGGAATTAATTGTCCAACTTTAGTTATGTCCAACAAAATCTCGGACGTGAAGAGCTTTTCGTTTCGTTTACCTTTGTCAGTTGACCTATTTTCCTCCGCGTAGATCATCTTTTCGAAATTTGCCGTTTGGAAGTTTGATGCTTCATTAATCCAGTTAGAATTCAATACTCGAGACTTGATCGCCGAACCGTCGCAATACACACAGAAGGACCTGAAGTTTCGTGATTAGAGTTAAGAAACTGAATAAATCAAGTTCCTTTTGGGTTCATTACACCAGGGTAAGCTGAACTGAAACTCATTCACTCAGTTTCCTAACCCTAATTACTAAGCTTCTGAGTTTTTCGGCATTCTGCAATATACCCCAGCCTAGCTGTACCCAAATCGTGGGAAAAGGAGTTGCAAATGGACCATCCATTCCAATGAATTCGTACCTACCTGATCCCAAAGAAAAGCTGTCCTTATACTGTCCTTTCACTGGACTCTTTCTGACACTGGTTATGCAGTTAACGAAGGTAACTTCTGACAATCAGTGGAATTCACGCCTAGTGCTGGTAAAGGCGACACCCAGTAGGGAATGGGGGGAGGGGACGAAATGAGGTCTGGGATCGAGAATGTTCTCCCAACTTGCAAAGCGGTCACTCATCGTGGTGGTCAGCGGATAATTGCAGTATTTTCCCAAAGTAATATTTTAGAAGCGAGAAGCGAACTTACAGAAAAAAATTCAACATTAACTTGAAAAAATAATATTATACCTCTTTATTTTTGTCGCACATCGTATTCGTCCTTTGCTTCTGAAATTGCAAAATGGTCGCGACAGTCCGGCAACAACACGCGCTGGACTATAGATCGAGTTTACAGATTGCATCGTTTTTGCTGGACGAAGACATCAGAAGATTATAGAAGTTATGATGCTGATAAAAATTACTAGAGAAAGTATTAAATTTATCGGAAGAAGGTGTATTCAAGAAAGCTTTATAATTATGAGCTTATATTATCACATTCCACACTCCATAACAACAGCAGTGATAACATTTGTTTCAAAATTATGACACGATATACGTGCGGTTTTTTGCCAAGTATACTTGCGATCTTTCCTGCTTTGTGGGTTTTTTTCCCAAGTATATGACCATTTTCTTCTCAAACGCGCCTATGCGCACAACAAGAGCCCATATGTAGCGGCCAACACAAGCGAAGCAATTTATGACAACGACCTTGAGTTCGCAAGCGACGACGCACTATAAAGCGAGGAAATATTTTACGGACAGGTGTCTTGAATCGCTTTTTCAACGTGATCATAGGATCCAAGTCCTTATCGTAAACTGA
This sequence comes from Porites rus, assembly GCA_964035705.1. Taxonomy (NCBI): domain Eukaryota; kingdom Metazoa; phylum Cnidaria; class Anthozoa; order Scleractinia; family Poritidae; genus Porites; species Porites rus. Next base: position 39,207,528 of record OZ037994.1, read on the forward strand.
AACATGAAATACAAAAGAGGCTAAGCTAATTTCTAACGACATACAAACAACATTCCAATCATTCCATTGCAAAATTACAAGTTATACTAAGTCTAGGCCGAAGAAGGTAAACGAATCAAGTCTTAAGAAAATAATCGAAAACGAACTGACAAATACAAAATTCGAGATTATAAAAAGATACATCTAATAACAAAGCGAAAACAGTTCGATGTACTATAAAGATCCGTAGAACCATAAGGTAGAAATACAAACAAATAATGAAACTATATAAAAGCAAAAGAGACAAACTACTGAAAAGATTCTGAAAAACAAACTCTAAAACGTACTAATAACCAAGTGAAAGGTGAGTAACATAAGTAACATCAACTAACCTATGCCACGTGGTAACAAAGTTGAGGAAAACATGCGATGAAAAAACTGATGCAAGCTAAAGGAGTCTTATCGAAAAGGTTAGGTATAAAAAAGAAACTTAAACACTTACATAACAGTCCCGCTTGTAAGAGCTTGACCAAACAACTTCAAAGATAGAGTGGACAAACTGTACTAACGACCAACACGACTTATCGTTTGCCCAAACAAAGGTCAGCGGTCAGCGGTCAGCGATGATGATGGCCGCGTCTTTTGAAGCTGGATAGTTTTGTGTTATTTGTTTCCTTTTTTGTGTGTTTAAATAATTTAGTTTCTCCTGTTAGTCTCTTGTACTTGAATATGTTAAAAAAGGCACTTAAAAAATATTATCTTGCTCAATATTGACTTGTGTGCGTGTGTGTGTGCGTGCGTGCGTGCGTGCGTGTTTGTGTTTTAATGAATAACAAAGCTATATTAGAATAAAGTTTATCCTGTTAAAGGGCCATAATTAGTTTTCTATAATGTGCCCTTCTCCATTCTAACTTTCCTTCTTTCATTATGTACACGTAGTTTAATCAACCTTGTACTAATTGATATTGTACAATTAATGTATTATCTATAGGATGGAGTAAAAATAAAATACAAATACAATACAAACAAAGCCAACTAACAAAAATGCGGTTTGAGCGGAACTTAAGTAATCACGTCCCTAATGGATAAGGAATAACGTCATCTTGCGATTTAACGTAATACAATACAAATTAAATCAATAACGAATCATTATTATATGGCTGAGTCTGTTTTCGCCATCCGATTGGTCAATTTGCGGTCCGTAACTATACGGACCAAAATTTCAAAGAAAATGCTCATTTAGGAGCTCTAAATCTCTTTACCTCGGAAAAAAAGGTTGAAATTAAGTTACAAGACGTCTATCAACCTTGACGACTTAGATTTTGACTTTGTCCCTCGACATTTTAAACCATGTGTTTATTATTTGTGAACGAAGGCGATGAAGAAACTAACTCGTAATTTTATCGAAGAAGATTTTAGTCAGTGATTGAAAATTTTATCGTAGTACACAGTTAAGAAGACGAAAATCGACTGGCAGAGATTCGAGATTTTTTGCCTAAGAGAAAATGAGTAATTCCTTCGACAAATATGATAACAAACATGCCTGCACCCGATCATCTTGACGAGCTTCTTTGCCATTTGGAGTCGGTTTTTTCAAAGACAAACGAGAGAAATATATAAGCGACTTCAACCCAGACACAATGTCCAGTTTTCAAAAGACTCCAGCGTCACATTGGCGAGTGAATTTTTACAGTGCTCTTAGTTTTGACCGAATATACTTAAACTATGTCTGTACACCCTGAGGACTGGGATGTTGACTTTGCCTTTCCAGATTTTAACCTAGCTTTGTTTGAACGAGAACGAAGCTGATGTAGAAACTGAATCGTAACCTTTCCGTGGAAGAAAATATGGTCCGTGTTGGAAAATTTTAATTTAACGCGCGCAGATCACGCTTGAAGACGAGAATGAACTGTCAGAAATTCGAGAGGTTTTCCCAAAAATTAACGAGCGAATAGATCTATTCGGCTAACTCAATGTTGTACCCAATTCAAATCTCCTGGGGATAAGATTCTTCGTGTATTGTATTTGCATTATCATGTGGCATTCACATTTAAATGATATGGAAATTCCTGAAACAAAACGTTTTATTCCCGAAGGATTTGAATTGGGTACAACATTGAGTCAGCCGAATAGGTCTATCTTCGACAATGACAACAAACTTACCTTGAAAAGCTTCTTTGCCTTTTGCAGTGTTTTTTTTTTTTTTTTTTTTTGACAAGGACCAACGGAGGAAAGATGGAAACGACTTCGAGAAAGACACAGTAGGGCCATTTATACGAGGAAAAATAAGCCGCGTCTTACATAAGACGCGTCTTAAATAAGACGCGAACTGTACCATTTATACGAGCATCTCTTATCTAATAAGACGCGACTTAGCTAAGCCGTGTCTTATTTTAGACGAAATGTGCCGTTTATACGGAAAGTTCGCGTCTTATGTAAGACGCGTCTTATTTTTCCTCGTATAAACGGCCCTCGTGCCCCGTTTCCAAAATACTTCAGCGTTACATTAAAGAGCTAAAACTTACAGCGCTCTTAGTTTTGACGAAATAAACTTTTCCAACTTGGCGAATTTGTCTTTACTTTCTCGGAAACCCTTTGTTGTGTCTGCCTCGTACCCAGACGTCTCTCTTTTGATGAAAATGTTCGCGCAAAGGAAGGCGGGAAGGAGACAACGGGCGAGACGTCTGGCAGATCTTGTTTTCAAGATGGCGGGAAGAGCAATGGCGGACGAATATGGAGTTTTTAAAATAAGTTCAGCGCTGTTCATTTTGCGAATTTTGAGCAAGTCATTGCCTATCCACGTCGTGTGTATGAAGAGGAAGCTGTTTTCACCCCACACATTGGACTCAAGCATCATAATGTTTACTACCGAACTACATAATGTTTACTACCGAACTTTAAATCGAAAAACTACTAGCCGCGGACGGGACGGTACTGCCTTTCATTTAATGAAACTGCCGCACGCCAAGGTAACAGCCGGTCAGGAAAATTAGTAAGTTAGTAATTTAGCAGTCGTTTCTGTTAAGGTCCCGAGTGATGAAACGATCTCTTCTGTCGAAGTGAAAAATGGCGAGCTGAGAACTGTTGCAACAGCCAAATAAAGCCAAATATTTTGTAAAGTTTTAAAATACTATTCGCTGCACGCTGTATCTTGAGTATTCGAAAAGGCAACAAACCAGTCTAGTCTCAAGACCTCTAAGTTATGTTATTAAATAGATGATAAAATATTTTATGAATCTGTTAAATTTTTGTCTCAGGATTTCGCATTGTGTATCATTTGCTCGACAATGTAAGCTTATGTACAGGAAAAACAGCTACAAAACTAGGTCTAGGTTTTTTTGACTTGTAGTTTTTTATTGTTCGATTTCCTCACTGGGTACTAGATCGACTTGTCACTGAATGCACAGCCCGGTGTAAATAAATTCCACTTACTTTTTATTTATATACCTCATTTTATGATGAAGCTGTGTCGAATGTGCAGCAAATACTTATTGACTGTATTATTTTTTATTTGTTTTTGTGATATTACACAGTAGACCAATTGGGTTTTGCCATGCTCTTTTATAACATATCATTTGTGTCTTAATAAATAAATTATTGGTAACTTTGGTTTCAATTTGATAGACAATTTTGTTACCCTGATGGAAGAGGGCGATGTAGTTGACGAGATACCATCGTAACTACCATTTGGCCAGACAGGAGACGTTGTCCTAGACACTTTTTTTAAAAAAATAATTGTGTTCGAATATTTCAAATTTCATGGCAAACAAGATGCTGTGAATGCCATTTTAGAGAATGATGATTGCATTGTCCCAGTACCAACTGGTGGTAGGAAAGATTGAGTATTATGAAGTACTTGGGATCATTCTACCCAGATTCAACATTGTTGTTCCTGTGATTGCTTATACATGGTTCCTTTCTCGGCAAACCTGTGGTAGCATAAAATTCCCCTCAAAAGTCTTCTGAAGGGGTAGTTTTTTCCCTGCTTTGGAGTTGCAGAGGAATACAAGATCATCTAATAATTATCAATGGGCACAGAATTACCTTGAAATGCAAAAAATGTCAAGATAAGTATAAATGGTTCTGCATAACTACTAACCCCCAACCCGCTTCCTAGAAATTTTAACTACAAAATTATAATCAAGATACAAGCATTGAATGGAAAGAACAGTAAAAACAGGCCCCTGGACAAACTGGAAGAATATGCAGTAAAAAACACTACACCAAACTATTAGTAGGCTAATGTCAGGTCTATTAACAGTGTCAAGCAATGAAAAATGCCAGCTGTTTTATGTATGGACCAGAAGCTCAGCCATGCAAAACCCTCACCCCTTTCCATTGCTTCGACTTCACCCAGAGAAATAGAAAATATTGCTCCTATTCCTTAAATTAGTGTCACTGGACATTGAATTGATGTATGTTTTATGAACTTCTACCAAGATTATTGAACTGAAATGTGGTCAGGTCATTGAACTATGGTCAGCAAAAGAGAAAACCTGCACTTGCACCCCTAATCCAACTTAAACTCGCTCTAGCTGTTGTAATGAGATCTTATTTAATTCTCGGTACCCGTGTTGTGTTACGCGCTAGTTCAATGTTCATAAAGGTTTAATTGACCAGAAGGATCGCTTTCTCCCAACTTCTTTATTCCTTTGGTCTTTACACTGAAGTGAAGCGGTCAACTGAAAAGATTACGTCAAGAAATAGTCTAAGTATTGTTACGTTCACAGCCTGATCATAATTATAATTACTCAATGCGCACGTGGTACATGTAATGAAACTTAACAGCACAAGAAACTAGCGACAATCTCAATGTAGAATTACAGACTAATAAACTATCAAACTAAATCAAGTGTAAATTATTTCTCACCAACGTTCGCGGGTAATCACGTTCCGAAAATTTCCGTTTTGATGTACAACTTTTCTTTGATCTTTCTCGCAAGGGGTCTTAGATGAAACTGAAATGCGAGCTACATATATGCTTAACTAAAAGCATCAGTAAAGTTACGTCAATCAAATCTGAAATTTTTTCACAGCTTTACCGGAAGCTGTAACAGCTGTCTCGCCCAAAGTAATAAAATACTTTGCTCCTATAATTCCTTGATTTTGGACAATGGAAATTGGGTTGATATGTGTTTTTTGAACTAATACTGTGATAAAAGCGCGTGTACAGTTGCCCCTTCCCCTCAGAAAAAATTGCTGTGCATGGGCTACTGAGATTATTGAATGGGCATGTTGTCATTGAACTGACTTCTGTTAAAAAAGGGTTAAGCCCTTTCCCCTTCTTTTACATTAAATTTTGTGGGTCCCAATAAAGTTACATTGAGACTACAGACCTGGAGTTTGAATGAGATGTAGTAGTGTGGTCATTGAATCATAGTGTTTTAACTGAACTGTATACTTTATTCAACCTTTATTCAAACATTTTTAGTCTTGCAATAGGGGTGCCATCATGCCAGACATCTAGCTAAATAAAATTAGTAGTGTAACAATTAATCAAATTCTTGATTAATCGTGATTATGACCGTTCAGTTCAATTCAGGATTCTTTGCTTCCGAATTTCGATTTTGGTTCAATTTTTGCACACCTTTTCCAGGTTGCCCTCAGTGAGTTATTATAGTCTAAAACAAGAATCCAGAACTCTTTAATGAGTGTTTTTGATTGACGAGCAAAGACGATAGCAGTTCGTGCGCCATTTTGAGTTGCCTGGCAAAAATGCTGTCCTTCAGCCTCCCCTTGAGAATTTCCAAATAGGGCAATTAACCATGTGCAACACACTCTTTATCAGGTTCTCAAACATGGCGACGAACCAAGCGACTGTGAATCTTTCTGTCTCTATTACTATTGTTATATTGAGGGTTTAGGATTGCATGCTGTTTACACTGCGCGTTATCACATTATGTTATAAGAATTAAGAAATGTTAACGTCATCGAATCGAAATCGAAAGGCAATAATTGAAATCGAATCGAAAGGAATATGAATATTTACATCCATAAATGAAATGAAATAAAGTTAAAACTAATGATAGCAATAATTTCTTACAAAAGATAAAATCAATAAATATATTTTAGCATTAATTATTGTACAATATATAGAGGATATTACATGGCTGCACGGGGATACAAAATTTCTCTTCGAGTGTTGAAAAATATTTCATGAGTGGACGCAGCGAATGAGTGAAATATTTTTTCAACACGAGAAGAGAAATTTCGTATCTCCAAGCGGCCATGTAGTGTTCTATTTATTATATAAACACCAATGAAATACCAAACCATTTCACTTTAATAGTTTTTTGGTGTGAAAGGCGCGATTTATTATGTAAGATAACATGTTATTTTCACATGTGAAGATACCAAGTTTTCGCATGAAAGCTCACCTGGTACATCATTGGTGTCTATATAATAATTAAAAATACTAAAAAAAGTTAAGCTAGAAAAGACGGCGTTTATAGCTGGAGATTTTCGTTTCCCTCATCAAGATTGACAGAGGTAGTCCAAAATAATTGATTGATCAATGCTGGCACCTTCCTTCTCTTCAACCCCTTCCCTGATCCGAAAATAAAGTTCATTACTTAGTTATCTCTCGAGAATCTAGGGATTTTATACCGAGAGTTAGGTAATTGAAAGCTTCAACAATTCAAGTTATGCATTTTTATTTATTTTGTCAAAAATATCCATCTGTCCCTGGTTTCATAGTTAGTAACGACGCAGACTTAAATCTTGGTGTAAGGACATAATGTGGTCTTGATAATCAACTCCTGACCTTGCACAATCTGCCGCACAATCTAGCTAGGCCTTACACTTCTTTCAATTCACAAGGTTACTTGCTCGTTGTTCGGTGGATTTCGCCTAAAAGAGCGAAAAATAGAAACATAGTCGCCGGCGCTGTACTTTACTAATCCGGATTCTGCAATAAACGACAAGTTAAATACTAAAATATAAGACTTACCCGATACCGTCAAGTCATAAAATATTTTGTTAGAGGTCTTCGATTCGTAAGAGTCCAGCAGATATCCGACTACTTTGCAGCCTGTCCGTTATTTCCACCTCAGGTTTTGAAATTTTGAGCCATTCACCTCTCTACTCAAAGTTTACAATGTTTACAACAATATGCTACTAAAATTGATCGCTTCCAAGACTTAAAAAGACCAAAAATTGGGCCGTGCCAAGAAAACGACTCTTTTGCCAAGAAAACGACACAAGATCTGGCAGGCGCTTTCTCTACCCTTCCCATGGTCCCTTGCGGTTCATCACCAGTAACTCGTTTCGCGCTCGCCTCTGCCAAGCGAAAAACGAAGCGCCTGAGGAGGAGGCTGTTGTTGTGTGCTATTGTTTTCGTGAGCCAATAAAAATTTTCTTATTTGACGCCTGTCAAGTGATTGTCAAATCGCGCGTCCTGCACTTGTTTCCGGTCCCCGAAACTGGAAGAAGCCATATAATAAATAACCTGAATTTCATCCGATTACTTCGAGTCGTTATCACTCCCTCAGTATAAGAGAGGAGAAAACGACTCGAAGCAATCGGATGAATTTCAGGCTATATAATAAACATCTTATTAGCCTCGGTTTTTCGGTCCGTACTGTAAATTACGGGTCCTCGTTTTTTTCCATCGATTTATGGCCCGCGCACTTCGCGCTTAGGCCATAAATCGATAGAAAAAAACTCGGTCCATAATTTACAGTACGGACCGAAAACTAGGCTGATAAGAGGTATATATTCGGGAATAACGCGTGGTAGATCCCCGTGGTAGCCGTTAGAATATGGGGTCATAGAAAGTCGTCGTATAAGAGGCACCGAATTATACCGTCAGCAAAAAACCCCTTCATGTACAACAGAGCTGAAAAGCAACTAGCCTGAGATCATACCCTCTCCCTATTATCCCTTTATGTCTCTCACGGGAAGACGTCATCATCACCCGTAAACACTTCCAAAGTGGTTTAAAACAAGCAAAATATTTTCCGCAAAGAAACCTGAAGGAAAGGCAAGTGATAGACTTGACTATCACAACTAAATACTGCAGAGGAAATTCCACAACATTCCCAAAACGCCGTAACAAATTACGGGAGCGGTCACTGCCCTCAGCGGTTAGCATCAGTCGTTTTAGTCCATGGGGTCTTCGTTTTAGTCAAAGAGGTCTTCGTTTTAGTCCATAGGGTCTTCGTTTTAGTCCATGGGGTCTTCGTTTTAGTCCATAGGATCTTCGTTTTAGTCCAAGGGGTCTTTAGGTCTTAGGTCTTCGTTTTTGGGTATTCGTTTTAGTAATACCCCTCGCCGAAGTAGCCGGGCAAGATCAACGCGCGGCCAAGAAAATGAGCCCTGGGCACTGTGCAAAAAAAATCCATCCCGGGTGTCCTGGGTTGATCTTTCTAGGGACCGATGGATAGCTTAATCAAAGTTAACCACCCCTGCTGGAAATACATTTGCTCGAGGGCTATTGTTCACTTGAGACAAACGCGACTCGCCCAAACAAACTACATGTTCCAGTGCACGCGTCAAAGTGAGAAAAAAGGAAACATGTAAGGTGATGTTTGCATTTTGCAATTTTTTTAACTCTCGGAAAGTTCCAATTTCCAAAGCGCAAAAGCTTAATTCACTACGACGACAGCGACAACATTAACAACAGACATCAGTTTTATAGATTAACAAAACATCAGCTTGGAATGTGCATCACACCATCACACTTTTAAAATTTTATTATTTATTTAAAAAAAGCGTGATGCACGTGCTTTTTTTCTCATTCTCACGCATGCACTGGAACATGTAGTTTACTTGGGCGAGTCGCGTTTGTCTCAAGTGAACAATAGCCCTCGAGCAAATATATTTCCAGCAGGGGTGGCTAACTCTGGTAAAGCTATCTATCGGTCCCTAGAAAGATCAACCCAGGACACCCGGGATGGATTTTTTTGTACAGTGCCCAGGTCTCATTTTCTTGGCCGCGCGTTGATCTTGCCCGGCTACTTCGGCGAGCATGTTCTCGGCCTTTTTGGATTACATCCTTCGGGTTCATTGGTTTCTAAATCTGCTGCTAACCTATTACTACGATCCTGGCATGTTTATTTTCTGTTGGAGTTCGAATTTCGTGGAAAAAGTTATGTTGAATGCGAGCATGGCGGCCAAGATGATATCTCGTGTCTCCTACCTTGTATATTATTATTGTATATAGAGTGAATTTGAACAAATTATCACGAACGTTCGTTGGAGCATTAAGAACAACAACAACTAATTGCAGAGTAAGTTTCATTGATCTTTATTAAGTATTTCCTAGAAATTTTATGATCCTATAAACACTGTAATTTTACTGGAACCGTACTGTGGTACTATCACAGAGCCTGGGTTACCTGTGTTCTAACGATATTTGATTCACTGTAGAACATTTAACCTTCTAGTGTCTGCCACTACTTACAAACAACTTACGAAGAGTCTGTGTGATAGCCAAAAGACTGGATTTTGACGCATACCTTTCTTTTCGTTGGCCATGCTGCGCGCCTTAAGCCTAACGCGCCTTCTGCCCGCCATGAACGCGCCATGTTGAAAACACACAACTCATTCCCAATCTCCTCTCAGTCATCCCGAAGTACTATTTCCCGCCGACTTTCCCGCCATTTCCCTGCGATTTCCCTTTATTCCCTATCCGCTTTGTTCCAAAAGTCATTGGCAGATTCCTAACATATTAGATAGGTGTCCAGACTCGATAATATTTTTCTTAACCCTGCGGACGTCAATGTGGTCTAAGAGTAAGGTAGGCCCCCGCCTCCCCTAGACTCAACTCCAGGACAAACAACATGAAAGTTCCAACACCTGCCAGATGCCCGGGTGTATCACTTCCCCTCTGAAAAGAGCCGTAAACTAATATTATACCGGTAGCTGGTATGCAGCCTAAGATGTCTTTTTTGTGTGTTTAGCCATCAGAAGCAGGTCAATTACTTTTTTAAAAAGGTTATGAACTGGTTTAGTTCTCTTGCCCTATGCCACGCGTGTAGTAAGCAATGACCGTCCTTTGGGACTGCCTCTCGAAGCAATCCTTCCTGCTGGAGGTATTCATCCACGGAGCTTTCAACTGCAACTGCGAAAAATTACAGACGTTTCTTTCTCTGTCGGTTACCTTAAAGCGTGATTCCATTGAAAAATCCGGACCTCCTCACTCTACCGAGTCGACTTAAACAGAATTCTGTTTATGCGAGCAATTGATAACAAGGCTGACCAAATGGAAATACCCTTCATGCAACGTGGAAAGAACGTAACGATTGGACAGATAAACGAAACCAGAAGCAATAGAATTGACTGTAAGGGCGATATTACATCTAGTATAGACTAAATGAAGCAATCTGTACGTTCATGCGAAAGGCTCGGTCATTTTTGTAAAAGAAGCCTTCGGGATTTAAGAGTTTTGGTTGCAATCATTGTGTACTACGTCATCTGTTCAAAATTTTACAATACCAGTAATATTTGTTAACGAATGAAAGCACCGTTTAATTTTTGTCGGAGCGCGCGCTTTTACGTTGGTAACAACAGCGACATAAATTTCGAATTCAAAATCATCGTTAAAGCATCGCGTTTACGGCAAACGGCAAACTTGAATTTGTACCAGGTAACCGAGTTTCCCCTTTGCTAGTTGTTTACTGTTCATCGTTCATTATAACTACAGGAAAACTCTGTCCGCAAGAATGGTTTTAAGCTGTTTTTATCTGCTCATTTCTCATTTCTAAATTTCTCAACTTGAACCTCACGTTTGCCGTTTGTAGCAATGTCTCTGTAGCGCCTTTGAAGACAACGCAGCGTCCAATGAAAACACAAAAGCGCGCGGAAATGGATTGGATAGGACTTCCGGTGCTCATTTTCAAGCTCTGTCATTGGTCAAGTCAGTTTTTAAGAACTGCGCGTGGCTTTGTAACTGTCATCATCTACCTTTAATACAACAAACTTTAAATTCCGGCGCATTCTTCTTCTCATTTTTAGTTTAAGCTGGATAATTAACAGTCAATTTTTAATATTTCCCTGAAAAATTTCAGATTAATACAAGTGAAAAAGGATTATGTCTCAATCTTTGCAATCGCTCATCAAAAGATGCAAGTTTTTCTTCGCATTTATGACGTCAAATGGAACTCTCGTTCTTATTGTAAATTATGCCAACTCTAAAAAAAGTGTAACAATTTACGGAATAGTTATGCTTTCCTGCATCAACTTTTCTCACAGTAATTCTCGCTTTTTGACTAATTTAAAGAAATATTTTCCGCTATCTAACTTTTTGTTTTGCTTCGCTTAGTTTTCAGTAGTGCGCGCGCATAGGCAAAAAACAGCTTAAAAAAAGACACAGAATTATAATGAAGCTTATCTATAATAAATATTCAGTTTCCATCAGTTTCTCCTACACGAAAAAGTGTCTCTTTTGTTAGTATTACTTGAATTTGAAGTTCTTGTATTAATGTCGAAAGCGTACCTAATCATTTTTGCCCGAATGTCTTACATAACCTGGCTCGCAAGTAGTGAAGGTATTAGCTTAACTCGAGTAATATAACAAGTTTATTGTACTTTTTGACACAAACACTAAAAGGCAAATCAGTGAAGCTATCAACTCAGCTTTACTCTGTTCTCTCATTCCGATAATCAACTTTTGTAGCTCTAGAAAAAAAAACGCCTTTATTAATGCACTTGTTTAAGCAGGTCTGTCAAAAAATTTTACTTCTCAGCGAATGCCTCGTTACCTTTATGACGTCACATGGAAACTAAATATAGTCAATTCGTTATTTTACGCGTGCGCATTGTATGATCGATAAAGACTGCTTTTATGGTGTTATCACAAATCGTTATGAAGTAAATGTGTTTTGTTTCCTTTGCTATAGTGCAAGAACTTGATAGCGAGCACAACGTTGCTCGCTTCGGGTTGCTTTCCCTACTTTGTGTAACGCTCACCTGAACCTTCACTGGAAACTCAATTCAAACTATTGCACACTTCTGCGCTTTCAGTTTGCGATACGTCGAAATGTGTATTAACCCTTTAAGCCCACTGTCCAAACATAAATTCTCTATACTGATCTTCATACAATTATTTAAAGACATAGTTGAGAGAATTTGATAACAGATCAAAGCATTTTCTCTTTAGTGATCATTTTATTAACGCTCATAACCATTTCTCTTGACTTATGTATGGATATTGTTAGCAGAACTTGATGTTGAACACCATTGGGACTTAAAGGGTTAAATTATGATGAGGATTATACTGCCCCACGAAATGTGCAGTTCTCATGAAACCGTTGCAAAAATAGCATGCTAACTGCATGCACCTTAAATGTCGCTGCTGTTGTTTCGCACGGCGGTAAAATCGTCAGTATTCAGCAGCCTTAATGATACTCAGAACCACTTTGATTAAAAAGAAAACTCTTCGAGGGCATCAGACGTTTTGGTAGGTTCTTTAATTTTATTACACGTTAATTGATTTCAATATATAATTGGTTTCTAATGGAATCTAATGTAAGAACTGCACTTCAATGCTCATGAACAAATAACAACTAAATTATTTAAAAATTTCATAACTTTAACTGATACCAATATTTCGCGAACACCATGTTAGCTATCAGTCTAATCTAATTATCAGTTTATTTTGGAACCTCAAAAACGCTTTGAAATTATACCCTAAAAACTATAACAAGCGTTTCAACAAGCATTGCGATGTGTCACCTTTTTAAATCCTAACAAAATAAATTCTACCTTCAACAATTTTCGTTGCGGCTGTTTTACAAACTGTGGAGCAGTAAATGTATATGATCCATGTGATCTGCTTGATATAGTATAGCATGTTTCACTGCTCACTCTAACTTCACAGCTTTGCCGACGGCAAAGAGCTGCTTTTGTTCTGTTGTCGTGGAAATACGTTGTCCTGTGTTGGAGCAGAATTGTAAGTAGTTTGGTGGCCTAAACGAACCAGGCTAAATTAGCGATAATTTTGAAATACACTCACCCCTCCCCACCTCGCCGAGGATTAAATTTCACCCGGTACTAATGACCGGTGGCCTTAAAACAACCACATTACATTGATCTACAAAAAAATTGTCTCGCATTTGTAAAATATCTATGAAATGTGCCTCTTCTTAGTTTTGGCATTTTACAGGTTTCTTTGCTCAGTCTTAAGCAGAAAGTGTTTCATGGAATCATCAAACTCTTCCATAAATGGAGTGTGCGATAGCGAGGCCTTGAGACCAGTAAACTTGCTTGTAAAACTTTGGTCTCTGTAAGTTGTAATGTTATCAAGTTTGGTCTTGTACCAAGCGTGAAGCATTTCGGATACATCTAAATCGTAGCTGTAATTGGATTCTTTGACAAGATCAGCCACATAAGCAGTCTGGAAGTCGATTCTGTCATGTACGTCTTTCAGTTCTCCCATCCTAGTGATGAAATGTACATCAAAATGAGTGCTTAACTGATTAAACTTATTTAATTTTTTTACAAAACATCTTGGAATAAGAAAATCTAGCATTACCGATTGCCCAAAAAGTTGCTATAAACTAATGAATAAGATTGAATTTATTAAATGTTAATAATAAATAATGATATAAAAGGTGTCGACAAGCGCATCTTTGCACGAAAGCAAAGCCAAACTAATTTATAATATAATAATATACTGGGCCACCTACCGCTCGTGGCCCAAAAGTAATGGTCGATAATGGTATTGTAGCAGGTCAAATGTTCCTAACCCAGTGACTTTCATGGCAAAGAAACTTAAGAAATATTGACGACACACGGCTTGGCCAAGGCCTTTCCTCTCTACCCGTACGTGAAGAAGGAACGTAATTTCCTTTAAATTATTCTTACAACTCGATTTCAGTCGCGACTTTTAACCTAATTTTTATGAACTTTATGCACTGGACAACTCCATACCCAGGGAATGAAGGGAAAAGGGAGATTTCAGTGATTTTAGACTGTTACTTTGGCCACGCTACGCGGGGTTTACGACAGTATTACTAAGATGCAAGTATCTGCGAGCAAAGACCATTAACGGTGCTTAGACGGAGATTCGCCCTTGCCATCATCTTGAATAGGCATGGTACGAGAACAGAAGCCATCAAACCTTACTTCTGACGAGAAATGATTGGAATATTGTTTGGGTGGGTGTATAAGATGAAGGGATAGTTCATGTAACCATAATTGGAGAAGTTTTAAGTTTGGAATGCCAGTTTAGTAATCCAAGATAGAATATTGCTCATCTTTACAATTTTGGCTGTTTGAGAAATGGACAGCATTGTTGATTTCACTATTAAATTGTAAAAGTTCAATTCGAGGCAAAAATTCTTGAAATCAGTTTGGGTACATTTGTGATTTTTGAAGTACGGTATTGCCCCGGGGAAGGGAACAAAATTGACGTTTTGACGTATGAATTTTTAAAATTGCCCCTCTTAGTAGGGACTGACTTGCTTAAGTTAGGAGGCAGACCTGGTCTACTGCTCTGGTATTTCCCGGGTATAGGGGTGCGGGTCTTTCGACCACCCCTCTATGTTGCAGTCAAATGGGTACCTCAACGAGCTAGTCAAATGCCCCCGAGGGCACAACCCCCGCCCCCCCCCGCCCCCCCAAGGTTAATACACATTTTACTTCGCGTAGTCGTGTTTCATTTAGGTTTGATGTACCTTTGCTTGCACTTTTTAATTTTTTTTGTGCCTTGGTACCTGAATAATCTGCAAGCACAGAGTATGCCATATGCTCCTGTAACCGCCACTGCAACCAGAACCGCCCACTCAGCTCCCTTAAAACTGCGTCACACACCAAGAGCAAATCATATGTTGGTGTCCTTCTTCGTAGCTAATACTGTCGCAATCTGTTCTTAAGTGTCCTGATACTAAAGGTTATTTGATGAAACGTGACGAAAAAATGAACAACCGCATCATATTCGTATTCTCTCGTAAAATAGTATGTAACAACTTTCCTTTCATCCCCAGTCGGTATACCTGAAAATGAAGCCATTGTTATTCAAAATGGAGAAAACTTCGATTCCAGGCTGCTCGTCGATATCATCATCTCAGATTGCTTTTAGTCTCCCTAAATTTTGCTTTGTGTGAGTTGACGGTTGTGTATTGTCAAATTTTGTTTTGCATCATGACACGTTGTTGCGTGATGTCTTTGATCTGTCTTCGAGAGTACCTCAAGTGTCCTGTCTTAGCCCTCTACGGTTTTCGATCTACGCCAGCAAGATATTTGATGTTATTCGATCGCATCTTCCATCTGTGCATGCGTACGCTGATGACACTCAGCTATATCTTTCATTTTGTACCAATAGTATTTACGATCAGACCTCTGCCCTTGCTGCAATGGAACACTGCATCAGCGACATTAGGTCTTGGATGCATCATGATAAGCTAAAGCTTAACGATGAGAAAACTGAATTCTTATTCATTGGTACGTGTCACCATTAGCTAAAGTTTCTATTAACTCAACTACTGTTGGATCTGTGGATGTTTCATTGGCTGGCGAAGCCAGAGACTTTGTGTGAGGCTTGATTCAAAGCTTACAATGTCTACTCATATTAATAAGACGTGTGGAGCAGCATTTTTCTAACGTTGCAATATTTACCTCATCATAAAATTCGTATCTAAAGGAAGCACTGAGACCCTTAGCTTATTTACGTGTTCATTACTAGCGGGTTTGATTACTGCAACAGTTTATTCTGTTTTGCCTAACAGTCTTATCGCTTTTATGTTCGTGGCCTTAAAGCTGTGGAACGGCCTACCACGTGACTTACGGTCGACCATGAATCCATCAACTTTTGAAATGAAACTTTTTTCATGACTAGGTTCTTATTTTTACTTGTATATACTTATATTTAGGATTATTTTTACTATTTCTAGAACTTCTGTGAAGCGCATTCATCGCTAGGTTTTTAATTTTTACTTGCATTTAGAATGATTTTTATTGTTTTTAGAACTTCTGTGAAGCACAAGCTGCTATACAAGTGTCAATTATTATTATTATTATTATTATTATTATTATTAGTGCGAAACTGTTTTGTGTCTCAAAACATTGTTGTGTGTCACGAAACTTTGTCTAGTTTCAGAAAAAATTTTTTGTAACGGAAAAATGATTGGAATATTTTGTTTTCTATCGGGAAGTTTGTTGTGTTTTCGACATAATATTGAGTTGTGTTTTGCCCCTGTGGGTCACCGTATTTTTCCTGAAGATAAAACAACAACAACAAAAATAATTACCTTGTTATCCAGTTTCTGCTGTCGCTTTCCATCTCTTCTTTATCAGGAAGTTTTAGTTCCCCCATGACGTAATTTACCACCCACTTTGCTTGTGCATCAAACATGGTGAATGTGTATGCTTGGTCCACCATACCTATGTATAGAACTTTGTCATTTCCGCCCCGGGTCCAGAGAATCGATTTGTAGAGGCCCTCTAGGTACAAGACATTGCTTGTCTTGAGACGCAAGCGCTCTTCCAAAAAAGGAAAGGAGTAATGGTAGCCTGTGCAAAGTATGATGTCATCAACCTCTGCCGAGCTACCATCCTTAAAATGGACTGTGCTTCCTTCCAGCTTGGTGAGCAGTGGTTTTTCTGTTATCTGTGGGGGCCATTTGTATCCCATAGGTCGAGTTCGCCAACAGCAAATGATATTTTCAGCGCCGTACTTAAGACACTGGAGAGCGATGTCTTCTGCTGAATTTCTAGAACCAATGACAAGAACTCGTTTGCTTTTGAAGTGAGAGGCATTTCTGAAACTATGTGAGTGAATAACTCGACCGGGAAATTGGCCAATACCAGGAAAGGAAGGTATGTTGGGTACGGAGAAGTGCCCAGTTGCTACAATGACGTAGTCAAATCTCTCAGCCGGAAGGACCTCATCTTCTGAAAGATTTTTGACGACTACAGTGAAGTCGTCGGTAGAATCGTTGTAGGTTACTTGACGTACAACATGACTGAAGTGAACCCAAGGACGAAGTTTGCTTTTTGACCATCGGCCTGTAAAAGAAAATGTTTGTTAAACTCTTAATCTTAAAGCTAAGAAATGTGAATAGCGCCTGGTTGAGAAGAATCTTAAATGAATTTTATTTGTTTTTATTTTTTGAATTTCTGTGATACACGTACAAAATAGAGGTTACAGAAAACTCGCATTCCCCCCGATGAGGAACTTCCCGAACCTCTGAGTTTTGTCAGAAATACAGTTTTTATGTTACTCCCTTTCGTCGCCTTGTAACTCATAATGGATCGTTTTACTGGGATTGTTTTACTGTTTCTATCAGCGTTATTTTGCATTGCAAACTTCTTCTATTTTTTAAACTAACAGTATTGGTATTTTGGCTCCTTATCAACATTGTATTGGTTCCCAAAAGGAGACTAACTTTATCTTGTATATTTCTTTCTTCCCTTTTTTTTTTTCGATTTTGTGGCGTTAGTTACAGCCGTGGCCGGGGTTTAGTAGGAGTAGATACATGGATCGTTTTCTAAAAAGCTTTAGCAAAACATTAAATTTAATTCAAAACAAATACTTTAAAAAATATTTAAAAAATACTTAACTGTCAGATATTCACGAAAGACCTCTCTTGGCGTAAACGATGGAATGGGTTTTCCAAAATGATCCTCAAATGTATAGTCTGGAAATTCATAACATTCCTTAGGAGCATTTGTCCACAGACCCTGGTACATGCTTCCATGTGCAGGTTCTCCGTATTCATCGGTATCTGTGAACAAAGCAGATACATCTTTTGTTCTACGTTCTACGTGCTCAGGTCATCTATCGATTCAACTACTTCATGAAGAGTGCACCATCATCATTTATAAAATAACTAAGATAGTACGCGCGCTCTGATTGGCCGAGAGGAGTGTTTGCATGAGAGAATGTAAACATGGTTGTGGCGTCAAGTTGTTTGGCTTTTCGCGCGCTAATCACGCAAGCACGAATTTGAAAATGTTTTCGAGTTAAAAACTCGACAAGTTTACTTTATTTACCCATTCCTTCGTTGGCTCAAACTTGAAAAATCTTTACAAAGAAGCTGTGTCAATTTTTTTTCGCTTAGGTTGACATTTCAAGCCAGAAAAGTCCGTATTTTGGAAAGCGTCTTTTTGCAAAACGAGAACTGATTACGCGTGCAAGACATCGTGGACAAGACTTTGCGACTGGTAAGAATTTCTCTTTTAATCAGTGCCATACAAAGAGTTTTGCGGCTTTTCTCGGAAAATTTATTATATAAAAGCAATAGAAAACTTATTTCCTGTGTTTGCATAGCCTGATATAAACACTCGAGGCGTTGGGAGAATTCTCGACAGTTATACAAACCCGAGACGAAGTCGAGGGTTTGCATAACAGTCTCGAATTCTCCCAACCCCTCTCGTGTTTATATCAGGCTATGCAAACACGGAAAACGTTTTCTATTGCTTAAATTTCTCTTGCCTGCTATCTTTTAGGCCTGGTGAACTAAAATAAAATATTGGGCTACACTTCCGAGCCCTATCTTCTTCGCGTTCCCTGTAACTTAGTCGTTTTTGGCGATGAGAATAACAAACTTTATAAAAAATAACTAAGATAGTACGCGCGCTCTGATGGGCCGAGAGGCGTGTTTGCATGAGAGTATGTAAACATGGTTGGGACCTCAAGATGTTTTGCATTTTGCGCGCTAATCACGTAAGCATGAATTTGAACAAGTTGAGTTGAGAACTCGACAAGCGTGCTTTACTTACCCTTTCCCTTGTCGGCTGAAACTTGGGAAGTCTTTACAAAACATGCGGTGTGAATTTTTTTTTGCTTAAGCTGACGTTTTAAGCGATGGGAAAAACCAGTATTTTGGAAAGCCTCCTTTTTGCAAAACAAGATTACGCTTGCAATACTTCGTTTACAAGACTTCGCGACTGGTGACAATATCTAATTTTATCATCTCCTACCTGTTCGCCATGAATAGTTCCAGAGACCGCCCCAATCAGACTGTTTGTCAAAGCACACTATCTCTGGAATTTCCTGTCGCTTCATTTCCAATTGCTTGAATTGATATAGAGCGGACATTCCACTGGGTCCTGCACCAATCACACATACCCGCTTTGCCTTATACATTTCCTGAGAAAGAAAACAGCATAATTGATTATTTTTATGTATTTTATATTGCACTCATCTGATCTGTAGCCCTCTCTTCAGCTGTTACTCAGGTTTCAATCTTAGGTTCACTTTTGTTTTTAGTTGTGAAAAGACTGAAAAAAAACTGGCTTCTTCCAAGGGTAAAGCTGAGTTTGAAATACTTGGAAGAAAGTGACCATAGCCATTCGGATATCTTAAGCGTACAGTTTTCAGGTTCGCATGTGAAACTGAATAAACTAATAGGAAGAAGTCGTTACGTCACGTTGCCATGGTTGTAGCAAAATTTCTGGATCTCAACACCCCACCGGTGGTATTGCAAATGTGGTAGGAAAAAACGAAAAACTGGCATGTATCGGTGGCGGATTCAGGGGAGGGGCCGGGGGGGCGGGCCTCCTTATTTTTAGATCAAACTGAGGTCCGATGGGCCGAAAAAAGTTTTTTTTAGCCCGGGCTCCCCCCCTTATCTCAGGGTCTGGATGACCGGCCCCCCCCCTTATCTCAGGGTCTGGATGACTGGCCCCCCCCCCCCCCCTTATCTCAGGGTCTGGATGACCGGTCCTCCCTTATCAGAAGGTCTGGGTCCGCCACTGTGCATGACTTTTCTGTGCTTGATTGCACTCAGGAAAAATAAAACGGTAGCCCATACTTTTCTTCCATCGTTCGACAATGCAAATGGACGTCTCTGTCAAGTAAAGTTATTGTGATCTAGAAATTTTGCTACCTTGGTAACGTGACGCCACACTATAGTTAAAAAATTTAGGAATTGGTCTTGGAGGAAATTTAACACAGAATCCTTATTTCTGAATAGCAGATATAATCGAGATAGAAGAAACGTTGAGTTGCTTGCAGAGAAACCTGGCAGTACTTTAGTACATGTTATCAAGGAATTCTAACAACTTCTCACTCACATTTATAAGAGGACCCTTTCTTTCTGGTTTATAAACGCTTTACCGTAAATTTTGTATTCAGCCCCAAACACATTTGAAGGGGGGGGGGGGGGGGTGGGGCTTAACAGAGACGGGGGGCTTATTTGAGAGGGGGAAGCTTATTTAATTTAGCAAAGAAGATGGTATCAGTTCTCAGTCTAAAGAACTAGAATACACTAAGAGGAAAAGCTCGAGTACTAGAAGTTGGAGGTGAAGTTAGTGAATAAATCGTCCCAGATCAGACAGTCATGATTGATTAATACAGCAGTGACATTTATCACTTAAGGATAATAAGGGGGATGGGGGCTTAAAAGAGAGGGGAGCTTAATAACTTTTTTCCCCGAAGAGGGGGGCTTATTTTTTTGGGGTGGGGGGGGGGGTGGGGGCAGGTCTTAATAAAGGATTTACGGTAATCCAACCTCAAAAGTTGTAGACAATCCGGTGAATTTGTTCCGCACCTCGCTAAGACAAACTCTCGCCAGCGTAAGCGTAAACGTAAGCGGTCTAGATGAGCCCTATAGACTCTTAGAGCAAATGTTGCAATAAATTTTGTTTATATAATAAAAAGACGCTGACCTGAGGTCCCCGGGGGGCTTTCGGAATAACAGGAGTTGACTGTGACGATCAGTGCCTGTGCTCT
Source organism: Porites rus (assembly GCA_964035705.1). Classification (NCBI taxonomy): domain Eukaryota; kingdom Metazoa; phylum Cnidaria; class Anthozoa; order Scleractinia; family Poritidae; genus Porites; species Porites rus. The sequence continues at coordinate 39,228,124 of OZ037994.1, forward strand.
GCCGGTGAGGTTGGGGTAGACTTTTTTTTGATCAAAGACCCTTCCACGGTTTTTCAACTTTTGACTTGGACCAGTTAGGAAAAATCCTTCGCCTTCACTGGAAATAATACCTCAAAATTAGTAAACTTGCAATGTTTGAAAGTGATACGTCTTGAAAGATATTCATATAACTGATCCAAAGGGAACTGACAAAAATAACTTTGGCTCTAACTGTTTCAGTCATTCACATGCTCGGACCTCATTTTGTAAATTTTACAACCCTTTTTCTTGTTCTATTTTACTCCTTTCATTTAAGACTTTAAACGCTGATAATTGCGTCTCTTGGTTTCAGAAGTCTGTTGCTGAAAGTCACGTTAGATTTTAGACCGACAAAATGGCGTTATTAGCCACGTCTGTTTCTCTCTAAAATGACAGTTGCTTTTAAATTCATGTGTCTCAGATGGTTGGTTTCTTTGGTTATGTTACACCGTCACGGGACGATTCGCAACAACGACTTTCAACGCAACACAGCGATGCGATGGGGGACCATAAGATGCGAGGACGGCAACGGCAAGGAAAATGTCTCTTAAAAAGTGAATTTGCGTCACCGACTCGCTTACGTTGTCAAATACATGCGAACTCTCCTGGAGTTGAATTCCTTAAAGCCTTATCCAAGTTCAGAAAGCGAAAGAAAATCAGTTCTTCGTTGCTTGTCTTTAATACGTCCTCCATGATGAACATGAAGGGAGTTGTCCACGAGACGATTCGCAACGACGATTTTAAGCGCGCAGCTTGGAAAGTTGGAGCAATATTGCAACCTTTCGACACAATGTCTCAACAATGTTGTTATGTTGTATTGCTCTTAGGGTGTTTCGACAATTCCAATTCACGTGTACGAAACTAGACCGAGACCGCGGCCATGTCGGATCAAAAGTTTCAACTGCGAATTGTGTCGTTCTGTTTATTTTTTAGATCCATTTACAGTAAAAACCGATCAAGCCTTCCTACGAAGGATAAAACTAACGCTATATTTTGCTGTTGAGCTCATTTTTTGGTTTAATATTGTTCTCTTCAGCTGAAAAATTATAAATTCAAACTATGCCTCGATTAAAAAATTGAATCAATAATGATAATAAACGTGAGATAAATTTTACCACTTCCTCGAACAATTAAAACTAGGGTAAGCTGAACTGGAACTCATTCACTCAGTTTCCTAACCCTAAGACTTTTTTTTCGGCATTCTGCAACATACCCCAGCCTAGTTGTACCCAAATCATGGGAAAAGGAGTTGCAAATGGACCATCCATTCCAATGCATTCGTACCTAACTGATCTCACAGAAAAGCTGCCTTATATTGTCCTTTCACTGGAATCTTTCTGAAAAATTATACAAGCAAACTGTGCCTCGATTCAAAAATCGAATCAATAATGATAATAGACGTCACATGAACTTTACCACTTCCCCGAACAATTAAAAATACAATTTGTGTTGCAGGATTGTTTTTGCTTCATAGATTGTGACGGAATAAATTAACGCGTTTATTGGTCAGTATGATCAAAATGATAGGAATTAATTGTCCAACTTCAGCTGGGTCCAACAAATCTCGGACGTGAAGAGGTTTTCGTTTCGTAAACTTTACCCAACGGACCTCTTTCCCTCCGCGTAGATTATCTATTCGAACTTTGCCGTTTCGAAGTTTGATGCTTCATTAATTCAATCAGAATTCAATATTTGAGACTTGACCGCCGAACAGTCACTAAACACTGAATGACCTGAAGTTTCGTGATTAGAGTAAAGAAACTGAATAAATCAAGTTCCTGTTGGGTTCATTATACCAGGGTAAGCTGAACTGGAACTCATTCACTCAGTTTCCTAACCCTAATTACTAAGCTTCAGAGTTTTTCGGCATTCTGCAACATACCCCAGCCTACAATATTCGTCAAAAATCTTGAAACACTTGTGTCTATTTCCCCTTTCCCAATGTTGATTTGGGTATCACAGTGGTCTCAGTGCTTCAAAATACGCGTGGCTCAACATTGGGGACGGAGAAGGCACATTTCAGGGGGGGGGGGAAACAGTGTGAAGTATAAATCTCATGATTTTTCCAGAAAATTCGAGAGAAACGGTGTCTATTTCAACGATTTGTGACGAGTATTGTAGCTGTACCCAAATCATGGGAAAAGGAGTTGCAAATGGACCATCCATTCCAATGAATTCGTACCCACCTGATCTCACAGAAAAGCTGTCCTTATATTGTCGTTTCTCTGGACTCTTTCTGACAGTTATCTCTTTAACGAAGGTAACTTCTGACAATCAATGGAATTCACGACTAGTTCTGATAAAGGCGACACACAGTGGGGGATGAGAGGAAGGGGGAAGAGACGAGGTCTGGGATCGAGAGTGTTCTCTCAACTTGCAAAGCGGTCTTATATCGCGGTCGTCAGCGGATATTAAGGACTTTAAGATTCAACGACGCGACGGCAACGAGAACGTCGCTTAAAAAGTGAATTTGCTTTTTTTCAGTCTTTATAGCGATTATTCCTACCCACTTACTTCATCAAATGTAGACGAACCCTCCTAAAGCTGAATTTCAAATGACCATGGATCCAAGCTCAGAAAGAGAAATAAAATTTCGTTGTTGCTTGTTTATGTCCTCCATAAACGCAAAATTAGGCATTTTCACGTCGTAGTCGTGCAAAAACGGGAAAGAAATGTACAAAAAAGTGTGGTGCACGTGCGAAGTTGTTGTTGCTCATAAAGTTGTTCTTTGGGTGATGCAACGGCGGGGTTACATTGTAAGACTGAACAAAAGGTAGAGTTTTTTTCACACGTTATTTTTTTGTGGGAAAGCCGACTTCCGTTCAGCAAATTTAACCTCCGAGGTAATTTTTTTCAACGAGATTCTGAGGGTAGCCACTAGTACGAACGCTTGTGAGTTAACTGAGTAGTTTTTTTCTGAAAGTATAAGGTCTTCACCTTTCATACGACCTTTCTGATCTTTTCTGGAGCTATAAAGTCAAGCGCGAAATTTCTCAAGGTCCAAAGTGCACCTCCCAGATCTTGAAGTCTACTGTGATTGGCCTACGGTTTTTTCCACTCAAGTCAGCAGACGTTCGTGGGGCAGGAACGCGTGACGAACCCCTAAGAACGTCTGCGTGGGAGGCTACATGTTTGGGTACAGACAGTGATGAGTGCCCAAACATAATCCTGCATGAGCAACGACTATTCATGGTCTTTCCAAAGGCTTTTAAATTATTTCTTATCTTTGTCAGCGTCAGTTGCAGCGAACGCTGGTTTATAGACCGAAGGTACTACTAGAAATACGTAAATCGAAGGTACTATGAAAAGTGAGCAAAAATTTGCAAAACTGATGGTACTAAGTAAAAATTTGCTTTGCAAGACATAAACACGACACCGATAGAACCCAATTATCACCTTTCTCGTCAGCTAATCAGCATTAAGGAATGTTTATTTCTATGTTGACCTATGTTATAATTCTTAGAAAGAATACGGAAGCCAATATTCTATACTAGGAAATCGGAAAAAACCTTGAGGAAACTTCAAAAATGGCTTCCGCAGCTAGAATTCTGAAATATCCACAAGAATTAACCAACCACTTGAAGAAACTAAGTGCTGAGAAAGATGATGAATGCAAAATCTATGCGCAATGGGATTTTAGCCATACAGAGGACAGCGGCGAAGCAGATAGTCAATGCCCATGCGGAAAAACAGGCATACGATATCTTTGCTACATTACAAACAAGATCACTAAAAAGTCGACCTTCGTAGGTACAAGCTGCGTGGAGTTCTTTGATGAGGAAATGAAAGAAGTGCTAAATCTCGTTCTCAACTTAATTTCAGTCGGTATGACTGGAAAGTATAAAGGTGAAGCTAAAGGAAACGGTAAAAAGAAGAGATTCGAAATACGCGCAAACACGACTCTTGTAAAGAAAGAGTCACGCTTGAAAGTTCTTTTCCAGCATATTCCTATCTACCAGAAAGGAAACGCGAAATGGGAGATGCAAGTATTTACCGACAAACAAGGCTTGAAAGAAGATCAAAGCTACAAGTTGAAGATCCAGTCTTCAAGATGGAGTCAGCCTTACGGAACTGGCATATCTTTTAAGGTGATCGAGATAAACGAAATTTGACTCAACCGTGGTTTTGTTTCACACTGGCGAACATCTTTTTGGTCTGATGAACGATTAGAAATAGGTGGTGAACTGATGTCCATTGTGAAATAGTTTTTAGAATAGAGGTCTTATTTTATCCGACCTCGCTTAACAGTGCCAGTGTGTTTTAATGATTAACATAAATTAGTCAGACAGAGCATTTTAAAAAATACCCGCTGAGTAATATGATGTTATTTAGTGATAAATGCAAAGTATATTAAAAAAAGTGTCATCGTTAGAAGCCTACTTTTCAATTCTTGTTGCTCAAACAACTAGTACTTTAGTAATTAAACTAAAGAATATACTCGCTTGACGGCACTGTAATGGTTACATCATGTAAATATTATAAGTAGTATCAGCCTTTTCGTTTTTCTTTTTCGTTTGAGCATTTTAGCTGATTATATACTAGATTCCACAAATGCACGGACATTCAAGTTCACGTTTATTTCGCGGTTTTTTAATGGTACTCTGTTATCACTTTATGCATTTTGGGCCCGTCACAGGTCTTCAGTTGTATTTGCCTATGTTTTCTTCTCTGAGCTGAGGTTGGTTGTGGTAATCCTGTATTTAATCAAACATTGCAGGATTTCGTGAGACTTCGGTACGAGATAACGACCTGTGCCGTTATCGCAGTATAGATGAGTTGTAACAAGAACGAACAGCTGCGTGTCTGCGGCTGCAAGTCCGCCATGGTGGAGATTTACCGGTGTCATGTTGATGTCTTGCAATAACCTACAGTGTTTCACATATGTTTATAGAATTCATACATATAACCTCGGGGGATAACATATCGCTTCTAGGAAAATTATTATAAAAGGGCCAGGAAGTTATCTAAAAAACATGGTTTCTTTTAATTAACGCTCATAAACAAATAGCAACTATAGTGAAATCAGTTTTAAAAAACTTCCATAACTAATAATACAGAAATGTAATGTGTTCTAGTTATCAAAAACGCTTTGAAACTATCCCCTAAAAAGTGTAACAAAGTTTCAACAAGCATTGAGATGTGTCACTTTTTTTAATCTCAACATGATAAATCAGTTCTACCCGTAACAATTTTCGTTGCAGCTGTTTTACAAACTGTGGAGTGATTGCTCAGGAGCTGTAAATACATATGACATGTTATCACGTTTGATATGACATCGCCTGTTTCACTACTCAGTCTAACTTCGCAACTTCGCCGACGGCAAAGAGCTGCGTGTCTTCTGTTGTCGGCGAAATGTTCATATGTGTTGGAGCTGAATTGTAGATAGTTCATGATAGTTCGGTGGCATAATCAGGCTAAATTGGCGATGACTCCCGATCCCACCCGACTTAGGATTAAATTTCATCCGGTACTCTCGACAGATGGCCTTCAAACCATTTAAGCTCATTTACAGTGAAATTAGTTATATCTACAAAACATTTGCGTTGCAGTTGAAAATATATATGAAATGTGCGTCTTGTAAGTTCTGGCATTTTACAGGTTTCTTTGCTCAGTCTTAAGAAAGTGCTCCATGGAATCATCAAACTCTTCCATAAATGGAGTGTGCGATAGCGGGGCCTTGTGGCCAGTATGCTTGCTTGTAAAACTTTGATCTCTGTAAGTTGTAATGTTATCAAGTTTAGTCTTGTGCCAAGCGTGAAGCATTTCTGATATATCCAAATCGTAGCCGTAATTGGATTCTTTGACAAGGTCAGCCAAGTAAGCTGTTTGGAAGTCGATTCTATCATCGACGTCGTTTAGTTCACCCATCCTGTTGGAAAGATGTACATCAACATAAATGAAACGCAATCACGCAAGACCTTGGCTGACAAAAAATTGTCATGGCATATTTATTTATTTATTTATTTTAATCTTCCCACAATACACCCTGAGCTACCTTGGAGACCAGGCATAGCTTGCATTTGATTATGGATGCCTAACATAAAAAGTTGCTACAATTTAAAAATAAAGATATTTAAAGATATTTTATTTATATAACGCTAAAACTACATTCATACTCAAAAGCATTAATAAACACTGACAAACACAGACACATTACAATTGTATACCCAGAGAAAATAAACATGAATCACCGTAATCTAGTGAATAGGTTATCCTGTGCTAGTAAAAAAATAACGTCAATCTGAATTACGCTGTTCATATTTCCAGCTACCAGACCAAAGATGCCCCCATAAAGGTAGTAAAGTGTTCCCACCCTGGGAAATTTTCTGACAAAAAAGAAAAAAAGGGAGATTTTATATTCCTTTGCAATTTTTTCCCTCTTCCTCCTGAGGTGTCTCTTCCCTCAAAATAAACAATTGTTTACCTTTTTATCCACTTTCTGCTGTCAGTTTCCATCTCTTCTTTATTAGGAAGTTTTAGTTCCCCAATGATGTAATTTACCACCCACTTTGCTTGTACATCAAACATAGGGAAGGTGTAGGACTGATCCTGCATTCCTATGTATAGAACTTTGTTATTTCCACCTCTGGTCCAGAGAATCGATTTGTAGAGTCCTTCAGGGTACAAATTATTGTCGGTCTTCAGGCGCAAGCTTTCTTCCATAAAAGGCAAGGCGTAATGGTAGCCTGTGCAGAGTATGATGTCATCAACCTCTGCCGTGCTACCATCCTTAAAATGGACTGTGGTTTCTTCTATCAAGGTCAGCATTGGTTTTTCTGTTATCCGCGGGGGCCATTTGAAACCCATCGGTCGAGTTCGCCAACAGCAGATGATATTTTCAGCGCCGTACTTAAGACACTGGAGAGCGATGTCTTCTGCTGAGTAGCTGGAACCAATGACAAGAACTCTTTTGCCTTTGAAGTGAGAGGCATTTCTGAAGCTGTGTGAGTGAATAACTCGACCTGGAAATTGGTCAATTCCAGGAAAGGAAGGCATTTTGGGAACAGAGAAATGTCCACTTGCTACAATGACGTAGTCAAATCTCTCAGCCGGAAGGACCTTGTCTTCTGAAAGATCTTTGACGACTACAGTGAAGTCGTTGGTAGAATCGTTGTAGGTTACTTGGCGTACAACGTGACTGAAGCGAATCCAAGGGCGAAGATCGTTTTTAGACCAACGACCTATGAAAGTGAAAGTTTGACGCCATAAAAATCACCTGGATTTTAATAATTAATGAAGTTTGTTGTTTGTAAGAATGCTGAGAACTTCATTTTTATACTTTTAGCCCACCTAAGAAACTCCCGCCTTTGGTGTTAGCTTCTTTTAATCCCTTCTAATAAATCCTAGATCCGCGAAAGGGGTCGATAAACCTCGTAGTGTGTAGAAAGGAGCTTGCTGTCGCAATTTTAGCCTACGTTGCAGACGGTATTTACGGAGCATACATGGAGCATAACACGATTGCATAAAGTCTTCGGGAATTAACGGTTCCTCGGAAACCGACCACCTACACCTCCCTTAAGTCAACATTAATACTCACCTCTCACCTGGGGCAAAATTGTGACTTAAGGGAAGGGTAGGTGGTCATTTACCCAGAAAACTCCATTGATGCAGTCTTCCTTCAGAATACAAATTTTTAGCATGTTTGAAAGGCTCGCTCAAAAAGTAGAGTTTAGCATTCTCCAACCAGATTAAAGAATTTCAAAGCGTACTACAGGTATTTCTTTGCGTTTAAACCAAAAGCACCCACATTCAGCAAATGTATTAATGTTTACATGCCCCCTCCGGAGAAGAGCTTAATTACTTGACTCAGTCGATTCTTAGCACTTGTATCCATTCCCCCGCTCGTTTAGCACCGGTGGTAAACGATGGAACAGGCTACTTTCTTGTCCTGCCGCTCAGTTTGCATTTGTTTTCATGCTAAGAGTGATGGATGCCCAAAAGAAGTCATACAGGAGCAACGATTATTTATAGTTTGTGCTGGGAGGTTTTCGAATTAAAGTTTCTTATTCGTAATTGTTGGCAGCTGCAACAAACGTTGATTTAGTTATGGGCTGTAAGTACTATAGTCTGAGACAACCGTCGACATTTGGCGAAGCCACCACTTGTTTTCTTGCGAAATAGGGAGCTAAAGCAACGACGTTTTTGAGCGACGAACGTCAACAGGAAGTGGCCTTTTTGTAATCTTGGGTCGTGATTTTGATCAAATTTTGAGGCAAATCGTCTCTGTGAAGAAGAAAGACACTTCTTAAGAATACAAATTTGGTAGCGTCACGGCATATTGAAAGGGAAAATACTTCACTTCCGGGTGACGTGTGTCGCTCAAAAACGTCTCTTCTTAAACTCCCTAATGAAGTCTGAGAAACGAGAGCAGAAGTTCCATACTGATGACGCGTCACCACCCAGATCTGGGTAGTGCTTTTGATTGGTCGTGCCGTGAGGTAAATTTACCTCAATGAATCAAAAGACACAACCAGATATGGCTGGTAACATCGTTCTCGTTTCTCAGACGTCATTTCGCGGGGAAATCAGTGTTTGCGACGCGAAAGGTCTGCTCTTTTCTCAGATTATAAGTTAATCTCGCATCCAGATCTCCCACGGCTAAGGAGATCTGGGTATGAGATTCGGCTATAAGTACTACCATTTTTTACCTATTCATGTCACTTGCTGACATCCGCTAAACCAGAATTGAATTTCAAACAATCAGATACTTACTTTGCAGATAATCGTAAATAATCTCCCTTGGTGGGTACGATGGAACAGGTTTTCCAAAATGCTCTTTCCAGGTGTAATCTGGAAGTTCATAAGCTTCCTTGGGGCCATTTGTCCAAAGTCCTTGATACATACTTCCATGCACAGGTTCACCGTATTCATCAGTGCCTATAAGCAAAGTCAGTCGATGGTTATTGCATAACAGAAGTAACCCAAGAATTCTTAGGTACATGCGGTACGTAGTTCTGTTAGTTCTGTTCTGTTGCGGATTATGCTGGTCAACTACTGGTCTCCGAGAAGCACATTTTCCGACGCCAGCACTGGTTTCACCGGGAAATGTCGTCCGAGAAACGAGCGCACAAAATCTTCTTTCCTGATGACGTATCACTGCCCATAGTGCATTTGATTGGTTGAAGCAAGTTACCAATTAGAAGTATTATCCTGATCTGGTGAGTGACACGTCATCAGTATGGAATTCAGTTCTGCGCTCGTTCCTCAGACGTCATTTCGCGGGAAAACCAGTGGCGGCGTCTTAGACTGTCGGCTGTTTTCTCAGGCTGTTGAAAACATCGTTGTATAGAGTCCTTTCAAGATATCAACAAAACAATCAAAGAAAGAAAATCAGGAGCTAAATGATAAAATCGCTAAATTACAAGGTGAGTAGACTGTCGAAAAAATCAGAAGACAAACATTGAAAGATTGACTCGACGACGCCATGATTTACTGTCGTAAACTCTTTCCTGTAATTTTTAAGAGAACCAAGATTTGGAAATTCTTACCAAATGATATCACGCACTCTGAAATGTTGTCCTGTCTTAAAAGGATACTTATGAAGCTTTTTACTAGAGCGATAGTTTTTTTCCTATGAATTGTATGTGTCCCATTCTCTTGTAGATGAAGAGCAAGAAGTTTATTGTGGCCACTTCCTCAAAAAAAGGAGGCTTATAAAGCAGCGCGATAGATGCTGGTCTCCGATTGGGCACAAAAATATTTTTTGTGCCCAATCAGAGACAAGTATTAGAATGAGTTGTGGAACTGGTTGTTAAGAGTAGCATCCCAGAGGCTCTCTCGTCCGTTCTTGAAAACGTCCACCACCGCCAGTTTTCCCGACCCGAATGACCTTCCCTGGGAAACCGAGAATGATTGAATATCCGTGCCGTCTCTGTGGTTTCAAGTCCTCGTTCCTTGTTATTCACTTCAGCTAATACCTGTTCAAACTGTACCAAAGTGTAGCACAGAACCTATCCCATATGCGACGCTCCAATTTCGAGATCAACGCGGCGCAACTTCACTTCGCTGCAGAAATCGCGCCAAAATAACCGTTCTGTGTTCATATGTATGAACAGAAGCCATATCCTTATCCGTTACGGTTTTCGTGCCGGTGCAAGAGCTATCTGGTGTATTGTGGGTTATAAAATTTAATCTGCGCGAGAGGTAAAGATTCGCGGGTAACAATGGATTCCCTGCTAGCAGAGGTCTCTCTGCCGGCTTCCGACGCGTTTCCTATTACGCATGCGCTGGCGTTTCCTTAACAACCAGTGAAGTTTTTCTCACGTGCGACACAACCCACAGAACCGGTTTGCGGGCGAAACTTCAGCTGAAGGCGCGGGTATGTTGTGGAGAATTCTTCGCAATGTGAAACGATGCCGAGAACTCCACAATCTCGCAAATTTGGGGAACACGCGTCACCTCTCCTTTCTCTCATTTTTGCCTCGTCGTGAGAGACCTCTGCTAGCAGGGAAAACAATGGATTGCTTACCCATAAAATATAGATTTTACATTATTCCCCTCTCAGAACTTTTGGCGACGAAAGGTTTTATTGTAACATGTCATGTGACGTCCAGGTAACCAATAACAACGTGCTGTTGTCTGTTTCGTTATCAGGATATGAAAACAAGAAGAAAAGAAAAGGACAACAACGAGCTTCTCACCTGTTTGCCAAGAGTATTTCCAAAGACCACCCCAATCAGACTGTTTATCAAAGCACACAATCTCTGGAATTTCCTGTCCCTTCATTTCCAATTGCTTAAATTGATATAGAGCGGACATTCCACTGGGTCCTGCACCAATCACACAAACACGTTTCGCCGCCTTATACATTTCCTGAGAAACAAAAGAAGCAAATTGACTACTTTCCTGACTAGTTAAATAATCATTATGTCCTGTGCTTGAGAAATGCTGATTCGTATCTTTCTTTATTTGAGGCCTCATCCACACGAATCCGGAAATTTTTGAACCCCCCCCCGCCCTTTTTTTTGCGGATCCGTGTGGACTGGGCCTGAAACCGCTCTGGTAAACGGTTTCAAAAAAGATGCAGTTTTGGTAAGAGGATTCACTAGCTTCGTGTGGACGGAACTCGGCCGATTCATGTAAAAAAGTATGCTGTTTTATAGCCTGCGTAACAAACTTTTCAGTGCGGTTTCGAAGCAAAGAACGAGGAAGGAGAGTCAAAGATCGCGCGAAAAATGGCTAGTAAAAGACCGGGGAGGGGGTTGGAAAGAAAGGTTGGCTCTCGTTCTATTTCTCTCGCGACCAAAACCGAAAATCCCGTTCTGCTCCCAAACCAAGCGGAAACGCTTGCTACGCAGGCTTGCTATTTTATAAATAATTATCCGGTCGGTTAGTGCACGACCTTCTGTTGGGGCAAGTTCCAAGCTCGATTTCCAAGTGTGACCCCAAATCCTTGTTTCGACTTCTCTCCTTTCCGTGTAACTTTAAGTAAGTGGTTTTACCCCTCGTTTTACTAAATACCCGGAACTGCGGAGATTTCATGGAGAGAAAGGAGTGAAATAAGCGCACCCAGCCGTCCGCTTCGGCTCCAGACTGGCAAGATCCCTTCATGTAATAACCTTGCTTAGCAACCCTGCAAATCGGGCCAGCGCAACTCCTTTAATCAGGCTCATGACTGCTTTTGGTTCTTTTATAACGACATTTCAATAGGCATAACCCCAAGCAAGAGAGGAGAACCGACGTATCCTTTTCTGCCGTAAGCGAAACCTTCATGGTAACAATGTCGGAATTTTCCTCAGAGAGCCCTAAAAGAGACTGTGATTTCTACCCCTAAGCAAGACGGAAAGCAACCTGTCATTTTTACATCCCTCTCGTAACGGTTAGAAGACAGAACGTTTCGAGCAGCTCTTTAAAGAAGATATTTGAAAACGCACTTTTTTGACAAAAAAAGATGCGCTTTCAGACTAGCGAAAACCAAGAGAACACTCACTGAATCACTGGCTCGCTGGTTAAGCCAAGGAGCAAATATTCCCAGTATTGAACAGATTGTAATATTTGGGTTATCCACGTTTATACAACTAAGGGCGACTTGTCTTAAACATGTTGCCTTTAAAAACATATTCGGACCGGCACCCAGTCAAGGCTCCGTTAAGTGTCCCCTGGGAAGCAGAAGGGGCTAAACAAATACGTTATTTGTATGCAACGACACGATCTGACCCGGTAGACTGAGTGCAAAACAAAGGAAGGCCTTCCAAGCATGAAATTGCGATTGACCGAAGTGGAAGTTGGAGGTAAAATAGACCAAAATAACGCACTTGATAGCATAAATAAGCCAATTTTCGATTCAGAGGTTGGTGCCGCTAGTTTTCAATGTGATTGATAAGGAAAGATTAGCTTTAAGCAAATCGCATCATAAACTGATTTACCGGCAATTGGCCACAACCTTTCTGTTTAAATTAATACAATGAAATGCTAATATGGAGTTGACCTTGTGCTGATGTGGCAATCGGCTTCTAAAAGTCACGAACGAACATCGCAACTGAGAGTATTTCTATTGCTTTTTGAAATTATTCCACACTGTCTGTCGATGTCCTGGTCGCTGTGTATTGAGACAAGCGCATCCAAAGGGACCAAAAATTACCAAGACTCGTGCAAAGCCACAAATTTGGGTCGAACTTAATTAACAGATTCTGCAAATGACTGACCGCACAGAGAGGCTGACACAGATGAAAAGTCACAAAATTGTGGAACTGCCGTTATTAAACTGTTATCATTGTTACTTTCCAGTTATATGTCTGATTGAATCACGCAGTATCCAAAACCGACAAAATGCAAGAGAGTTTAAAGGTTCAAATGAAAACCTACCTGGTCTCTGACAGATTCTTTTTTACTGAAGCAAACCACAGCTAAGAATTAACTAAATCTGCTGATCTCGGTTCGCTGGCTATATACCCTCAAACGTGGGCCTTAAGGGCAAGGGTGTGGAACTCAGTCAGTCGCTTGGTTCATAGCGTTTTTCACATGACGTCACGGCGGCCATATCGGTGTTCCCAAACAATAAAACGGCGGCCATGTTGGAGTCCCAAACCAATCCTGTGGGAGTTGAACTCTTTTCTTATGTAAACACTTTCTTTTGTTCCAAAAAAATTTTTAAATTTTAAAATTTGCGTAGATGCTGGTCACGAGACCAACACCTAAGGGTCCTAACATAGAATGTGCTACTTTAGCTTTACATCTGCAGATCGGTATAGATATAATATAGTCTCCCTAGACGATGACAAAAAATCGTAGGCCCCGTCTCACACTGAATCTGGCTCCTAGATTGTGGGACTCAAACAGACCCACTAGTTAATAACGCCCTTGGGTTTCTGCGCAGTGAAGCTGACAAGAAAAGACCTAATTGTTAATCTTGCGATTATACATAGAGATTGTCAATGATTGTCTTCCGTTGACAATAAAGAGAAGTTGCTTTGCCTCCTCACGCATCATTAAATATTCATGTATTTCATAAAAACAAAAAAAAACAATGTTAAAAAAAGAATTCGGAGATGGGAAGAAGGGCGTCGGAAATGAGAAGTTAAAAGACGGGAAGTCGGAAGTTTGTCTCTAGCTAGCTATTATAATAAACAACTGGTTATGATTCTTAAGTGATCCTACTAGACCTAATTAAAACTTACTGGAAGGCGTACGTTACTTACAATAAAAGACTATAATTATTACAACCATTCACTGACATTATAAGCAATAAATCGGGCTAAGCAAAAACGATAATTTCCCAAGTTAAGAACTGGGGAGAGGGGATGTTGCACTGGATTAGGTAGCATTTTGACCACGATTAATAGCTTTTGAATAATTGCTGAATTAGCTAATTAGACTTAAGACTCTTCTGTTTAAATGCTACTTTTTCGACTAGGCATGACCATGGTTTAGGTTCAGTCGTCGTGCGAACCTCATCACTTACTCAAAGTTGGAGGTTTGTGTTTAGTTGCTCCTAAATGAGCAGTACTTAAACTTGTTTTCTCTTTGTGGAGAGAACGGCACGGCCATTGTGTCTGGCGATCAGCTTTTACCTTGCACATTAATACCGATGTGTGGGGAATCGGAAATTCTTGTTTTTGTATTGGCTTTAAAAAGAAGCCAATTCCAGAGCGACTGTGGATTTTGAAAATCTTGAACGTGTATTTAAAGAGTGTTTTTTTAGGAAGGTATTTTGTGACAATTTTAGCAATATTTTTCAAAGTGAGCTTGAGGTAGTTAATTACTGAAAAACGGTGCTTCTAAAATCTGGAGTGGATCATTTCTTTATTAAGTGCGCTATATTTTGCTTTCTTGGCATTTCCTGATCAGTACTAGGTTCTTATGAGTTCTTGTTTTGTTTTCAGCAAGGCATGCAAGGTAAAATGGGGAACCAGACTGAAATATCGTTCTTTGATAAATTCTATTTATAGTTTTATAGTATTCTTTTATCATAACCGAGCTATAACCCACAAATCAATGGAAAATCATCTGCGTGAATCGTTTGAAAATGACGTGGATGCTTGTCGTCTCGCCTGGCGGTAGAAATTGTAGATTTTGATCTCACTTAAGAAGCCAGTGTGTTTGTGATGGGTTACGAGACCTTTTTGGGTAAGTGTTGCACGGTATGTTGTAACAATATTGTTAATTAGCGACGGATCAGTGGACACACAGCTATTTCAAGAATGGTTGTCGGATAAAGAAATGTGCACGCGACAACCCCGAATGGTAATATGGGATTTGATCAATACACTGTTCCTTATGACTGTAGCTGTCGAACCTACTTTTGGTGCTTTCCCTTAGCACTCGCAAACTTATGTCTATGGCCTCTCGTGCCATTCTTTCAAATTTCTTTGAAGAACAGTGAACTCAAAAACACCCACAATACCTATCGGGATTGTCGCATGCACTTTTTCCGACAACCTTTCTCGAAATAACTGTATACTGCGGTACTTTCACACTCACACGAATAATCCGTCTCTAGTGTGAAAACGACCATTTCTGTTGTAATAAATGTCGCGCCCCGGCCTTGAGTTAGGCGTTCGCGTGTCTGCTTTGCTTTTTCACAAAGGTTATTTTTAATTGACTATTGACATTTTTGTATGTAAAATAATATTAGAAGTGGAATACTTAATAAAAAGTATGATCTATCAAATGTTAAAATTTTTAAAAAGAATAGCTTATTTCATATCCCGAGATGATCTCAAGACCTTTATTTTGCTTTAAAGATACAAAAAAATACAGGTTAATTAATATTTAACTTTTTGAAACAAAAGAAGTTAGTTTTTAACTTTTTCGTTAACCGTAACTGAAAAAAATTAACCGATAGCCGTAAAAGAGCCAAAATTTTAGCCGATAACCGTAAATGCCACCACCCCATTGAGACCCTCTTATATGTTCTTTCGCGTCATTCGACCACCCTCTACGCCCCCCCCCCCCCCCCCATCAGTTTTTTATATAATCACGTATTTACAAGCCACAATATGCAAGATTTAACGCCTTTATGTTATCATTGCTTTATGAGCATGGCATTAGGCTTTCTGCCTAAGAATTTCCAGGAGTACCCCCCCCCCCCCCTCCCGGGGTTTCTGTATCATACATGCTTGAATTATGACTGTCGGGCCTTTTAATGTCGCAAAGTATATGAACAGAGTATGATATTTGGGTTGTCGTCCTATGGAGGGTCTTGTCTTAAACAAGGCAATCAAAATGCCAATGTTGTGTCGTTAGACACTGCTTAGACTGCTTAAAGGGTTTGCAGCCTTTTGTTGCAATCCTAGCCCCACGCACGCTTCCGGTAAGTGACCTCTGGGAAGCTAAGAGGCTTGCATGGCTAGAGTTTTGAGAATCGATATGACAAACCCTGATCTCATAGGAAATTCTCGATTCTAAGACCAGCCCTAGTAGTTTTCTCAACCGGATTCATGAAAGAATTCTATTTGAACAAGTAACATTTTAAACAGATCATTTCTTACATTAAAACCGACGCCGATGACGCCGGTAATAAACTCGAGAGTTTGCCTCTTTTCGCTGATGTACAACAATGGGGAACTGCGACAGTTACGAGAGCAAAGTTACCATGCGAACACTGTAACAGAGCCACAAATGCTTGGGATCTGGCTCCTGCCCGGCGCTTTGTAAAAATTTTCCACTTGAGTGGCGAATGTCGCAATATCCAAAACCCGCAGAAGGGAGTTACAAGAGAATCTCAATGGGGTTGACCGTTAGGTGTATATAAACTACAACAAAACTTAAGCTGATAGATTTTCACACCCACCTCTAATCGCGCAGAAAAACTTTCCGTCGATTCAAAGTTCTGTAGTCGTTTCTTTTGCACTCCTTCTGGCGTTTATTACAGTTCAGTTGTTTTGACTTCTCAGAATAGTCAATGGGGAACCTCCAGCCTTTGTTGGTGATAAATTACAGACGTCAACTATCTGAGACTGCTGGCAGATGTTTGTACGAATTACTCAGTAACAGTGGTTTTACTTGACTTAAGGCGGCTTGAGAAAAAGTACAATATACTCTTTGATATACATAGCCTTATCACATGTGCTTTCATGTGCTTGCCAAAGTACAATCACGTTACACTGTTACCAGCAGCACGCCCCTGGGGGGGGGGGAGGGGGTACTCCTTGGTGTAGTAACGGGCAGGCTTCTGTAAACGGGT
Organism: Porites rus; assembly: GCA_964035705.1. Taxonomy (NCBI): domain Eukaryota; kingdom Metazoa; phylum Cnidaria; class Anthozoa; order Scleractinia; family Poritidae; genus Porites; species Porites rus. The sequence goes on from OZ037994.1 coordinate 39,244,766, forward strand.
CAGTGCATGAGCGATAATGAGACGAGACAAGCGGGATAATTGTGTAATAAAGCAGTGGCGGATCCAGGGGAGGGGCCTGGGTCCCCCTTTATTTTTAGACCAAACCGAAAAATTTTTTTGGAGACCGGCCCCCCTCCCCCTTATCTAAGGGTCTGGATGACCGGCCCCCCTTATCTCAAGGTCTGGATCCAGCACTGTAAAGTCTCGTTCTTTACGCCTTAATTGAAACAAAACAAGCACGATAAATGAGTAAAATGCATGTATCTTGTTCTTAAAGATCTGATGAAACGAAACAAGCGCAGTTAAGACGTTAGGATTGTTAATAAGCATGATAAAATTTCGGGCGACTTCACTAAAATTTTCAGGCGACACAACTCTGGTTTCCGGCGACACTTGACAGGACTGACTTGACCTTAAACCCCCCTATAATGGCCTATGCGTTGAAGCTCTGTGCGAAAGGGCTACCCTTTTCCGTCTTCAGGTATATGAAAGGGTAGGAAAATCTGTCATTGCGGTCTATGAAAGGAACAAAAGGGCTTTAAGGCTATAAACAGATGAATTTTACTGCCGTGAAAAATCATCGCCTAAACTTTCTGGTTTTGCGATTTATTCACATTTAGACGGTGCATTAATTTCACAGCAGTTAAAAGGAGTGCAAAGTTCTGAACTAGCTTTGAGAAAGGGGTACCGTTTGTCAATAGAAGGTATACGGCAGGGGTAAATAAATGGCGTATAAAGGGCTGTTTTCTTCTGGCGTCTTCGTCAGTTTATTCTGAAACTTAAAACTTGAATCGATCCGATTACCGAGGGTCGACCAAAGGGTTAGTCTGCTACACAGCCGTTTTTAGTGTCGTCACGCAACGCTCCTCCCCACTAAAAACGGCTGTGTAGCAGACTACCAAAGGGGTAGCAATATACCATTACACCGGAAACAACTTAGCCAATATATTGCGCTTAGAAGAAAGACGATTTGGAGAAAAGTAAGTACAAAACAATAGTGCTTTGTAGCCTAAATTAATGAAATGAGCGCCATACATCTTGATCTCGTACCCAGTAACACATATTTTCTTGACTTTGAGTTTAATTAACACCCACACCATTTTTTAACGTAGGCACTTGAAGTTTAAGAGTTATGTTAGCCAAACTCTACTTTCAATATATTCTAGGCAAAAAAGTAAAACAAAAACATTCTATACATACTTGTGCATGCACTGAAGAAATACATTGTAGTACTTTTGAGTATTTCTTTTTAGTTTCTACCACATAATTATTCATTTGTTAGCAGTAAACTCCCTTAAAAATCTACACGAGAGCTGGGAAACTTATTATTGATGTTTTCACAATATCATGCAGATTTAACAGAACTGCTGATTATTTTGTTTCATTCCGGGAAATATTCATAGCATCTTCCTATTAGGACAGACCTTGCTCCATGTTTCAAGTCAAGGCAATGGCCAAAGAGACTGCAAACATAATTTCAGAGATGCTCTAGGAGACGATATTTGTGCTCCTTCTCCTTTAAATGTTAGGACAGTTCATTACTCTTAAAGCACTTTTAATTTAATTTTTTTTACTCTTAAAGCACTTTTAATTTTATTATTTTGGAATTTCAAAGAAACTTTCACAGTTGAGCAATGTCATTTCCTGGAACTAAAAACTTAGTATCAACGTGTATAATTCAAACTGATGTCCATCCACTTCATACGATAACATTCGTGAGTATTGGCTAAAAAGACCAAGAAATTTTACCTTCAGCTACTGGTCATTAATAGCAATATCTTAAGGAGAAAACTGATGATGTCACTGATGTGGCTTAATATTATGAGGCTATGAGGCTAAAATTAACGTTGTACATTACAATGCACACATACTTTTAATGCGTAATGTTCAACTAAAAACATAACTATTGTCATTTTTATATTAATATAATTATCATAATAACAGTGTTACAGTGTGTATATGTTGTGGTTCAGTTTTATCCTTGGTTTCAATTTTATTTCTCTTTGTTTTTAACTCATTATCATACATCAACATATCCCAAAACAAAGGGAAATAAAACTGAACTACAATATATATATTACTGAGTTATTCAAGGGGTGGGGCAATTTCCAGGGAGAGCATTCACTAGAGTATGTTTGCTTTATTTAAGAACATACAGTATTATATTCTTTTGGTTCTTTTTTTTCTTTCATTTCCAATGGAGGTAACCAGTGGTCACGCTCATACCAGCCACGGGAAATCTATGGACCCTGACCTGATATTCTAATCGTCATCATCATCATCATCATTATAATTATTATTCATTCAAAATATTTCTCCGTTTCTGATTGGCTAAAATCCCACGTTTAATTCATCATAACCAGCTACTGTCAACCAAATTTGTGAGAATTTTGTGATATGTGAACTGATGATGTCAATCGTGCAGCAAAATTGCCAGATTATTGAACCCTTAACCGAGAAGACCTGGGGACGAGGTTGAGTTGTTTTGGTAGTGATACAAAATGGCGGAACACTTTACTCATTTCACGAGGAAGAAATAGGCGAACTATTGGCTAAAAAAAATTGGGAGAATATTTGCAGAAAAGAACAACCCTTTACCTCCTAAACTTGCTGATAAACATGCAATATGGAAGATGAACTTATCATCGATGGAGGTAAGCATGTTTTAGATCGTTTTCAAACTAGGAATTATTTTGAATGAATTATAAAACAATTATTGAGTTCCGCTTACGTATCATGTAAAAAATCATGAAGATCTCGGAGGGTGTTATCCACCTTCTCCATAATTCTTTAAAATGATACTCAGCCTCATTCAATAATTATTAATTATTATTATTAGTTACACAATCAAATAAGGCAAAATCTGGCCACGGCCAAAAAGTGCCCTTCTATCAATGTGTAGCACTAAAGTAAAGTCTTCTGACTGTACCTGAAGTGGAAACCTCATTCTCAGGGTAATGTTGTTGCCTGTACACTTATTAACAGAGAAAGTCAATGAATTCTGCAATGATTTCTTTCACTTTGCAAATTTTCTTTTCTGTTACCATAAATGACCTTATATACTCCCACTCAGAAATGTACGCCTCTCATCTAATAACGTTCCCTCTACGCTGTTAAAATTTTATTAGACACCTTTCTCTAATAAACACCCACTGTCTAATAGAGGCCTCCTGCGAGAATTACTCCAAAATACCAGGAATAAGGAAAAAGGAGCCAAGTTATTAAGTTTCTTGCATGAAAAGGCTTTGCATATTTCATCTTGTTCAATGTCAAGTTCAAAGTAAGGATAGAATGATGATGGCAACACAATAACCCTGAGCGCGGACTCTGACATCGATGCTAGAATTTAAAAGAGTGGCATGGATCTCTACATGTAGATGGCCTAGACATTTCAATTGATGGAGTAAATATTCCACTATTTCTAAACTTGATATTTTCACTGATAGTATATTCCTTTTGTTGAGCTTGTTAAAGTTACGAGAATAAAATGCCTCTCTTTTTAAATTAAACGCCTCCTATCTATTAAATGCCCCCACTTGGACCCCGGAAATTAAATAGACCCCCTGGGTGTTTATTAGGTCATTATTGTCGATTAGTTTGGCTCTGTAGTACAGTAGTGTATGAACTTAATAACCCCTTATCTTGGCCACTTAGTGTCTTTCCGGTCAAAAAGTGTCATGTCTTCTTCTTCCTCTTCTTCTTCCATAGCTTTGTCTAGAGGCTGCAATTCCGCTGAACCGGTTCCATGAATAACACCATACCTAACAGAAAGTAATAATAAATAATCAGTTTTTGTTAATAGATGTCTCTTTAATAGTAACTAATATTTATTTAGTCGTTTTCCTTCTGTATTTTTTTGCTTTCTTTTATTCATTTTATTGCTATGTAATTTGCTGCACGTCTGTTTGCGCAATGAATTATTAATAAAGACCTTTATCATTATTATTATTATTACAATCACAGATTCACGCTTGTGTGATAGCACACCACAAAGCAATTCACGTTGGTTCCTATTCAAGGTCTAGGGGATTATGCTTGAAAATCAAGTATTACCAGTGAAACTATTCGGTATTATGCCCAGTTGAAGGTGTTATACTCCTAATTCGCCTCATGTAAGGGAATCCAGATTCCAGAATCTGGGTAATTTTTGGTTGCAAAATCAGAATCCTGGACATCGGAATCTGAAATACAGCTCAAGGAATCCAGAATCCAAGTTCCACTTACAAAGACTGGAATCCAGTACCTAGTAGAGTTGACTCCCTTTATTGTGGACACCGTTGGGACCTTGAGTTAGTGTCCTCATTAGTGAGAGTCTGTAATAGCAGGATTTCATTTCAGTCAAACGCCTTTAATTTGTTTTCGCCAGGGATTTAGCTACTGTCCGTTTTATTGTGGTGTCCATTATAGCGTGGTGTCAACAACGCAAGAGTTGACTGTAACTGCCTAATGACAGTGGATGTTTTTCCTTCTCCTACTACATGTATCCAAATAAAACAGTAAAAGTCCTACATAGTCTTTGATAATTGATTTTGAAAGGAAATGTTAGCACCTTGCCGGCCTGACATAGTAAGGTAAATGACACCCTATGTCACTTATCTATGTAGTATTGGCTGAAAAAATTAAAACACATTTTTCAGAAATGCAATACACCATCTGATTATCAAAATGAATAAAAAAACTAAATAAAATAAGAGTAATGATGCTGGTATTATGCTAAAATGGCTCCAGATATGTTATGCTAAAATACAGACCTGTGTATATTAAGGTTAAATTGGCTTAAATTTCATTTTGAAAAATGTTTCAAACTCATTACTGCACATTACCATACCCTAATCAAAAGTAAGCAAAAATCACACAAAGGATATATATGGAACCAAAACAATTATTTACAAGTACAAACTGATATTTTCTTACATTCTGTCAAAAAACAGCACAGCTTCCAGTGAATATCACACTAAAAAACATGTGACTAACAAATATCTGTGAGCTTTGTTACTAAAATGAATAAGACATACTTTTTGGCTTTTCTTCTCCCTCTTGTTTTAACCGCACGCACAATAAAGTAGATTACAACAAGTGCACTGATTCCAACAGCCTGCAAAGAACCATAAAAATAGTTAGTACACTGGACAAAACTGTTCTGGATTGACATTTTACCATACAAAAATAAAACAAGCCAAAGAACCTCAATTTTATAGTTTTCTCTTTTGAACTTTATGCTATTACACACGCGGAAAAAATATTTCCATGTTGATCAAGCAAGGGGGACTTGTGTTACAGCATATCCAAACTTAGTAACCAAATCACAAAGGTATGCAAAATCAACGTCAATGTTGTAGTTAATTTTTTATCTCTGGTAATTTCTATTTTCCTTTGTTTCAACTTCGTTAGCATAAATTACCATACCCAAAAACAAAATAAAGAAAAGCAAAAATTACCTGCGTTAAATAATTAACTACAACATCAATCCAGAACAGTTTTGTCCAGCGTACTATGTACTATAAGTGATAACATGAGTGTATGTTGTTCTTATTCAGGTGGGCACACACATTCTTACAATAAGGAACTTAAGCAAAGGCATTTTCGAGCATTGGATGCCAATCAAAGATGAGGCCTTTTCCCTTTTAATACTCTGTATGCATCAACTCTAATTAATGCTAGCAAAATTCTTATTGCTAGTGAGAGTCTTTTCTCTTACAGAGACAATTTGCTTGAGAATTTGGGAAAACTGCACGTACTACCCAAGAATGCTAGAAGTCCACGTCCAGTTAATGTGCATCACTCAAGAACCCCTTTGCCTAAGGTCTGGAAAAGAATTTTGGGAAGCAGGGATGGTGTAGTGGTGAGAGCAATTGCCTTCCGCCTTCTTCACACAGAAATGCTATGAAGTTGATTTTATCTGGGAGATTGGTGGCATGTTCAGGAGACTCCAGCATAATCCGGGGGAGTTCACATAAAAGTGTCTACTTCAGTAACCCACTCAAGGTGGTGGTTGTTTTTTTTAAAAAAAAGTAGATGGAGAAACCACCCTTGAATGGATGCAAATCCTTTCCAAGACAAATGAAGAAAGACCCAGATTTAATAAATTGGAATAACAAGTAGCATCACATGTACTGTATAAGGTGACTGTGCTCTCTGTGGATGATTATAAAAATACTTTGTGACAAGAATAAGTTTGTAAATTTTGATCAACAGAGATTAAAAGAAAGCTAGAGAACGAGGGAAAGGGCCAGATGTTTAAACAGAGTTTAGTCCGTGTTCAACAAAACCACATTCAAAGCCATTTTCAGTTTGCCCAGCTAATGCTTTTATCTAAACACCAATGTTTAGAATGAATAATTGCATTAATGCATATAGAAATAGACTGGAAAGCACTTATTTCCTTAAATTAACCCAAGACAAAAGAGATCTATAGGCAGGGTTATTGGCAAACAAGCTCTGTAAGCAATTTGAAATTTTCAATCCCTCACTTTACCCAATTTCCGCCAAAAGAAGATGACTCAGACTTCAAAGTTGCTGGCACATAATGAGAACCTGCTGTGGAGATCTAATGATTTCTTAAACCACAGCCTAAGTTAGACTTTGTAAAATAAGATACCCAAAGGGTTTTGTTAATTCACTTACCACATACAATGATCTTTGCAACAAACCATGTGTGTCTGGCTGTTTCACATTACCAGATGATTCTGCACTCCCAGATGGTGATGTAGATGATGTAACTGTTTCATTAACAGATTCATTGCCGCTGGGTTTGTTTGTGGTTGGTGGTTGGGTTGGTGTCATTGTAGCATTTACTTTGCTAGTTGGTTGAGTGACATTTTGGTCAGATGCTGCACCTGCATAAGAAAGAATATGCATGTGTAACGTCCAAAACAACTATGCAAAGTTCTCATATTTCCAAACCGATAAGGATTAATCTTATAATTTTTTTCCTTTTTACTTGTGATACATGTAGTGAAGAAACAAGTATTGTGGGCACTTAGGCATTCATATGTTTCACTTGTTCACTCACACTTGCTGGCCCAGAACTCGAGAGAGTCCGCTGCCTAATATGAAAATGACATATAACATGATAATAATCTGTTCCTGCTGAAATGTGCTGTGATCAAAAGTCTCTTTTGGCATGCACTCACTTCCACACCACTGATGTACACAAGCCAAACTGGGTGTCTTGAAAACAAAGACCCCCCAAGAACCCCCACCAATGACTCTGAACTTCTGAACTTTATTGATTAGGCAGTGTGCAAAGAAAGTAGTGTCAGATAGCCTGGAGCTAGTGGATTTTGCTATCTGGTGAAATTCTGTTTTTAACTTGCTCGACGGGCGAGTGATGATTTTTAAGGAATTTGAATAACAGAAGAACTGTGAAATCAATTCTGCTAGTCAAAAAGTTTTTGGGGCTAGTTGAAATGACATCTGGGCTAGTAAATGCTAGTTTCAGCTTGCCTGAATGGCAAGCTGTAAACACCCTGTTTGGGTTAGGAAACTGACTGAATCAAGTTCCATTTAAGTCATTATACTGGACAAACTGACCTGATAGTTGATTAACCTTAATCAATAAAGATTAGAGCCATTCGGTGGAGGGTCTTAGGGCGTCATTGTTTTCAAGACACCCGGCCAAACTGAGAAAATCTCCCTATGGATACTACAAAAATGCTATCTTGAGGTATTAATTCCTATTAAAGTTCTGGTGCTCAATTCTAACAGAATTTTGTTGCTAAATTAAGTGATCGTAAGACCCTTACGAGTCTTACAAAGCTTCAAATTCATTACCAAACATTACTACCAAAAACAAAAACAAAGGAAAAACAAAAATTAACTGAAATAAAAAATGAACTGCCACACATATATGTTACATTAAGGTTAAAAATTTTTAACCTGAGTTAATTCTCAACTTCCTTAATGTTTCCTACACCTGATTATCCATGAATTAGGGCCAAGAGACAAAAGAAAATATTGAGGATTAACCTATGTTAAAAAATTTTAACCTGAATTTAATTTTGACCTGAGACACATATAAATGAATAAAATGTTCATCAGCCAAACCAGAGCAAGATCTACGTTGGAGGTGGGAGAGCAATTACGGAAACGTTTGGACGGTACTGAAGCGAATCTAAGTCCTGTCTTTGAATGGGGCTATTATTGAACAGGTTTAAAGCCATAAGCTTCTACGTATTCAAATAGAGCAAGATCTTGACGTTGACGCTCAATCAGATGCTCTACGTAAGTTGTTATCAAAGACAATTGGACTTCTCTAGCACATTAGTCCATTCTTAAAAAGACCACATAAAGAGCTCTAATCCTTTGTAGATCGAGTGTGTGGTCACCTACAAGCAAGGCAACTTTGGACAGCATTCTCAGACTTCAAAAGAGGGCAGCGAGAGTGATCCTGAATGTACCTTTTAACTCAAGATCAGTACTGGAACTGTTTAATGCAATTAAATGGATCCCTTTTATAGGGAGTCCCACATAAATTAATTCGCACTTGTTCACAAGGGACTTAAAGGAAACATTCCTAATAATAATAATTATATGAATTAACTTCTAGTTACAAATTCTAGCATGCATATGAGGAATACAAGATATTGTAATAATATTAAAATTTGCTTCGTCCTAGATATAATTATGCCACGGAGGGTTGGAACTCTATTCCAAGATCTCTTCAGGAGAGTTTTGGACAGCTACTCAGGTTTTAAAAAAGCCTTTTAATGATACATAATTTTGTATCACTAAAGTTTATGATAGGCCAAATTAGTGAAAGTATTTTTACTTTTTCAAAGCCACTGGGTTATCAGTTATTAATACTGTCATGTGCTACCCTCGCTAAATAAAGTCGCTCTCTATATCTATTTTTTCGCTGAAAGAGCTTTAAACTCTTTTGTGTTGAAGAATTCAAGATACAGGACAGCAACAGCAGCGAAAATATCATTTGAAAATAATAATCTACCTTGCGTTCCTTCACACTTCATCACAATAATTTGAGTCAAATAATTTAAGAAAAATGAAAAATGGGTGAATCCTCCACGAGTTGAATTTTTTTTTTGGAATCTTTTTTTGTTGGAAAAGAAAAACGAGTGTGCTTGCGCCATGAGGGTTGCCGACTTGGAGTTTAAAAAGTACCCTCAACTTGCCCTGATTTTCATTTCGAGAAAACAGGGGAAAAAGATTTTTGGCCGTGTATTACCTGTGACCAGATTATAACAGATTATAACACCAAACTGTCAAATGTTGAAGCATACCAGAAAAGGCACAACAATAGTGACACAGCAGGAAAAGGGCAAGGGATAACAGGCCACACATCTAAACCAACGTGAAACCTTTGAAACCTTTTAAATACTGCTCCAGTGAGAAAAACGTTTTAGGGATTTTATACTTTAAAATTTGAACGATGATATAGCTCCTATATAGTGGACCAAGATAGGGCACAGCACAGTTTATGTTCAGCTGGGGAAAATTTTGTAAGTTGAGCAGAACCTTTAATGTGCAACAAATTATTCAGCACACTTGTATTCCTGTTGAATTTGTTGCCCGTTTATTGAGATACTACGTCTACTCAAAACTATAACAATTTCCCATAGCTGCTGTTATCTTAGGTAACTGCTTTTAAAATCTGCATACAGTTTAGGTTTATGCAATCTTGGAGTATAATTTTTAGCAGTACACAGCACGCATTTTTAAAAATATGGCCAGATCAGACACTGGTTTTGGGTATTTATCACCTATATGGTACTGTGTCCTTTGAATGCCAGTTTAATACTCAATCGCTTTGTAAATGTGACTTGTAGTTTTTTAATATCAGAGGAGAGTATTTTAAAGCTCAATATTGTGTAATACCATAGCAATTATATTCTTAAGTTTTTTGTTGACAGGCAAGCTAATCAATCATATGTCAGGACTTGTCAACGATCAATTAAAATAATTAGTATAGAAAAAACTTTTGTCCTCCGTATGTCTGCACAGAAAATACATTTTTTCCTGGATTTTTTTTTAAAAGAAAGCTCTTGATGAGCTCTATTTAATCATCTAAAAATTGCAAATTCCGAAAAATGATGTTTTTTTACCCTCGATGATACCTTAAACACCCAATGATGGTAATTATTCTGTTCCCCTTAAGGGGAAGTTACACTTGAAACAAAAGAAGTTTTTTTATGTGTTTCAACAAGTTCTTTTTATTGACTATGTCCTGTAATAGGTTTAATAAAAAAAAGTCAAGGATGATTTAAAACAATTTCGTAAGGGAAAGAAATGGAAGAGAGATAAGTGGATTTGAAGACACTTGAGGAAAACTCAATTGAAATAAGTGGAGTAGTATACTATTTATAAATGAAGTATACCTCGCTCTATTTTCTTCCAGGTCTGACTTTCCATTCAAGGGTTCTAAGCCTCATGTCCTATACATTTGCAATAAGAACTCAATAGTGTCTTTAACTTGTACGAACAGTATCACATACTTCGACTATTTGTTCCCTATACTTTACATAGAGGGCAACGAGAAAAATATAAATGGTCTGTAAAACCGCAGAACTTCCAGTTTTATATAAAGAAGATACCAAGTACCAAACATTGTCCACAATACTGATAATTCCATGTAGCCTCTGCAGTTGTTAGCTTCAAAAGACATTAAAAATTGAGCTGAATATCAATAATTTGTTCAAAATTATTTCTTAAAATATAAAACTGTTACATGCATTAATGACTAACCTTTCACGTGAACATTTCCAAATCCCTACCTGCCTTTTCATTTGTCGTAGCTATAACAGCCTCTTAATATTTTAATAACAGTATCCAACACACCAGTATATAAAGCAGTAGTCAAGAAGCAAACATTATGGGCCATACTAAAATTTGCATATGACTGCTGCAGTAGTTAGCTTCAAATGACACTTAACGTGCTGAACTTAATTCAGTGAATTAAGCACGGCAGAAACACAACGTCTGAAGAAAAGTTTGAATTTGGTTTGACAGACAAATTAAGTAGGGCAAGCTCCGCTGTGCTACACTAATGTGGCACGGCAGTGATTCAAACATATTCCTTCTGCAGTGTCGAACTAAATTAATAAATTACAGAAATGCATTTTTGTGAGATTTGGTGTCCCGTGTCATCCATGGTTGCACGAGAGAGAAAGGTGAGATACCGTGTCTAATTTTTGAAGTCCGGGACGAGTGACTGAACACAAGGAGCATTAAGCCAAACAAAATGGCAGAGGCAATTGGAGGCCGGCAGCGAATACACAAGTTAGCCAAGTTATCGGTCTTTTTCGACATAAATGTACGCAGGTCCTCCTTTCATCGTCACAGTAAAGGAGGCAACAATGACAAAAACCAAAACAAAACAAACAGTAAGTCAAAATCTCTAACTGTCATTTTTATTATTGTCTTCATGGGGACCCGTAAGGGAGGGTCTGTGTACCGGTCTGTACAGTGGTCCGTGGACCAGGTGCGTAGGGGGGTCCATGGACTGGGAGGCAGTGTTTCGGGTCACCTGAGGTTTTAAAATTCATGACAAAAAAAAAACTTTTCAAGTTTTTGTTCTACAGAGGCTATCAACTCCAAAAAAAGATATTACTCTCAGTTTGAACAGGTGATAACAATCTCAAACACTCACCTTTTAGTAACTTTTCTAAAGATATTGAAAGAATTTTCAATGACAAATTTATCACAGATTTAAAACATAAATTCAAAAGTAATCTTTACTACCAACATCTGGACATCAGATTTCCACACCAGTACATGTACTTTATGTTCTATTTCCGATCATTTCCAATTTTGAAAAAGGCGGGTAACAGTTTAAAAACATGATATAAACAGGCTAATGAATGATGTGAAAACGATGCCCACTGCTCTTCACTGGCAAGACCATGGATGATCACATGTCAATAATGATGGTTTAACATTCAGTTCCGTATAACAAACGGACAAATTGAACAACAACTAAGCAAGGAAAAGCTTTAAATATCAAAATATAGATTTACCTCAAAAAAAGAATAACAAAAGACAAGTATTTATGGTCATACGCGTTATATTACAAGTGTTGACGACGTATTTTAACATACAAAAGCTTACAGCTTATTTCGTATGCTACACGTACACCCTGTGTCGCTTGGAATGAACAATTCAAGCTTCATGATCAGTATTAAGGTTTTTTATTTTTATAAAAGTTTAAAATATGTTTGACGTGTCACGCCTGTTTATTATGTTTAAGATTTCTTACCTTTTCAGTTTTTTTATAATCACAAAGTGGTTGCAAGAAGAGCGCGCGGGCAAGTACACGCCAAAATTCGTTATCATTGTCTACAAAACAGTGCACCAAAGGAAGTGAAAATTTTCTATACGCACCTTGAAAAAGTACAACTGATGTAAAAACCATCAAGATCGCCACCCGTTTCACGCAAGTATCCATATTATTGCAGGTTCAGGCACCAGTTTGTCAACCGTTACGCTTGCTCGTCGTTTTTCCCAAGTCACACGACATTACAAAACAGCTAAAATTATTCCGAAACATGCAAATGCACAACAAGATGGAAGGATGCTTTGTAACCGCGCCTACAACGCCCTGGGCTGGCAAAGAATTGTGGTACAAGCAATGCGGAAGAGCGGAAGTACTTGCCGGAAGAACCCCCAAAAGGGATAGTTTCCTGCAATATCAGGTGACAGGAACTATATGTTTTCCTGGTTTACGCGTCACGTAGCCTATTTGCTTTTTTTGACGACGGCAGCCTTCAGGCTTTCAAAAGGGAAAGGGAACAGGGTTATCTCATGGGCTCCTGGTTATCTACATTTCAGGACAACAGCAAATTTTTCTCAGCGGCATCTTTGTCCGCTTACACCCCTTGAGTTTCCTTCGCTCGATATACCCCTTTTCGGATTCTCTAGTCTGTAACTCTGTATACCGGGCTTCGTTTCTTTTCAGGACCGAAGGAATTTATTTTATATCCTTGCATGGCCAAGAAATGGAGAGGACTGGGAAAGAGTCGTATATAGCATGCCTTATCGATCCTTATCTTTTTCTCTGAGATCGCTCGCTTCCTCGTTTGCGGTAGCCTGGAATATCAAATTTCCGATCCGCGTTTGCAATCTTCATACTTCCTTCCAGGAGATAACGAGTTTGTTTTAAGGAAAAAGGCAAAGAAAGAAAAATATACACGAAAGTTGTCTCAATGACTGATAAACGGCATATGGTGGTTGTTTTTTTTTTTCAGTATGATGTGGTAGTATGCCAAGCAGCGGAAAGGGTCTCAAAAAACCTTTTACTGCCTGAAACTTGGAAAATTTTTATAAAATTGTTACGAAAAACCTTTCCCTGTCCTCTTTAAAGTGTTTTATCTTCAGTTAGAATTACCAAGCGATCAGGAAACCAAGAGTGGCTTTGCAGCTGAGCCGGCGGGATGTTGTTTCTTGGCACTGCAAGTCACTTGGGTAGGCTCGGCCCCGAAGTCCAACCCATTACCCTTCTATATACCATTTTTGACCGAAAATGTACCCCCAGGAACGCCTGATATTCTAGCCTCCCACACTGGCGTTCCACCCCTCCCCACAAAACGCGGTGAAAAATCACCTGCTTGGGAGGCTACTGCTTCTCAGTTACACAGAAGATCTAAAATTATTAAAATTATTCCTTTACATGGTTTCGGAATGCTCAACCTTGTCCCCAGGGTCTTTTCGTTTTCTGGTATGCCTGTTGCCGAGAGGTCCCTGGGAACGAGGGTTGGGGAATACTTTGTAACCACTCGCACAGTGCCATGAACTTCTTACCGGAAGGTCTTCCGGGTTTACAAGCCACGTAGAGTATATTTTATACTCTTTAACTTTTATTCCTGAGCAACTCGCGGAATTCTGGAGACCTGATCCTGTCAATCTACAAAGGTAAGGGAGAAAAAAATGAAAAAAAAAACCGGAATTTTGTCTCCCATTTTTTGTCGTGCTTTTATAGTAACTAGGCTAAACCAAAGAAAAGAAAGTGAAATAGACTGCGAGCTTACAAAGCAGCTTCTAAATATGGACCAATTTGATACAAGCTAAGAACGACTTGTTTTTTACTTACCAAAAACTGATGCACGAATGATACTTCGGTGTGCAAGAGAACAAAATGCTCAGAACATTTGTCTACGCATCGTCCCCTCTACTAACTATGGTCTTACGGAAGCTTGGCTGGAAATCGATACAGAAAGAAGGATTTCTCATAAATGTTTCCCCTTTATGAAAGGCTTTAGTCCTCTTTCATATTTAGAATTTTTTTTCTTGAAATCCTGAGAAAGATAATCATAACACTAGAGAATACAGCAATATAATTGAATATAAACGGCAAGCAAAACCGGAAATTAAGAATGCTGAGAATTGCCAAAAGGAAGTCGAAAGGCTTATACTATTAAAAATGACCAACGACTGTGAAATGTAGCCATTTATCAAGAGTTGGGTGCAAGGGATTTACAAGCAAAAACCCTGGAGGCAAACTTTGCGGTGGGGAAGGGAGAGAGATTGAAAAAAGCTATTCGTGTGGAAACATTGGTTACGTACCTAAAATAAATATTCATAAAAATGGATGAGCAAAAATAACAAATTGCTACGGGAAAGCTACTCCTTTTGATGTCGCTGGGACTTTCTTCAGTTCCCGGTTATTGATTGTAGTTACGCTTTGGAATTCCTTGCTTTTTATAAATTATTGACCAATTTTGAAAATTTCTGTTTCTACTAACAGCGACGTGAAGCCATGCCGTTGGAAACGCTCTCTCTCAAATGTCCTTGTGGCTATATCAAACATGACGTTATGTGCTTGGGAGAATGGCAGAATTGTGGACAACGGATTCTCAAGTTCTGTGGCGGGCTTTTTATCTTGAATTCAAATGGCGACGGCGTCACGTGCCGTAAATGTAACAAGAGGAGTAATGTAATCGAGTTTCATTGTTCTTTCTGCGACAGGACAACCAATATTGGCGTGGAGTACCGAGTGAAGGGGCACACCGGACGAGCCGTCTCTATGCAGCTGTCAGTGCATAAAACTGTTGTATTTTTCAACTAACTTCGTGAACCCGATATTATATTGTGCATTCTTAGACACCTCTAGATTAGATAAGATATAGGTCAAGCAACTTCAACAGAGCAATGTACTGCGGAATGTTGTGTATTACTTCCTCACGGAGGTCGTGGTTTGATTAAAACAAAAGACAAAAAGGAAACTTGAGAACAAATCAAAGAATGTTTGATGTGTTGTTAACAGATTTCGTCTCCCATTAAAATCCTTTTTCAACCTCGTCTCCAGGGCTTTTCCCTTAAAAAATGGGTGGGGCGGGCGCCCCACCCATTTTTTAAGGGAAAAGCCCTGGAGACGTAAATCATTGACTTACGCTATGTACCAATTATTCAGCACGATTTTCATACTAAGCATGAAGTCTGTGTCAAAACAAGGTCGACGCCAACACGCTCTCATTCACTTTAAAGCTACTGTACTAAGAGGACAAGTATTGAACGGTCTGTTAGTTACTATCACAGAGTCCATTAAGATCAACCTCAATTTTATTTATTTGTAATACCTTACAGAAAACTAACTAGAAAAGCGAGGTTTGCGGGAAACAAGCAGGAACTAAAAGAATACCGTGAGTTATAATACATTTTGACAAGAGTCTCTCTCTATATATATAAAATCAGCTAAAACCTAAAACAAGGCAGTTGGGCCACTTTGTCTCTTGACGTAAAACACTTTGGGTCGGTTATTTAAACGAAGTCCAACTTAGACCGCGGTTTAGGAAATCTTTGGATCTCCAGATCTCTTTCTTAGTGGGCTATTTTAAGACGACAACTGCTTTTCTAGTCAACGCTATATGCTTTCATGAAACTTTTCACGATAAATGGTGTTCATATAAAAGCGTTCGGCAAACTGAAAATGGCTTTAAACGGGGTTTTGTCAAACACTGGCTAAACTCCGTTTAAATAACTGGTCCTTTTAGTTTAATTAAGTCTATGTCCACAATATCCCGGATATAAAGGTTTTCGTGTCGGTACCAAAAGCTAGCCAGTATAGTATGAGCACCTTTCCGATATGTGACTCTCCAGTTTAGAGATCGGCGCGGAGCAGCTTCGCTCCGTTACAAAAATCGCGCCGAAATCACCGTTTTTATGCCGTGTCAACGGAAGCCCTATCCGGTATGGCCGGTTTCCGGGTGCCGCTGCAAGAGACGGATGACATGTGAAATCTCTGGTGTGGTGAGCTATCATGGGGACGCGGTGTTAGAGGATTTTCGTGGAAAAGATTGTGCCTTTGTGGCCAACTGGTTACAAGGAAAGGGACTTAACAAGCTTTGTGCCGTATTTGAAGGTAGTTAAATTTTAATATTTTTGGATTCGGGCTTTGAATATATGAATGAATTAAGTTGTGTTTACAATGAAATACAATACCTATTACCGGTGATTCAATACAACAATAGAAAGCTCAACATAGGTCAATTACTTTGACGTGCTGCATCTCAATAAGTGGGATTTTTTATAGAACGCTTTGTATGTTGCATGACACATGAAGAAAATCTGAGCATTGAGTTACCTTGTAGCGGCGATTTTCGCCGCTTTGCACGAGAATTTTGTTCGTAGTAAATACTCTAACAGTGTTTCTCAGTTTTTGTTATATTGAATGCAAATTGTTTGCTGTATTTATAAAGATTTTGTTGGACAACTGAAGGTGTTTCTGCTGTCCTTCTGTCATTTATGTGCCTTGTGAAATGTCTCCAGGGTGGGGGCATTTGATCGTGTGGGGCATTTGAACGGCATTTTGGCCCGGGTAGGGGGGAATTTGAATAATAATTTTCAAAAAAGTCAAATGCCCGGGGGGTGCCCGGGGGTGCCCGGGGGGGATGTTGAAGCTTCGATTTGACCGACACATAAAAGAAGGCCGGGTTCACTCACTCGTGCGTCTTGTTAACCCTTAAAGTCCTATTTACAAAAAACACCTTCTAATTAGGTAAAAATAACTTTACAAAATTACATTACTTAACAAAATTTTTTGTTAATAATAATGTCTATTCACATGTTGGGAATAGACATACTGTACTCATTTCAAAATGTAATCGTTGTGCTGCCTCAGTTCAGGATATCTTGATCTTCCAGGTATTTGCTTCAGTGGCTGTGATTGAATGAAATGGAAATCATACAGTGCTGCTTGTTTACTAGCCTGCGCGGCATGGCGGTTTTGTCGAGCCAGGCGCACGAGCGGCGAAGTTGCTCCCGCCCCAATCTCCTCGCGGTTTCTCTGCCCTTGCCCGCCTTTATTACTTAGCGCGCCCAACCAAAACCGCCATGCTACGCAGGCTACTTGTTTACTTGTTTCAGTGATTTTTAGTTAAAAATACGTATAGTTATGGTGAGTCCTTGGGCTCATCTTGTGAACAAATCATGAGTCCCACTCCAGAACCATTGAGACCCGCTTCAAAAACAGTAAGTCCTAAATTGAAAATGCTTGGGCCTTTACGTGACCAGACAGATACGATTTGTAAAGCACAACGAAGACTATTAAGGTGCGGCACGTCTTTGGGGATTTTTATGTGTCAGGGACGCAGGGCTGGACGGTGAGTCAGTTAACAAAATCACTGCTGTTTCCAAGGTATCATCAAAGATCAAATAGGAGACTCGAATGTCTCAGGCACAGTGTGTACATTTCAGCTTTTATTCGCCTCACTCCTCCTGATCTGGGTCTTAAAATGTCGCAATTTTTTTGACGTGTGAAACCTGTCCCTTAAACAGGTCCTTACAAAGTCTGTGTAAAACAAGAATGAACCAACAATCTTACCCGTACTATAAGAGAATGTGGTTCCAAGATATGTCGGGAAAGACTGCGGTGATCAAGCGTCAGAGTCGAGGGTCAGCCGAGCGTTGATAAGTGGAACCACTCCCAATGTGAAGCTCGGGAGATTAAATGAAGTGTTACATGATATGCTAACCTCCAGAACTTCCGACCCCTCAAGACTTTTTCCTCCAAAAGATTCAGATTTTGATCAGAAAAATATTTCCACTTACTCAGGTTCATCTCATCCAATTACTCCAATCCCTCCCACGTTTAACTGCCGAAAAACACTTTTACCGATGTATTTGACAATGATCAGGAACGGAACGCGCATTTTCTGCCCTCAAACGACTACAAGAACTACATAAGAAGCACAATGAAGCAGGACCTTCTGGGAAACTAGCTACTGGTCATGATTAAGGACAGTCACTAGACATGGTGAAGATTGCTTGTGCCAACGAATACTGAACGAACAACGCAAAGAGCATTTTGGAAAGTTTGAGAAGGGGGGAATGAGTCTGGCTGAGTGGAAGGTGAGCCCCCTTCCCCACCCCTCACCCCCACGTTTCAAAACGCTCCGCCGCCTCTGAGTCGTGTTCTTGAGAATTCCGGGTAAACAAATTACAATGAATATACAATTTTACAATTTACAGAAAAAACAGTACCTCTGCCTTCACTCTACTGAAACTTATACTTCCAGATATCGTAACAGTAAGTCGAACAAAACCAAAAATGTATGCAAAAATTTTTTCTTTCAGTGTTGAATGATGCAACCCGGACGAACCTCGATGCAACTTAACAAGTTACGACTGGGTTGCATCAGCGGTGGTCAAACGGAGAGTCTGGGGTATTGACGATAGGAAACATGGATTTTCACTAAATAAAGGTACAAAGGTTACCATGTATGCAAAATCTTTGGATCACAACAATAGTCATGCAACAACGACCGCGACGGCAACGGCAAAAAAGTAAAAGTTTTTGGGCCTGTTTGCACGGAGGTGGAGGACCCCAGGTAGGTGAGGTTATATTTGGCAGGGCACCTCACCAGACATGCAAACGTGATCAAATTAAAATGAGAAATTATATGGACAGGCGGGTTACCCCACCTAAGCGGGTTACCTCACCTACCTGGGGTCCCTCTTAAGGGGTCCCCCACGCCCCACCTCCGTGTAAACAGGCCCTTAGATAAGCAAAACGGTAACTTTGCACATACATCACGTTTCATTTCTTCTTAGCCGTCGTTGCACGAAACGAGAAATCAAACTTCCTAATTTCAAGCGCCCGCTTTATTAAGTACGTGAACACAACACAAGATTGATGGATAAAGTTTGGAAAAGAGCGAATTCACTTGTTGTCATCCAGAAGTTTTGCTAGCATGGCAACGTGACGTAACGACTTTTCTTCTCTATTTCTACTTGCCCAGTAACCGGGTTACCACAATAATGGGTGCTTAAAAATCCCATGCGGCCCCTGTTCAACCGAGTTTTTGTCTGGCATACTGACTGTATATTTCACCTGTAAGCACTTTCCTTAATATACGCGCGAGTTACCGATGTGTCTCCTCGGGATTTCTGGGCGAAATACTTGCGGGGGGATTTAATGAAATCCCTACCCTTTCATTTACCTGAAACCTGAAAAGGTACCACTTTCGGACGGAGCCTCCCCGTATAGGACATTAATGATAAGGAGTACCCCTCATCCCAGGGGCGTTTAATAGAGAAAATATAGTACACTTCGAGAGAAGGGAAAGGAAAATGAGAAGCCAAAAGCACCAACGTGAGATTTAATGTAACAGTATATCTTTATGCGCTAATGGCCTGTATAATAAACATGACTAAAACATAAAGAAATATCAGATGGTAAAAAAAATCCTTTAACTTTAATGAATATGCGTAAAAAAAATATTTAAAAGATGTTCAAGAGTTTTAGAAAAGTATCAAGCCAAATAAAAATATTTTTAAAATTATAGTTTATGTCTCTTTAAAAAGCTGCCTGTCTTATTTTTCTTTCCGATTTTATGATGCATGTGAAAGAGAAACGAAAATGTAAGGACAGCTGAAATGTTTTTGACAGCTCTCTGCCACATGGAGCAAATACCGTCGACACCTCCTTAAGGTCGGTACACACTAGGCGATAAGTTACAGCAACACGTGGCGGCGACCGATCACTCCATGTGTACAGGTCGGGCGACTAGTTGTAGCAACAAGGTGAGGCGACACGTCGCAGCGACAAATTTGTCTCCGCAACAGAATTTTGTCGCTGCAACAAGTCGCAAAAAATGAAATCAGACTGAATCTGTGCGACTTGTTGCGGCGACAAATTCTGTTGCAGCGACAAAGATTTTCACAAAAATTCTCCAGTACACACGAAGCGATTTGTCGCTGCAATATGTCGCCGCGACATGTTGCTGCAACTTGTCGCCTAGTGTGTACCGACCTTAATACAGTTTGGAATCTCTCTTTTAAGGAAATTTCTACTGGTCGGACAATCGTCTCTGTACTTTTGCTGCCGGGAGTTTTCATTGCAGCAAAAATAACGCCAAAATACTACTGGGGGAATGTGACTGTCAACTAAAAGAAAAAAGCCTAAGCGAAGAAGGTTTACCTTTTGCTAGGAAGGGCTAGAAAAGCGCTCTCGTTAGAGCTTTGTAAGTGTTAAATAAACGGACGTATATTTATTTATCAAGCAAAGTTACTTAGAAAGTTTGAAGCAGCTAGGATAGAGGTATTTAGAAACTAAACTTAGCTACATCTATATACACCGTAAACACAGTCCTACAAGCCAGCGTCCCATCCATATAATACAAATCTGCGGTAACGCGCAGCTTGTGTATTCCCGCCTTTTCTAGTTTCTGTTTCGTGTATATCATGGCCTCGTTTGCAAGTAGCCTGATACCAAAGGGAGAGGGCTGGACTTCAAAGGTATACTGGAACTGGCAGTAGTACTGAAGAGAGGCCATATATGGCGGGAAAAATGGGATTAATCGCGCAATGTTGGTATTGGCTGGAAATTCAAGCGGCAACGGAAGTACTTCTTGACGGAAGGCTTGAGGTGCGCAGTAGCCAGGGACCGAGCACCGATTGACGCAAAATCTAGAAGGAGAAAAATAAGGCAATGAAGACTAAAATCAGACCCAGAATATTTCCAATTATTTCAATCAATCATTACGGAAAATGAACTTAGGGTTGATTTCCAGTGTCGCGTAATTTTCACGTACGAACATGCGCAAAATTTACGTTCGCAAATAAAATAGAGGCAATGCATGAAAGGTCGCTTGTAAGCGTAAAAGTTGAACCTGGCTCAACTCCTTGTTTAAGCTCAGCACTTTTTATCTTGCCTCTGTGATTAATATTTACGTGAGTTAACGTGCTGAGCCAAAAACGCGACAGTGGAAATCAACCTTAAGGGAGAATTTCAGCCAGAAACACACGACCTGCAACAACCGTTACTGATCGGAGAATCATCGGAACTCGCTCGTTCGAGAAAACTTGGCACTACTTCAGTTACATACCCGCCTCCAACTTGATGATACTGTTGAGGGCAGGAAGAAGGCAGGCACTGATAACTTCCTCGGGTGTTGTAACACTGATTCTGCTGGCAAGGCCCATTCGTTAGAGCACACTCATTCACGTCTAAGAGAAATATAATTACGTTTATGTAAAAGGCTGTATTGAAAAAACAAAACAAAACAGCATCTCAACAAAGGTTTCTGTCTACAATTATGAATGCTTTATTTGGCTCCAAAATTGAAGAGTTTTATAAGTTATTAACTGCAAGACTTTCCATCGGTCTGGTTTGCTTTTCTTGTAAATGTACTATAATCTACGATAAGGAACTGCAATGCTATCCGTGGTGTTTCCATGACAATGTGAGAAGGTTTTGTTCCTTAACCCGTGGTTGCGAACTAATGTTTTCGCGGAAACCCAATTACAATCGCTGTTAGAAAATGAAAGCCAGACGAACACCTTTTGGACCTACATAATAACGTAAAGAATGTTCTCTCAACCAAAAATATAATTAAAAAACGCCTCAGACAATCGTGGAAAGAAAGCTGTATTCGCAGGCCACCTACCCCTCCCTCACTGTCGTACAGTTTATACGGATACCATCTTGTATAGTATTACCTTGGCATTTCTTGCCGTCAGCACTGAGGTGATATCCGGTTGGACATTCGCATTTGTAACTTCCAATGGTGTTAATACAGGCGAACTGACATGAGTTGGTCTCGTTAGACGAACACTCATCCACATCTAAGTAAAATATATTCATCAACAGAAAAATGGTGGTTGAGTCATTCAAGCAGTAAAGAACTTACGCTTTTACATTTTTTTAAATTAAAATATGATAAATAAAAGGACGATTCTTCGGAACTAGGCATTAGTAGTATAAAATAAGGGTTAAATGAGTTAAGGATTCTACCGTATGCCGGCCAATTAACGTCATACGTGCACGCCTCGAAGTCGAAAAACGAGTCTAGTTTATTTTTCTTTAATTTACCAATGCAATCCTGTTTGTTGTCAGCAAGTCGATACCCACGCGAACAGGAACAACTGTATCCCTGCGCAGAAAAATCACAACGTTGCTCGCATTTCAGGTTCTCAATTGCACAGCCGTCCACACCTGCGAAAAGAGTGGAAACAATAGGACTGTTTTACTCAACCCATCTCCCAAGGCGATTTGAAACTTGGTTTCATTCTTTCCCAAAGGGTGAAAGTCGTTATTGTTAATTCTCTTTATATATAGGTACATTTCTGGATTTCTTGAATAACAACAACGACAACGAGAACAGCTATCAGTAGAATTAGCGCTTAGAAGTACAATTGCTCTATGCAAATACATGCTGAGCGAAATAAATTGGAGGATAAAAAACAACCTCGTTCCCTGGGTTCTCTCCTACCCGCCCTACGGAGCGAGAGAGAGAGAGAGAGAGAGAGAGAGAGAGAGAGTTAGAGTAGGGTTAGCAAATCTATCTTGCTGTTGCGATCACTGCGTGATGTGAACGTTGCGAATAAACCAGACAAAAACAATGTGAGACGAAGGACTCCTCCCTCAGAATTAATTTTGTTCTGGAGCCACGTGACCAGCGTTTTCCAGGGTCTCTCTCTCTCGCTCCGTAGGGCGGGTAGGAGAGATCCCTGGGAACGAGGTTGGATAAAAAATAAAAGACGTTACTTGAGATTCACGCACTAAGCGACCTTTTTATAGGCAATTTTAAATTGTTCGACAGTTTCCAATACAACACAATGAAGAAAGGGATTTCAGACTTACCCAAGCCAGACACGTACAACTATGCCAAGCTACGCATCCCGCATAAAACATATTACAGTTCAACAAAAATTCCACTTTGAAATTTCGGAACTTCCACGTGCCCAATTGACACAAGCCACCGCGCGTTTGGTTATTATTCTTGTGAGCAGGATACAAAAGTGTGGTACTGGGGTCAACAATTTTGTCAAATGGAGGGGAACATTTCAGTCGGACCGACCGAAATGATCAGACCGGTCAAAGTGGACCACCTTCAAAGGTGGTCCCAAATATTCCGGTCTGACCGAACCGAAATGGTCCGTTCCATTTGATTTCTAACCAAAATTTCCGGAATTCTGAGCTGAATGCAAAGCGCCCTACGTTTGTTATAATGTACATAGGTCAAGATGGCGGGATACTGTCTGAATTCAGTCTAGCCTGAAATTCAGACGATTACTTCATACGACTCGAAGTAATCGTCTGAAATTCAGGCTAGGCTAAGTCCTTTTTAGTGTATTAATGGACCGAGATGAAGTCAAAGTAAATAAAAATGCAAAAAGAAGCCAATATCTGGCCATTTTAACCGATGACCAAAAACCAACGGAAAATTGCGAGCGAACAAGGTTGGCCCATTTTGCCCGCTCGGGTAGCCAATCAGAACGCAGGATTCGCCACATCTTACCCGCTCGTGGATTCGGCCATATAATAATGTATGATACTAACCAGAGCACGTGCTTTGATCTGCGTTGAGGATTCCTCCCCCTGGACATCGACACTCAAAACTGCCGACGGTGTTCACACACTGATACTCACAGATTCCTTGAAACTGTTCACACTCATTCACATCTGCAATGAGGTTTGGATAAACTAACATCACCCCAATGACAACTTGCTATGTTTCGTCGTAATAATAGCCGAACGCGAAGACCTTCGGAAAGTAAATACGGGCATCTCACTCCAACTTCCTCTTCACACTTAAATTCAATGATTGCGCTTTTGCAAAATCAGTAACACACTTGGCCTGTACTCTGCAGAAGGGGAAATAAGTTAATCTACCTTTGTAACGGTTTGGCTGTCGTTTGTGGCGCTCGTTTAGAAACAGCTCTACATTTCGAGTTAATGGAATACTGTATCTAAATAAAACAAGTGCTTTTGGGGATTTCGGCAAAATTAAGAAAACCTACACAAGGGATGATTGGTGATTGACCAACAAGACAAAATATCTTGTGCGAAGACCGGTACAACAATTGCGTTCGCAGGTTACCTAGGCAACAAAGAATCTGGGATGGAATTAGCCTGCGATCAAGCTCTCCGTTTTATATGGCTTAGAAAGATCCTCGCACTCGCGTTTTTTTCTCGTGCTACTCTCGAGTGACTTCTCTCGACGCCCCCAAATGGAGAACTTGCTCGCAGGCTAGGATGGAACAAACGGTTAGCAAATCAGAGTAGCACCAGTTCCACTACTATGACTCTAAGTGGATTAGGAAACCGTAGTTTGTCAACCTACCTTCGCAAGGGGACTGGGCTGTCTTTGCCGAGTAACCCCTGGGGCAGACACAGTAGAAGCTACCATATGTATTCATACACATCTGGTTTGACGTGCAATTGTGTTTGCCATCATTACATTCATTGACGTCTGAAAGACAAAAGGGAAAACTCACACCAGGAAGATAACAAGGCTCGGCCCTAATCTAGTTAAAAATACGCACCTAGAAGACTTAAAACGGTTGAATGCACTATACCTGGCAATAACATTACTAAAAAATTTGGAGGAGTTTTCACATTTTTAACCGACGATCCCTCACACCAAAGTCGCATGAATTACAACGCTAAAGGGATGCGTCTTCGATGAAAAAGGAAGGCTAATTTACTGTTTGTATAAAGAAAAGCTTAAGCGATTATCAGTCCCTCAAAATTTGTAAATACAATGTTATAAAAATGCTTTCGTCGTGGTTTTCTAAATCTTTGTCGTGAAATCCTACCTTAATACTAGTCTTCTTTGGTACCACTGATTATGTTGTGAAAGTACTAGAGACTATCTGAGTATAGTGTAAGATTTTTACTTCCATGTTGTACTATAGTCTTCACCTGGGAATGAACGTTTTGGACGTTGGGGTTTTACACCAATCAGCAGAATAGAAGGATAATGAATACCTACCTACACACGCCTTATCATCCATGGTTCTTTTGAAACCCACGTCACACTTGCCTAAACATTGAAAGCTTCCGGGTATATTAGCACATTGACGGTCACCACAGATGGTCCTGTTCTCCACACATTCGTCCACGTCTATCAATGCAATAAAAGATCCAGTTTCCCAAAGTATTTAATAATTAACCACCCTGCTAACGGAGCCTTTTTTTCACTTACTCGACTTTAGCGTAGTCGAGAAAGACTGAATCGAGTTTAAAGATTTTTATTGAGCTTGTTGCAAGCTTGTTGCTGGGATACAGTTTCAAACCCACGCCTAACGGCCGTGCGCTTAGTACAGCGGGCTCAGTTATGACCAACGATTTATCAATAAACATATGCGCGCACTCAGAAAACTAGTTTGACGAAAGTTTGACGATAGAGAACAAGATTAACTAGTCCCGAAGTTTGGGCATGGGCCACTTAAAATCAGGCAGGGCCTCCTTAATTTCTCCTCCTTACTCAAGAAAACACAAGCAACCACTAATGAGAGGCCGTGATAATTAACCGCTGTAAAAAAATACAGCACGTTACTCACCAGGAATTAACAAGAGTGGCACAAATGAACCTGTGGTGTTGTAACGAGGAAGAAAACGAGGAAACACAAATCTCCACCTTTATTTAGCACAATTCACTAATAATATTTTCCCCAAAGATGGCGTGCAAAATACAGAAGAACCTGTATCAAACGGACGAATGGCTCTGTTTCAAAGGTTTCGTCTCATATTTTAGAAAAACAAACCTGTACTCTGTGGACACCTCTATTTATTGGACAACAGCGAAAATCCCGTACGTGTCTGCTTAATACAGGTTACTCTTTCAAATTTGCTTTGGTCAAATTAATCAGGCTAGTAGGATATTTTGTCTTTTCAGTTTAGATACCACCGAGGCGGGGGCTGAGGAGGCCAGAGGCAGGAATGATAAAGGCATTATAGTTTGTTTCAGGCGTTCAGACCGTGAAAACGGCGTGAGGAGATGTGAGTAGGAAAAACAGCGAGGGGCTGTGTTTGGGGGTGAGAGCGTAATAACCGCACCTTTCTTTTTTCCCGCTCTCTAGGTCTGACTTCGCGCCGCACTCTACAGTCTGAAAGCCTGGATTGGGCTAAAGGAATTACGAGACATGCATCAAGCACTCAGTTCTCACTCATTCAGATCAGAGTCTAGTGACTGCCAGAGAACATGATATGGCAAGGGCATCAAGCTCAACAGGGCGCCACTACTCACCAAGACATTTACTGTCTGATTTGTTCCGGTATCCTTGGTTACAAAAGCAGCGGTAGCTTCCTTGTTGGTTTTCACAACCTTGATCACAGATCTCGGTAGCACATTCGTCAATGTCTACAACAAACAGCACAAAACGTAACCTCACGTCATAAAGTCCTGCCGCCCGGTTAACACAGTTGAGAGAGCGCTGGTCTGCCAAGCGGGAGGATGTGAGTTCAAACCCCGCCAAAACTTGAAGCAATAGTTCACGCTGTAACTCTCTCAGAAAAACAGGACTTTGTTACAAATCACAGAATTAAATGACTTTCAAGATGAACGGTAAAATGCAGACCAATTTAGGGACTATCAATTATTATAAACCTTACAATTAACGCGTACCTGCTATCATACTTCCTCACCTTCACACTGGTTCCCTTTAAGTTGATACCCATCTTTACAGGAGCACCTGAAGGAACCAGGCAAATTCTCACACTTGTGGGAACATGGGTTGTTTGGTTGTGAAGACACTTCCGACAACGCAGCCTCACATTCGTTAACATCTGACAAGGACCATAAAAAATTAGCAACAGCGTGAAAGTGGTCTAGTCTAACAAAAATAGGCCATTTGCAAGATGACGTCATTTTACTACAACGACCAGAATCCTTCAGGTATTGCTTTCTAGTGCAAATTCAGGCTTTTGTCATTAAAACCTCGCTGGGATTATCAAACGTTAAATTTGAAAGGAAAATCGAAAAGGATTCTGGTCGCAGTAGTAAAATCACACACACTATACTTTATTTCATGCACATCATTTTGCCATCTTCGCCCGCAAATAGCAAAAGCTAGACGAGGCGGGCGGAGAGGAAAGGTTACAGCAGTCAATATTCAGATAATATTGCAGTCAATATACAGATAAAATTGTAAAGTGACTAAATAAACTATGTTGATAAATAAATAAAATGACGCCATCGTGCGAATGGTCTACTTAAACCAAGTTGGAAATCTTTGAAATGAGATGAAAATTATGAAAAAGAAGCTAGCCTCTTTACCAACGCAAGTGTCATTGTCGGTCATGTTAAATCCATTAGGACATCTGCCACGGCAGCGAAATGAGCCAGCGGTGTTTACACAGTCTTCACCAAAAGGACATGATCCAGTTCCTAGCACACACTCGTCAACATCTGGTGAAAAAGGGTGAAAGCTAACGTCTTTACGAACTCCAGACAGCTACGGGAACGAAATGTTAGCTATGAGTCTCACAAATTTTGTTTTCAACAATACAGAGGTCGATAAAGTGTACGGAAACTTTGACACAATCAGGTCCAGAATAAAAATGTCCAGATCACTTATAAAGAAAGAAATAAAAGTATAAAATGCATTAACTCTTCTCAGGTTAGCCCATAAGAGAAATCATTGCTCAAACACTTTTGCTTGTAAGACTGGCACAGTCAGACAGTAATAATAATATTTATTATTTACAGTGCATATATTCTATGAGAATAATCATATGCGCAAACCTTCTTGGTGCAGACACCAAAGGGAAAGAGCCAAGAGTCCACACCACAGAGGTTTTTTAAATATAGAGGTTGAGATTATACAAGAAATTTGGCATCTTTGGGAAACATAATTGTCCTTGAAGAAAAGTTAGACTGAAAACCAAACCTTCGTACGTTTAACATCAAAACGTTTGGTGGAGAGTGTGATTTGCGCGACACGACTAAGGTCGGTTGTCAAGTCAGAGGAGTAATAAGTGCGAGTCAGTATTACAAGGGATCACTGAACCAAACACGTCACAGACCGAAGAAGTGCCTCACCTTCACAAGTCCTGTTGTTTGAAGAAAGCACGTGACCCAGCGGACAAGAACACCGGAATGAACCAAACAGGTTTATACAGAAATGGGAGCAAACACTTGGGTCAGCAGTACATTCATTAACATCTGAATACCAAACATAATAGAAATGTTATAAGGCCGCACACATTGAAATCTTAAGGAAAATTCACCTGTCAACTTAACTATTGTGAACTGCAGCAGTAGAGGGTGTGGATTATAAAAAGCGATCGTAGATGAATTCACTTAAACTTGAATTAACCTCTTTCATAATGGTGGCCAATATGATAATTAGCCTTTCTGACCTTGTTAGCATGCGCAAAATGCAAAAGAATTTTTCATACGTATTACTAGGCCGCCATTATGAAAGAGGTCTATACCCAGTCACAATCACATTTTAACGGTTGAAAAGTGAGAGACCGTAAATTAGTTAAGGTTAAAAGGATTGGTCTCGATAAAACATTAGCACCAGTTTAACTTCTTAAGCCTAGAACTTGTATCACAGTCCTTTCTTGGAAAAGTTAATTGCGTGTAGAAAAATATTTCGCATCATTTCCATGCCTGTGCTCAAGTGTTACAGACTGTTGCTAATTCTAAGTTAATTATAAACCCTTTCAGCTATACACTTGTATAAACAAATCTTTTACCTTGGCAAAACTGAGCAGAAGCATGGAGTATTAGGCCTGGGGGACATGGATCAGAAGATGAAACTAAAAGAAAAACGAAAATATTACAAAACTGACAAAACAGGCTCCTCGAAGGGCTCCTGTCAATACGTAGCCTGCGTGGCAGACGCTTGAAAGTACGAGGCGCAAGAAAGAATCGCGGGAAGTACGAGGGAGACACGCGAGGGGAGAGGGAGCGCCTGCCCGAGAGGCCCATGAAAATATGTTTTTCCGCTTTCTCAGAGTGCGGAAAATTCCTATTGGTTAAGAGGCTACCGAGGGGATAAGTGTTCGCGTTGGGCGAGAAAACTGCCAACCAAAGAAAACACGAGGTCGTTTGTAAACATGTAGTACAAGGCAATGAAGGTCTTATCACAGCTCTAACATCCTCTCGCGTGTCTCCGTGGCGCGCTCCGTTCTCTTTCTCAAGAGCCTGCTACGCGGGATAGTCAATACGCAATTGGAGATATAGGTAGGGGCTCCCAGAATGACACAATTCACCTTTACTCTTCGATAACGTGAATCTGTTAAGCGCTATCAGAAAACAAAATTAAAACACAGGATGCTTTCAGAAAAACTCAGCACTTGAATTTTTAAAGCCATCTAAACTTTTTGTAAACTCATCGAAATAGGCCAGGAAATGCGAAACCTCGCCCGCGCCATGTTGTTTCCAGAGCAGGAAAACAATCTTTTTGATAGATCACACACCTTTTTCAACCAATGCAGTCGAACCAATTTCCAGTACATCAGTCTGTCCAGAGCGACTGATATCCACAGTAGACACGCGAACTTTATTGTACAATGATCCATTCTGTTTGTCCTCAGAGGAGTAGGAAATGGTTGAATTGACAGAGAAAGGAATGGGTTTGCCGCCCACAAACATCACTCGTCTGCAACAGATAAATTATATTTCAGTAGAATTCCGATATGCCTCTAACCTTCGATTTCTCAAAACACCCGATAATTTGAACTAAAAACGGGATTTTCTTTCCCAGTCAAACACTGCGAAAGAAACACACCAAATAACTTGAACCAATTCACCATTCGCATTCGCCGCCTGGTTAGCTCAGTTGGGAGAGCGCCAGTCTGCCGGGCGGGAGGTCGCGGGTTCAAACCCCGACCGGACCAACACTCAGAGTCCTTAAATAACTGAGCAGAAAGTGCTGCCTTTGTAATGACATCTGCAAATGGTTAGACTTTCTAGTCTTCTCGGATAAGGACGAAAAACCGTAGGTCCCGTCTCACAGCACTTTCACAGATTTGTTCTTGTGGGACGTAAAAGAGTAGGGGTCATAGACCCCGGTGATGTGGCCAAACTTTATGGGTTGTAAGATTGGGTAGGGATGGCACCTCGCATGGGACCTGAGTCCCGTTCGCGCACCTTCCCTCTAGGCAGGTCTGTGTGCAGAAAAGCTGGTAAAAGAAATAATATTCATAATATAGCTTGTTTACCCCCCCCCCCCCCCCCGAAGTCTTCCGAAGTTGAATTGTTAGGAACCGCATCTACTTTAAGAAAGAAAGAAGAAAATTTGCCTTAGTGTGTTCATGTCCTCTAAAAATGTTTCGTTACAAAAGAAGTTTATCGCCTTGTTATTGTCTTATTACAAACATTTAAATGTCGCACAAAGCAAGCCTAAAAAACGTACCGTGATAAGGAGCTTATCTCATTCTCTCCTGTCTTAATAAACATCTCTTCAAAATCTGAGATGTTAACATTGACGTTTGGTGGAAGCTTTGGCGTCGTTCCCTTTACGACCACATCCAGCATTAACACACCCCTATCATTCAGCCCTTGTCCTCGATGCACAATCAACAGTGTTTCGCCAGTTTCGAAATTTACCACAGTTTTGAATACAAATCGTCCTTTCGTTATGTTTAGACCATTCTGGGCACCAGGTTTTTCTCGTGCAGTAGCCCAGTAAACAGGGGTTGTCAAGGGGATTGACACGGACTTAAGCCAGTTTTTGATTGGTCCAGGAAGGCCACTCACTGTCCAAGAAACATGAGTGTCATTACTTGGGGTCTTGGTGAAGTTTGCCAACAGAAACAGTGTCGGCAGCATAACGTTATTGACCGTTCCACGGACTTGTCCAATCGCTACTTCGACGCCATCTGAAAGAAATTTGATAATCGTCAACATTACTTCATTATTTTGTGAGTCTTCTTGACGTCTTAAAACTGCGTTGTTCCATTGGACGGAAAAGGTTCTCAGCCAATGTACTTAAAGAGCTTACACTTATAACTGGCCTATTGAAGAAGTAACAAGCTGAGCGCTTGATGTGTTTTTCTTCAGTTACGGTGACACATCGGCATTCTTAGGCGATGTTTATATGGAACCACTTAAGTAAAAGAATACAATGAAAGGCAAACGACACAACTACTTCTCATACACACATGAAAATAAAACTTTAGCTCACGATCCAACGATAAATCATAACCTGATCAGCAGATAACTACGAAATTTCTCGAAAGGATAGAAAAGAGATTTCCCAACCCATGAAGCTCCGCGTCAACCGATGATAAGATGTAA
This sequence comes from Porites rus, assembly GCA_964035705.1. NCBI lineage: Eukaryota > Metazoa > Cnidaria > Anthozoa > Scleractinia > Poritidae > Porites > Porites rus. The sequence continues at coordinate 39,276,193 of OZ037994.1, forward strand.
CATACTCATTTATCCTATCATCCTCTTACTTATGTGCTGGGCTTTCTAGCACATTCAACATTACCGCTACTTAGAGACGGTGAAACAAACCAATTCAAGTATACTAGAGATGAAATGAACCTTTTTTTTCCGGGGAATCTAATTATCTTGCGGAGGAATAGATTAGCACCGATGACGTCAAAGCCTTTTGTCTTTATTTCATGAATAAGATGCGATGGATTTTCATTTAGATACGGTCATGTGCTCGTCGTTTTCGTAGTCGCTTTTCATATGTTAATAACTGCACCCTCGCGAAACAATCTTTCAATAGGTGGTGGAGGGGCAACAACGGGGCGTATTTCTCCGCAAGATTATGAGATTCCCGGCAAAAAAGATTAATTTCATAACCACTATACTACAGATTCAAGTTAACTAATGAACTAACCTGAACATTTCAAAGTGTTACACGATCTTGATTCCATCGCTGGACCTGTACAGTTTTTACCACCGTGTAAAGGAACTGGATTATTACACTCTCGGTATCGTGATTGTTCTCCACCGCCACAAACTTCAGAACACACGGTCCAATCTGTCCATATGGACCATGCACCATCCACTACGGTAATGGTGATTGAAACACACGACAATCAGTTATAAAAGATGATATCAGGGAATTGAATTTACCTAAATATCTTTCCTTAGTCATTTGTGGGTGCTTTCATTATCGATTGCAGGAAGCATCAGGGGAGCACATTACTACGACTTTGACAATAGCGACGGTAAAGACAACGTCAAAACATATAATAAAACATATATCAGGTTTGGAAAGCAAACATTCTCTCAAGGGGAATTCCGCGTTTGGGTACATCTCTATACCATCACTGCGCAATTACGACGTGAATTTTCCTGATGCGACGTTTTAAGAAAGACTGACAAACACATCACGATGAATTTTTCATCCTCTTTCTAGACATGGGTTCAGTCCCTAAGGGCCATTTATTTAAACGGAGTTTAGCCAGTGTTTAACAAAACCGCGTTCTAAGCCATTTTCAGTTTGGCGAACGCTTTTATGTCAACACCACTTATCGTGAACAGTTTCATTAAAGCATATAGAGTGGACAAGAAAAGCATTAGTCTTCTTAAAATAAACCACTAAGGAAGAGTTCTGGAGGTTCAACGATTTCCTAAACCGTGGTCTAAGTTAGACTTCGCTTAAATAACCGACCCTAAAAGTTCTACATTTGACAAAATATTAAAAGCGTTTTGGAATGATGGTCATTTAGTTTCAGTAGCCTAAGGAAACAGCCCACATTTCGCGACACCACACCTGGTTTCCCCGTGAAATGACATCTGAGAAACGACCACAAACATTCCATACTGATGACGCTTCAATACCCAGATCTGGTAGTGCTCCTGACTGGTGGTGCTCTTCAACCAATTAGAAGCACTACTGGCCAAGACCTGGGTAGTCACACGTCATCAGTATGGAATTTCTGCGATCGTTCGTCAGAAGCCATTTCACGGGGAAACCAGGTATGATGTCGCGAAATGTCGGCCATTTCACCAGGATCAAACAAACACCAACTGATTTTATAAGGGACTTTTTTGCTGCCGTTACCATCATGGTTGCCTCAACTCCTTTTCGAGTAAAAGTGTGTGCGCTGAGGGGTAAGCGAGTACTCATTGACAAAACTCAAAAGATTGGTTATCAATCTAAAACCAGTGCGAGAAAAAGAGCACTATATTTAACCATAATAGTTCTTCAAAGATCCAAAGATAGTTTCTCCCACCAACAAAACAAAGTTACCCTTATGTGACATATTTAATATACAGACCTTGGCAGGAATGAACATTGCAGGGTTGCATCTCAGCCTCACTTCCTTCGCACTTCTTCCCTCCCCCACTGGGTACAGGATTATCACATGTTCTAAACCGATACTGTTCACCAACTCCACATGATCTGCTACAGGGCTCCCACTCTTGCCACTCGCTCCAGTTTCCATTAACTTTGAACAGGAAAAAGGAAATACACGTGAGAAAAAAGGAACCTTAACACACGGTTATTCACATGCAACTTGCCTTTGACAAAGTGAACCACAGTTCACCAGTTCATTACTGCAGAAAAATATATAAAACTGTTCTAGTGAGGCGTTAAACTGCTGTTTAAAAAGTACAAACTAAAATCCAAGCTTTCGCCGATCAACGGCATCATCAGGGATGAGAAAATATTCCGCGCGCGCTATATATATACAAAGAAAGTGTAGGGTGAAATGTGTAAAAGATGCGACGTACGTATGAAAGCTATAGAAATAAATTGTGCCACGGAATACAACGCTCTAATGATAGAGTGTCTCAAGACAAAGGACCTCTAAAAGCGCTTACGAATGGTCTCTAAAATAAAATACTAAAATAGAACGTCTGCGAATTCAGTACATTCTTCTCGGGAATTGAGCGTAGGCTTGCACTTTCTAATGTAAAATGCTTCATAGAGGCGTAGATTAGCAGGGTGGTTTTCGCTCATTATAATCTTGACATCAATGCCTTTGCAGTCTTTGTTCTGGCAGGAATAGATATGTTTTTTAACAGAGGAGTTTTCATTATTGAGATGTTAGGATTTACATGAAGATTTAATCAATTTTCGCAACGACAAGAATTGCCTCATCATCGACAATGATTGTAGGAAGGATAGTTCTAAGCACTTGTGTGTTAAGAATACAGGCTAATTTTATAAACATGGTTGCACTTTCATGTGGCTTGGACGACCACTTGAAAAGAAAGCTGTGTCTTCAGTGGGGTCAAGTATATCATAAAAACCCGTCGAGGCTGTAAAAAAGCTTGAAAACTTAAAGTCGCACTTGTACTGGAGCTCTCACTCGCAGTCCAAGCTAGAAGACACTGTGAAAGGTTTGAACACAGGGGTCATTTCATAAGAACACGGAGTGGGATCGTCCGGGTGAACGAAGATCTGAATAGGACTGGTTGAAAGTGACTGACGTTTCGACAACCAGCGGGAGTCATCTTCAGCGTCTAAGTGATTTGTATGATGACGTCAGTTGATGATATGAAACTCTGGGTTTATTGGATATGAAGACTCTTAAATTTCAGAGGTGCGTTTAGACAGAAGTTGACTATTACTACTTTTAAAACAACACTGATCCTTAAAATCTGAAATCGAGAAACACTTCTTACCTCTGACACGTAGCTTTGCCTGTACCACATGGACACCAACCCCGTTACTAGCGTGGCATTGATAATGTCCCGCGTCTTCTGGTTTTACCCCTCTTATGAGCAAACTATTATTGGCCAAAATGCTAACATGCTCAAGGTCTCCAGGCAACAACTCTGCACCATCCACTTGCCACGTGATCACAGGTGTTGGTTGTCCTGTGGCCGTGCAGTTCCAGACGAAAGTCGAACCTGCATCAACTTCAGCGTCTGACGGTGTGAGTTCAAACTCTGTAAAGAGATACAAATTATCCACAAGTTGGATCTGGTTAGTGCTTCTGGTTGGTTGAAGCAAATTTTCAGCCAATCAGAAGCACTACCCAGATCTGAGTAGTGACGCGTCATCAGTAATGAATTTCTGCAGTCGTCTCTCAGACGTCATTTCGCGGGGAAACCATTGTGACGTCACGAAATGTCGGCTGTTTACTAAGGTTACAGTAACTATGGTAACGTAAAAGAATGCAAAACATATTTCTCATAACATAAATGACCACTGTGATTTTTTTACTGAAAAAAAATGAAGCAACAAGGTAAATAATAAAAGTATTACCAGGCTTCCCTGTCTGAGCAAAATTCTCGCCACTTCCTGTCAAAAAAGGAGAAAAGAAATAAGAGTAATCCTTCTACTAGAAGCATTGCTGGGCTAAAACACAGCATGAAATGTAATTTTAAATACCCTGACTTAGAGTCTGCTAGGATTCTATCCCCCTTTATCCTACTAGAAATCGGTGCTCTGCTAAATGAGCTGCCAAGGTGACGGTTATGTGATCCCACTTAAAGACGTTGTGTCAAGGCTGGCTAATTCAATTACGCGTCTCTCTCCGCTATGGAACTTGAGAAATTACTTTTGCATGAAATCAAACGTAACAAACAACAAAAATGAACTTTAAAAACTGTTAGGCTGACAAGTTTTCAAAAATCACAATTACAATCCGATTTAATCCTCTTCAAGTTTGTCCATCCGTGCCCCCCGTTTGTATTTGTTGTGTCATTGATAACTTCTTCTAACTTTTTGAGCAGTTAGTTTTATGTTTCACTCAGTTTGCTGACAGTTCCAACTGTTTGAATTTTGATATTACATAAAAAATTGTTTGTGTCGAAGACTATTTTTTTCTGTAATATTTTGATACGTTGGCAGTAGTTTCTTTTCCCATTACACCAGTGTAAGAAGAATTTATACCTTTGATATGACGGATTAAATATTTTAAGGTCAAACATCCATGTTCACCTAAACTTCTTTGCTCGTTGTGAAAAGTTTAAAAAATTTTTATAAATGAAGCCAAGATGCAGAAAATACCATCACTGCGGACGTTTACTTCGATAACAGCGGATCCTCTTTGAAAATCCACCGCATTAGGTCAAAAGCCAATAACAGAAGCTTCAACTGACACTGTTCCTGCACTTGCTAAGTTCCTGTTAAAAAGGGGTTCAGGTTTTGTATCCTATACTACTCATAGCTATCGATCCTTACGATTGAGAAATATCAGTACGGTATTTATCAATATTAGTCATTCAAGATTTCGCCTTCTCTGATTGGTTACAATCCTCCGGCTAATTCCGGCGCTTACTACATTTGGAAGATGCAAGAATAGTTGCCTAGGAACGAGGTTGGTTGCGCAATAGTGAACTAACAAAGGACGCTGTTTTCCACCTCTCCATTGGTGGATAACATTCCTCTCGATCGGCATAATTCTTCACATCATACTCAGGATCATTCAACAATTGTTAAATATACTTTTCTTTAGCCTTACCATTTACTGTAACCACAGCACTAGCTGATACAGCTCCTGCAGGATTCTTCGCTTCACAACGATAAACGCCCTCATGGTCTGCCTTTTTGGCATTAACAATCTCCACTAAAGAACTGTTATTTGACAAAGTGCTGTCATTTAGATACCAAGTGATCTCAGGGACAGGAAAACCACGCACTTCACATTCTAAGATGATTGTGTCTCCCTCGTCGATGGAAATGTTTTCTGGACGTTTGACGAACTCAGGAGGAACTAAAACAATAATAATAAAAAAACAAAACAAGACAGAGGCTTAGTCAGAAAAAAAAACGCATTAAATAAGTAAAAGCTATCTGTAACAAATCGGGCCACGACAACAGAAAACGAAAAGAAAATGTAAGAAACAACCATCTTTTTTTGGGAACGTGATTTCCGTTATAAAAATGGGAACATCGTATTTATCGATTAAACGCTGCGGTTTAGAGATCCAAATAGTTTTTAACAGCTCAGGTTCAACTTGGCATTGAACAAAATATCATTGATGCGCAAACTCTTGTTAATCAAACGAGACAACTGAATTGAATAATTTTGCTCTAGTAATTTTGATCAACTGACTTTCCATTAGACAGGGGGGTGGGGGGGAGGAGGGGGTATTAGAGAGGGGCGTCTAATATAAACGTTAAAAGCGTATGTGGGCGTTTATTAGACAAGAAGCGTTTGCTTGAGAGCTATTAGATCATTTATGGTATTCTTACCTTGCACCGAGAGTTCCACAGGATGACGAGCTTTACCAAGCGGATTAGAAGCCTCACAAGAGTAAATACCACTGTCTGCTGGAGTCAAACCATAAATGCGCAGACTTCCGGATGGAAGAACAACATATTTAGGGTTACTCGTGTCAATCGGTGTACCCGCTCTTAACCACGTGATAGTTGGCTTTGGATAGCCACTTACGTTACACTTAAGGTCAGTCCAGTCCCCAGCTAACACCATCACACGCGGCAGCCGGGGCTCAAATATTACAGGCGGAGCTGTACAATAAATAAATTATAATAATTAAATACAGTCTACTCTCTCTTAACGGACACCTCTGTAAAACGGTCCCAAAGGTGTCCGTCTTGTAGAGAGTTGATTGTAATGCGGCAAAACGTTTTTTGACCTGCGCATTTCACTACCGAGATAACAAAAAGTCTGAAAGTGAATATATGAAATTTCACATACAGCCGATGATCTTCCATGTGCGACCACCTATCCAAAACACTAAATAAGTCAAAGCCCTATAATTAGAACCTCTCGCTACCCATTTTTGGACCGACAGTCTTATGGTTTTCCATTTTTTTAACCTCTAGTAAGCAAACACTTGACGCATGGTGTAGTTGGTGTAGTCTCGTTGTTCGCTATATGTACTACGCCATTCAGTATATAGGAGGGACTTTCGGTGACATCATGGACCTACACGCCTGTAGCATACGTGGCGTATTCGTTATTTAGAAATTGCAGCAATAAATTATCCGCCAAAAGGTATATATGTCGGGACCTCTCTCGGAAGAGAGCCGCTGTAATTCTGGTGGTTGCTTACGGGTTGTTTGACTGTATTTTAACCTTGGGAGGAAGATATAGCACGCGAAGGATCATAGCAGTTATGGACCGACACAAATTAAGCAGCTGCAAAAATGAGAAAACCGGAAACAATTTGCGCGCCCGCCAAACAAAACCGTCAGCTACTCAGGGTAGCTGCTAGTTAACGACTCCCAGGAAGCTCAGTGATAAAACTACAGCACTGATATTGCAGAGGTCTTTGGCTCGAATCCCGTTCAAAGGTTATTTTTTCACGCTTTTTTTTTTCGCAACTACTTAAGTTGCGTACTTAGGTTCGATGATCAGAAGGCTTCGCTCTGAGAAAAATTGAGGGGAGCCGAATGCTTTGAACCTGTGCAATCCAAGGTGCCCAGCGTAGGATTTTTATGGCAAACACTAAGAATTCCTAGACACCCGAGAACAAAAGGGAGGCGCTAGGGGCAATTTACCTCTGTTACAGCCAGCCCTGGATCACGTTAAAACAAAATAATCTATTAGCCCGTCTGCCCTCGAACCCTTCCCTAAACCACCCGTAACCGCCCGTTTAGATCCACGTCCCTTGTATTGCTTGAGACGTCATCTGCTTTAATAGTCAAGGACAACTGTGTAATCTCACTTAAGCAGGGGGAAGAGATCTTTCACACCATACAAGAATGAGAATGATTCAGAGGAGGCCGGAGGAAAAGGCAAAAAACAGATTTAAAGTTGGCCCGAAAATTTCCATAAAGATCTTGTTCCACTCCCCTCCTGGACTTCCTTGCCTCTAATCCTACGATTCTAAAAGCATTCCAAAAATTTCTCCCACCTAAATAGAGCATATCTTTAGCTCTTTATAGCCAGACAGTGAACAGAAAACGGCTCGACTAGCTTAAAAACGCGTTTTTCTGCAAAAGTTCTCTGGGACAAATTGGTTAAACAAACTTACCCCTTACAGCCAGCACCGCAGTGGCAGATGCATTGCCTGCAACATTCTCAGCCACGCATCTATAAACTCCAAGGTGTTGAGACTTCACCGCTGCTATTTGAACTACAGAGCCATTATAACGAGTCGGCTGATTATTCTGAAACCAACGAATACGCGGAATGGGAAATCCTCGCGCTACACACTCCATTAAGATTGAGTCTCCTTCATCTACAGCCAAGTCCGGTGGGGGTCTGATAATCTCAGGAGAAACTAAAAGAATACAGATAAAAAGAGTTAATTGCATGTAGAACCTGGGGAGTAAGGGATGGCGCAGTGGTGAGAGCACTCGCCTCCCACCAATGTGGTCGGGTTCAAATCCCGACGTCGACGCCATGTGTGGGCTGAGTTTGTTGTTGGTTCTCCGAGAGGTTTTTCTCTCCAGTTCGACCTGAAATCAGGTAGACGACGAACTACTGTGAATGTGCTACCACCAAACTCGTTATTTACTTATTTTATATATTTATTATTTACTTATGGTCAAAGACCAGGACAAATAGCAGCAGGATAGTTCCGCTACCACTGCTCATAACTGCAATTCCACAATCAGAGGTAGTGTTGCTGTTGGTTCAACTTTGAATTCCGTTGGCAAAGGTTGTTTCAAAGATAATTTAGTGGGCAGAAAAATACTCATAAAGCTCTCCGTTCCTACTAACAGATCATCCAAATAAACCATATTCATATCCATATTGATATATTCTCGGCAATTAACCACAATCAATTAGCATACAAGGCGGTAGAATGCAATCAAGAAAATGTATACAGTCACGTGTTGTGTAAAGAACACACTGTACGAAGTAAGCGAGTAAACTTGGTACATTGTGGGTTACTGTTCACTGTGACTGTCGAGAACACGAACAAATGGTCTGTTCAGAATTTGATCCAGAGATAAATTCATCATCTTTGTGAGCAGGATTGGCAACGATTGAACTTACTGTACACATGAAGTGTGAGGATGAGAAAGTCTTTTCCTGTTGGGTTTTCTGCAGTGCACAAGTATGTTCCAGAGTCAAATTGCAACAGTGAACTTATCACCAAAGTTCCTGAATCCTTCTGTTTGTACTTGATGCCATCAAGATTAACTGGCTGATGATTCTTACGCCATGATATGGTAGGTTGAGGATTACCAATAGCAGGGCACTGAAGTTCAACTGTTCCACCTCTGTCACTGATAATGGTGGTTTTATCAGGTTTTGTAATTATAGGGGGAGCTGAAGGAGTGAACATAAAAACGAATTCCAAAAATTATGATATACTTTTTTTTACACTTAGACTTACCGTACTAACTTACTTGAATAAGCACCGCCGCGCTTATTAAATTGTTTACGCCTCAAGTACAGCGTTTATTCGAGGACGGCGCTTATTTGAAGGGAGCGTTTATTTGAAAGTTGGACCCGAAAAAGAATTATACAGTTTAACTAAGGTATTATTATTTTCCGTATTTAACTAACAAAATTTTAAACGCCTTGATTTTGATTATATCAGGGCCGCAGCGCTTCTTCGGAGGCGCCGCTTATTAACTTTTTTCCTCCCAAATGCGGTGCTTATTCGAGTTAATACGTACACTGTTTTTTTTTCTTAAAATGACTAGAAGACACCAGAGACTCCTATAAGCTGTTCCTGTGGAACTACCTGTGACGTCATTCTTTACATTGAAAAGATGACTTTGACAGACAACTTCTTTTGTAAATAAAGGGCGATTCTTGAGTAGTCGCTTATTTCGCTGCCCCTGAGAAATCTAGCCATCGATATTAGTAACTATTGTATGTCAGAAATAACATAGTGTCACTTACTAAGGCCAGTAAGAATGAGAGTAACTTGGGCCGTGTCTCTCCCCAGATTATTCTCCGCCGCACAGACATATCTCCCAGCATCCTTTAGTTGGATATTCTTAATAAAGAGGTCTCCTGATGACATCACTGTGGCTCTGGGGTCTGTATCAGCAGAGATACCCAAGCTATTCTTCCACGTAACCCGTGGTGTAGGTAAACCCTCAGCTCGACATTTAAAAGTCACATTTCCACCAAAGGTGACAGTCTTATCAGATGGAGGGTTGATTATCCTTGCAGGAACTGAAGAGCGAGAAAATGATATTTACAGTTATAAGAAGGAGTAATCACCAGTTAAGATTGCGTTTGATGTGTGCATTAGCAGCTGCCGTGTAATGTATTATGAGTTATTATGCGGTTCCCAAACATATCGAAGAATCTGTTGTAGGAAAATAGTGTGGAGGGCATCTTTTCATTTGACTAAAAGTTTGCAATATAAACGAACGGAGAGGGAAATGTCTCCAAAGTTAAACAATTCAGCAAACGATTCAGCTGAAATCCTAGACGCTGATTTCGGGAACAGAGTTGAATGAAACAGACGTTTCCAACAAGAGAGATTGAAAATTTCGACTTTCGGACTTGTCAAACTGCTCTTAATCCCTTTTTGGTCACCAATCATAAAATCTCACATATGCAGTACAGATTCCCACACCTTTCCCACAAAGTACACCAAAAGCTAGAACAACGTAAAACCACCCTTTCGTTCTCGTAAGTAGCCAAGAGGCAGGAGCTTTCAACAAGAGGGTCCAATACTTGGGTGGTAGAAGGGGAGGGGGGGGGGGGGGGGTGTACAAGCCTCAGTTTATGTATTCAACATACCTCCCTCACTCCAGAGTAGCACCGCTGCTGTGGCTTTTCCAGCAGGATTCCTGCCCACACAGAGATACTCGCCTACATCCTGCGGAACAGCACTTTTGATGATCAGTGCGCCATCGCTAGTAACTGTAATTCTATTGCTGTTTTGTAAAGGAATGTTATTCTTCAGCCATGAGATGGTCGGGGTTGGAACGCCAACAGCAGCACAATGTAGCTCCACAGTCTTACCAACCTTCAAGGGTACTTCTTCCTTGTCTACCTTTACACGTGGGACGGCTATAACATAAAAACAAATTCACTAGCGTTAGAAAAAGACAAAAGCGAGTGTTAAAATCACGTTCACGGCAAACGCTAAACAATTTCAAGATGACAATTTCAAAACTTGGGAAACGAGTAGATAAAAATTGTCCAAAAGAATTCTCATGAATGCAGTGGACAAGAATCAACTAATACCTGTCTAGAATAGAGGTAACGAGCAGTGACCTATGAGCTAAGGGAAAGGCTGATGACGTGGTACAAATTGACGTATACCGTTAACTTGATTCTAAATCTCTCTAAAGTCACCGACGAGTCCGCGAAGGGTGTTTGGACCAATGAGTTACATGTAAGTTATTCTTCAATTCCGGAAGACATTTCTGAAGGAAAATGATGTCTCAAATGCTGTCAAAAGGGTCTCGTTTTAGGTAATTAGACACAGAAGAAGTATTTAACACTTAAGACAATGAAGGCCATAGTGATAGACCGTTCCTTACATCAGCATAACTATCAGGATAAAAGTTTTGGCAAGAAATTTGTTTCCCTGTAGTGGTTGAGATCTATCGTTAACTTGTCTCCTCTTCCCTCAAAATGGCCAATGCAGAGAAATTTCTCCCCGCATCATGCCGTTACAGACTGTCGCTACTACTAATGGCTGTACGCAGTTATCTGCTGAGTGAATTTAGGCATGCTCACCAAATCCACTCTCACTTCACCAGACAACGTGATCAGTTGTTGCCGCCTTTGGCTAAAACCACCAAATACCAGGACAGTTTTAGGATCAATGGTGCACGCGCCTATAATTCCCTCCCCTCTAAGACCTCTAATATAATATCTGCAACGGACTAAAAATACTTTCAAGTCCTTAGCGAAACGGCATTTCAAGCGCCAGGCTATACCTTAAATCTTTTCATTATCGCGTGTCCACGTACTTTAAGTGTGCTACTCTGTCCTGAGCTACTCTATGGATATTGATTCCCTTCGCATTTTTTTAAAGGAGTGGACTGTTTAAATTAGCTTATTATACGCTAAATCAATTGTTCCTGTATAAATAAATAAATAAGTTAGGCTAAGTGAAACTACTATTCAACTCACTATAGACTTGGATGATGATGGTTAGGGAATCTTGACCTGCACTGTTGTTCGCAAGGCAAGTATAATATCCTGCATCACTCAACTGAACGGCGTTGATAACCAAATGTCCCTTACTACTGAGAGCAATACGACGACTGGGCAGTATTTTCTTTCGTCTCTTAAACCACAAAAGGTTTGCTTCAGGGGTTCCATCTGCCGAGCACTTGACTATCACAGTCTCACCGACAACTGCAATCGCTTCCTCTCGATCAACAAACACTGATGGGGGAACTGAAAAGCGAAACGTCCAAGGGAAGTTTTACAATTACAAGCTCTTCTTCATATTAATAAGGTATATCAGTGAACAAGATAACATGTATAGTTTATTCGGCAAAAAGTGTCTTCTTAGTCACCGCATTTTGTTATAATTTTCCTCTCATCTATTTATAGCCACCACATCAAAAACTGTAAAATAATATTTTCTTTTCATTCTGTGTAACACATATTAGAGACCTTTAGATTCGAGTACAAGATTTGACAGAACGTTATTCCGCGTATTCTCAAAAAATAGACACTCCGGAAAGCTTCAATCGTTGTACTTTTGATTCACAAGAAAAGTTAACACTGTGATCTTTACTGAAGGAGGTTAATATACTCTCTCCCAATCGCAAAATGATAAAACTTCTAACATTTGATAACTTGTTTCCGTTACTGCGACATTCTCCATACAACTCGTAGTAGAATGACAATGGCTATCACATTTTCCCGCCAAAATGACGCTGGTTCACGCACGAGCAAATACAGTGAAACTCCGCCTTACGGCCACTGTTTTTGGCCGCCTGGCAAAAACCGCCATACATTTTCTTGTAAAAAAACCCTCGTTAATACGGCCCAATTTTTTTGGCCCATTGGTGACCGTATTAACGGGGTTCCACTGTACTTAATATTGAGAAAATCTCGTTCTCGGTATTGTCCTTGTCTTGCCATTCGTCTTTCTTTGAGGCATAGCTTACCAAAGCTTACCAAAGCTTACCAAAGCTTACCAGTGTATAACAGATTTACTGTCGCTTTGCTCTGCCCGACAATGTTCCAAGCATTGCACTCGTATTCCCCAGTATCTGACATCTGCGCATCTCTGATAACAAGTGAGCTTTCAACCACGCTGATTCTCTTGTCAAACTCCATCAGACTGTCATCTTTGAACCACAGGATGGAAGGCACAGGAAACCCACTCACCTGACAAGTGATCGTTACCTTGTCCCTGGATTGGAAAGTCATTAAAGGTGGGATAATTGTGGCAGTTGGATTTTCTGTTATAGGAAAAAAAAAAGACAAGAATCGACAATAAACGGAGGTGGGAAGGAAAATAGTCTGTTATAACAGACAGGTCAACACAAGCAATAGGCACCGTGCTGAGGGTATTTGATTCAAAAAAGCAGGATGAAGAAGGTATTAAAAAGAGTTGTCTGTATCAGAGAAAACTGCCGACTTTTTTAAGACGGTGTATTGTTCTATTTTTAAAACGTTAGCAGTGGATCGAGCTCAAACCCCAATTATCTATAAAATGTTAAAATATCCACATTTTGCTCAACAGTTGCCAATTTCCATGTCATAGCTTTAACTGTACCACTAAATGTCACATTTAAAGGAAAGAAACGACCTATTTACAGACAAAGCGCGTTAACGTAAGGATGGAATTTCATTAAAACATTCCAAACCCTAGGTTTCACGACATAGCAATCCAGGAATCAAAGCTTTAATTCTTGTAAAAACTATTAATTTTTTACTTCTCGTATCATTTTTCTCCCCTTTTCAGACAATTACGCAATAACGGACCATTCTTCCTTAAATGGGGTTCCTTAGAAGAAAAAACAACCCACACCCCTCCCCCCTCCATTCAAAGTTGGAGTGTTTGTTGGTTCATTTTGGTAGCTCGAACAGCTCGGCCCAACATTCATGGTGGGGATAGGGGAGGGAAAGCTTAATTTTCCCCTTTTGAAGTTGGCAAAACCTCAGAAAGGCCCTTTAGGGCAAAGTGCCTCAACCTATTTTGTTGCCGATTGAAGCTGCAGGCCTTACTCGTGAAGATAAAATATATCAGCTGCAGCAGCACACATTATCAGAGCACGAAAAACTACTTACCAAACACAACAACATCAATAACCAGTACCTCCTCTCGTCTGGTGCTGGTAGCAACACATTCATACCTGCCGCCATCATTTCTGCTTTGAATGAGAAGTAGCAAGGTATCGTTTGCTTGTGGATTCAGGTAAGTTCCCTCTTTCCGCCACTCAATACTGTAGAGTGCATCGATGTCAGGCACACAATTAAGGATAACAGCGTCACCAGTTACCAATGTCAAGTTAGAGTATGGTTCGTCAATATCAATAGTGCGTGGATCTGTGGGGGAAAAAGTTAAGTTTTTCCTAGGGTACTAACCTGTGTAGCCAAGTGTGGTTTGAGTGTGCTTTTCGCTTGTGGTTCAAAAATAAGAGTTACGGCTATGAGAAAGCGAGGAACCGAGGTCAAAATGAGAAAACGAGGGGGATAGGGCGAGGGGAAGCCGGCAGAGAGAAAACCCCCTCTTTCCTTCCCGTCTCGTCCTCTCGTTTGACCTCTGTTCAGCTTTCGTGGGGCCGTATCTTTCACTGTATGAACCACAAACCTTAAAGCACACCAAACGCCAGCCTGCTAGGCAGGCTACTAGTGCACCTGTTGCGAAACAAGAGTAGTAGCAAGCTTCAACTCACGAGAGGTCAGCATGATAAGAGCTTATGACTATCCTTGTTTTTGATCTTTGATCACAACCAGTATTTGCAGTGGTCACAATTATATTCCTTTAATGATGGTATGCTAAAGTTGAGCCTGATAAGACTCTTACAATGCCTTGTTCTTAGCTTGTTGCCAAATGTGGTTGTGGGAAACTTGTGCTCTCGATGACCGTTAAAAATAAAAATGCAATGTTGGAAAATCAACGGAGGTAAGAAATCCATTATAGCTCATTGCAAGCTTGGTCACAAATCTGAAATGTGAATTATAGCAACAGCTGTTGTCACTTTAGCAAAACTGAATCCTGAGATTGTCTTTTGTTCAATGGTGCAAGCAGAGTAACCCAACACAACAGTGAAATGTGGTCTGACCTCACCGTGTTGCTCCAAAAATTTTAATTTCAAACTAACAATGCCTTGATAGAAGAGCTTGGGCAACAATATTACAACAACATGCCCTACCTTTGGCTGTAAGCTGAGTTGATGCAGTACCAGTTCCACCAACATTAGTTGCAGAGCAGAAATAAGGTCCTTGGTTCTTGTTTGTAACCGAGGGGATGACATGAGTGATATTAATGGTGCCAGTATGAGTCAGTACAGGTCCCAGTGTTTTGCTGTTCATAGTCCACTGAATCTTTGCTGGAGCCTTGGTTTTAACTGTACACCAAAGAGTTGCTTGGGAGCCAGATAAGACTTCCTTTGTAGCTGGAGCGATGACCTTGGGCGGTTCTACAACACAACAGAAAGTTGATTAAAAACATTGCAAACATTGCTAAGCCTTGTGCCTCAACAATCAACGTCTAGATTTCTAACACATGAGGCACCAGCTGGCATGCGTGGAGATAGTGCTAACCACTAGGTAGTTTATTAGCCAAAGACAATGTGATGAAAAAGTATAACAGAGGGCACAGATTTTTAAATCTTAAAAATCCGACATAACCAAAGGCAATACGGTAAATTGAGCACCAGAAATCATGTTCAGCCCTTCCTGCTTGCTTTTTCGTTATCGTTCAGTGAAGTTGTCTTTGCTAAATCTGCCTGATATTTCCTATCTTTCCCGACGCGATGCGTGAGTGCCAACCAGTCCTCCTCTGATAGGTACTTTCGTTTTATTTGGGAAGGGGAACTGGCTTGTGTTTGACAAAGTGACAAGTTTGAAGATGATACCGGATAAAGTGTGAATCTGTTATTCATAAATAAAAAATAATTATTTTTTCCTCTTCCGTTGACACATTTTCAGGTGATTATTTGTGTTTGCCTAGTGTATGCCAGCTCTTAGGCAGTGCATCTAAAATGCATTAAAAATGTAGGAACGCGCCTTTACAGAGTTGAGAAGTGGGGACTGAAAAAGAGCAGAGAACAACTGATTAAGGAAGAGACGATTGAGAAAATAAAGGGGAAAGTAGAAACATTTTTAGCCAAAACATAGAAAACACTAGAAACAGAAAGAAGTAGGCTGATCTGACCTGGAAGTGACCGCTGGAACTGCGATTATTGCAGGGCATCAAACCAGGAATCCTAGAATCTGCACACCCACTCTACCTACTTTGGACGTTGTACACTTTCAATTTTGGAGAGAGGAAATGTTGAGTTCAGCTATGAGTGTATATTTAACTAACCTGGTAAGATGGCACTTAAAGCAGTTGGGCTTGCTCTGTAAAACATGTTATGTTTATCGTCCACACCAACAACACGTATATAAAACAGTCCTTTGGGTGGCTCAAAATTATACCAATCAAATGTAGAATTATCCATTTTACGGGGTTTAAAAGGTACTTCACTAAGTAGATGTCCCTGCAAGTCCAATATCTGCACCTTCTGGGCTGTACCAGGGGTCTGAAGACCATTTATCTTAATGAGGGCAAAGTTCTTGAAACCTGAAAGGAAAAAATTACTAAACAGTTCTGTTGCAGCTAAGGAATTAAGGAATTTAAAAAGCTAATTTCAAATTTATCAATGAAATCACTACATGTACTTAATTGATGTTCTTGCTTAAAGACTATACTAAGGCTCAAGACCACCTGGGAATAACGTTGATCTTTATAAAAGGTAAATAACATTCATTGTGACAGTTATTTCCATTCCACTTTTTGCAAGTCTTCATCCCCTTCTTATTTTCCCTACCTCATCCCAGCCCAAAACATTGCGTGGGTTCTTTCAAGAGTTGTATCGTGGTAATTAGCATTGCAACTTAACAGGGAAGAAAAAGCAGTGTCATGGAGAGTCTTAATTTTGAATACCAGTGTTAAAAAAATTATACTGAAAAAAAAGCCACAGTATGGGCAGTGTGTCAAATATTTTTTGTTCCCTTACATAAACCGTAGTTTATATAGTTTATACAGAGGTTCAAATAATGTAGTGAAATGTATCAACCAATTTGCATTCCCACTGCAACTACCTTATAATAGAAAATCTGGAGTTACATCTAAGGTGAGTTTGTTAGCAAAAGTCTAATGTTAATCACCGTTCTTAACTAACCTGCAAGTGGTCGCAGCAAAGCTTCATCCTGAGTTTTTACTGGCTGTAGCCCAAACCCACTGGTAAAATACATGGAACTTAAACCAGTGATTCGTAAGGTGTGGCTGCCATTACTGCTGGCAATCACCTTCCAGAGACCTGGCGTTAGACTCTTTACGATGATAATTTTTGCGCCATTAAGACTCAATACCTTCTGAAGTCCTTTTCCATCTCTATAATGACTGCCTAATATCAAGTAGGATACAAAAAAACAAGTTTAATATACCAGACACTAGAATGCCAGAATGTTTAATTGAGTTCAATTAAAGCGAATTGCTTTGCTGTTATAATATCAGACAAGTGATGTGACCACAATAATTTGCCCCTCTTTGTTCAGGTAACTTTGTATAAATTAGTTCAGGACAGAAACAGGCAATATGTAACTTGATAGTACAAAATCTGGTAGGGGCGGGGGGGGGGGGGAGGGGACAGCTAACCTGGAAAAATATGAAAAATCCTAGAAAAGCCAGATAATAAGGTAAATTCACCAACCACAGGTAATAAATTACCAATAGCCATATTTCAACCTTCCCACCCCATAAAAAAAATTATAAAGGTACTGGGTTGTCCACCAATTTAGGTTGAGCTGAGAGAACCCATTTTTATAAACTGAATTGACCTCAAGCTTTCACATGTTTCAAGCAACTTGTCTCCACTGAGGTAGAGCATGAATAACCTGGGGGACGGCCCACTCTGTCAATGTCCTTGGGGGTAAACCCTTCTTCACTCAGCCTGTATTACTGTTTTACTCAAGAGAATGTTGATGACCAAAATTTATAAGAAATACAATTGTACCAATTCTTTTTGCACAGTACCCAAAATCATCTAGCGCTAGGTGAAATACTGGAAAAGATTGAGCTGGTCTCATTTGAAAATACAGTAGAAGTGAGACCAAACACTTAAGTGTCTTCATTTCTAACTTAAAATGCAAAGAGTTAATTCTCAATCTTTGGAATATGTCTGTAAGTTCATGGAGCCTGGAGCAAAGGAAAGGGCAGTGTTGGCAACCAGAACTGAATGGTATGGCAGCCACTACCAATAATTAAAGTTCTGTGCCATTTGGGTCCTTATTTAAGTATACAGTCTCTTGTCCTTTACCTCACGAATTTCCTGGGACTTTGATCCCCCAACCCATTTGGAATTCCCAACCTCCCTCCAATGTGAGGGTATGAATATTTTATGATACTGCACAATATTACCATTAGGATGATAAATTTCTAAGACAGAGTCTTTTCCACTCAGGGCAATGGTCAATTCCTCCAGAGCATTGTCCACTGGGACGATGTAAGTTTTATTTGCTGCTTCACCATTGTCTGTTGAGATGAGGTTTACCCTGTTTGCCTGTACAGATTCCTCTACAAACTTCAACATCTGGTTGACATCTTTCTTTTTTAATTGAAACACTTGTCCAGTGCTTGCAGCAGCAATAAGTTCATAAACTGATATGCCTTCAGAGATGGTCTGATTACCACAGTCTCCAGTCAGAACAAACAACACTTGACTTTTCTTCTGCTGGATCAACTTTATTACCTTTAAATTAAAATGGCAAATTCATTCAAGGTGTCTTGATCCAGCTAGCAGCTCTTTCAATCAAATTTAATATTGATTTATATTTTAGGCATGCTACTGATGAACAGTAATGACTTAGTGATATTCCCAGCAACTACAATGCATGCCACAGGTAGGATAAGTAGGATGGAGGGACATCACCGTACTAATTTCCCCTACAATGATGGCAACCAGTTAAGTTGATTAGAGCAAAATTGCCAGGACCCACTCATGATCCATAAATGACATCAGACTAGAAGGGTAGCAACTGGTGTCAAGATGAAACTCACTTTAGGTCTAAAAATCTATTTGCGTAACATTCAGTTTAACTTCCAAAAAGTTACGGGGAGTTTGACATGTGTGGAGCAGGCCTCAAATCACCATGAAGGGAGAAAAGAGCGCTCAGGTGAAAGGAGCAAGAGTCAAGATAGATCAAGTTAAATTGAAATGATTCATGGCTGGGTTAATTCTTCTTTTTCTCCATCTTTAATTTACTATAACCTTATATATTTGTATTATTATTAGTAGTAGTAGTAGTAGTAGTAGTAGTAGTAGTAGTAGTAGTAGTAGTAGTAGTAGTAGTAGTAGTAGTAGTAGTAGTAGTAGTAGTAGTAGTAGTAGTAGTAGTAGTAGTAGTAGTAGTAGTAGTAGTAGTAGTAGTAGTAGTAGTAGTAGTAGTAGTAGTAGTAGTAGTAGTAGTAGTAGTAGTAGTAGTAGTAGTAGTAGTAGTAGTAGTAGTAGTAGTAGTAGTAGTAGTAGTAGTAGTAGTAGTAGTAGTAGTAGTAGTAGTAGTAGTAGTAGTAGTAGTAGTAGTAGTAGTAGTAGTAGTAGTAGTAGTAGTAGTAGTAGTAGTAGTAGTAGTAGTAGTAGTAGTAGTAGTAGTAGTAGTAGTAGTAGTAGTAGTAGTAGTAGTAGTAGTAGTAGTAGTAGTAGTAGTAGTAGTAGTAGTAGTAGTAGTAGTAGTAGTAGTAGTAGTAGTAGTAGTAGTAGTAGTAGTAGTAGTAGTAGTAGTAGTAGTAGTAGTAGTAGTAGTAGTAGTAGTAGTAGTAGTAGTAGTAGTAGTAGTAGTAGTAGTAGTAGTAGTAGTAGTAGTAGTAGTAGTAGTAGTAGTAGTAGTAGTAGTAGTAGTAGTAGTAGTAGTAGTAGTAGTAGTAGTAGTAGTAGTAGTAGTAGTAGTAGTAGTAGTAGTAGTAGTAGTAGTAGTAGTAGTAGTAGTAGTAGTAGTAGTAGTAGTAGTAGTAGTAGTAGTAGTAGTAGTAGTAGTAGTAGTAGTAGTAGTAGTAGTAGTAGTAAGAATGTAATTGACCTTGAAAATAGTTTCTTCTTCTTTTAATCGAAATGAATTGTTTTAATTGAAATGAAATGTCCTTAATTTGAATAATTTTTGTTTAATGAAATGAATCTTTTTCTAATCAAAACTAAGTTTTTTTTGTTTTAAACAAAAGGAATTGTGAATAGTGTTTTGACGAAATAGTTTTTTTCAAAGTGAATTAATTGTAAATAGGATTTTAATAGTTAGCATTGTTATCAATAAAATATGTTTGGTATTAATTATTAAAAAAAATTTTTATAATCATCATCCTTATCATTATCATTATCATTATTATTGTTATTTTCTTTCAAGTCACCTGTGTCACTGACTGAAAAATCTCATGACCTCACAGAAATTCACCATCACATTTAAAATTCATTGCAAATGCGACCTATCTACATTAATGTCTTGACCTCAGCTCATACAAGTGCCCAACAACTTATAAGATAGAGTATCTGGACTAATAACCAGAATATCATGGGTTCAACTCTAGTTATTATTATTATTATGACCACAAAAAATAATAATTATGTATTTTTACCATTACACATCTGACTAATGAAAATTTAATGTACTACATATCTGAAATGTTTATTTTTTGCTGCCTCCACCCTGACTAGTATAAGATTTTATCTGTGATGTAAATACAACTGCTAGGAGAAGTGACTGGCTACTGAAAATTGGCAATGGACAAACATGTACCTTTTAATTAAACTAACTCCTGTCACCATTTGAGCCTAGATCAACTAGTCAGATTCTTAATTATGGCAGTTCACATACAAAAAAAATCTTATTCTCAACATCACCTTTTGAGTTTGGTCGAAGTCCTTTGCTGTTGCATCTGTAAAGACATATATAAATGAACCAGGCAAGCTTATTTCCAATGCCAAGGTGATTGCATTCAAAGACATCTCTGGACAGTCTCCACCACCCTGAACAAACAGATTATCTAGGTGGTCCTGGAACTTGTCAGGGCTTGTTGTTACTATTGCAGGGCCAACATCTGTTGAAAGAGAAGTTAAAAAGTGAATAGAACCTATACAATTCTTCATTCACTGATTCATGATCAATAATACAGTTAATTGATTTATAGTTCCCAACTTGAAGTCAATTACTGTGTCCAATCACAATACCTCTCTCAGTTTCAGGAAAAAGGACACACACCCTAGATTCATTTCATGCTACCAATTTAAAATAAAAATGGTTGAAGTAACCCCAGGGAGAGGGTGGGTACCCGTTATAGAGGCCTATAAGGGGAGGCTCTGCCCAGAAGGGGTACCTTTTTTAGGCCACAGGTATAAGAAAGATTAAAGGACGTCTCTTGTTGAAGTGTCTGAAAGGGTAGCAAAACCTGTCATTCCCTGGCCAGTCTGTAAAAAGGCCCAGGCGGTTAAAAGATGCATTTGGCTGTGAAATTAAAAAGTCCAAAAAAAAAAAACGTTCTGGTTTTATGCTTTTTTCATCTTTCAAAGACAGTGCATTTACAGAAGTTAAAAGGGATGCAAAGTTCTAATCTAGGTATGTGAAAGGGGTACTGTTTGTCAATGGAAGGTATACAAAAGGGTATCCTTTCTGTCAAAAATGGTATGTGAAAGGGTAAGGGGTTGAATCCTGGGGCGGAGCCTCCCCAAATAAATCAGTGATGAGTACCCTCCCAGGGAAGTAACATTACAGAACCTCACTTTTTCTATTTAAAAAAAAAAAAATAGAGAAAAGATATTTGTCAAAGCAAACAAGCATAAAGCAAACAGAATCATATTCTACATGACTTAACTGAGAAATGTTTATCTTGGAAAAGAAGTGCATTTATTTACCATCCATTCATTTGCACACATAACCTATTACATTACTACAAGGCAGGATCAGATCAAGCAAGCTCTGTGGAGCTTTTAGATGATCTCCGCTTTATTCTAAGCAGATGTAAATGACATGTTTTGAAACATCTTTAATGGAGGCTTATATTGTCTTCTTGTCATAATCCTCCAAACAGTATAAATATCTGTTCATTTTGATCACCCTACCAAGATTAGCAAAGTGAAAAGATGATAACAGCATGGTATCACAGGGTACTTTTAATACTTGATTGACATGGGAAAACCAAAAATTACAGTTGGAAAATCTTATGGTTCGCACCATTTCATTTGGGAGGCTTCAGAAAACATGGGCTGTGATTTGAGTTGATGCAATTTTCCTACTCATCTTAGTCTGTTCAGCTGATTTGGATACACTTTGAAGTGGGTTGTTTTCTCACCACCTAAAATTTTATTGTTTTCTGTTTATGGACAAGTTTTCCCCTGGATAGCACTATGCAGCTGATAACTAGTTAGTCCTCCTGTAAGTCATAAATTTAAGTAGCATTTTGAAGCAAGGACCAGTGGAAGTGGCTGAGCTCCGTTTAGCAGATGGTGGGCAAGGAATGTGTGACAAAGCCCTACATAACAGCATCTGACAGGGTGTAAAAATTTAGTCCTCGAGTTGCATTGACCCTGATAATTGGCCCACCCCAGGGGAATGACAAAAAAACAGTGACACAGGGGAGGGTGGGTGAGAATTAAAGTTGGACAGATTCCAAAGAGAAGGACGTTTACAGACCACACATAAGGTAAACGGATCAGATAAATAAAATAAATGGTTTCAGTCTTTCACTTCATAATCTTTACATCATTTGTTTAGATCCAGTGGTTTGATCCATGGCCAGATGTGCAAAGAAATAAGGTACAATACAAATATGTACTGTGATCGCTGCAGAAACAGCAAATTTAATATCATTATTTGTCCTAAATTCAGATAGGTTCAGTCTAGTTTTGGGCCAGCTGGACTAAGATAGGTTCAATTCGCTAGTATTTTACGCCGGCACTTATGCGAATCATTTTTAACAATCGCGGACGTTTTGAAGTTATTGCTCGAGTCACTTGAGTCTTCCGCCGGTGTCGTTCTGTTTACCTTTCATGAACATAAACACAGGCTATCTTTCACTAACTTCAGTAAACACCCGCTATTAAACGTAAACTCACGGTACAATTAACGATTGGGGTGCAATTGTCAAAATTGTACTCATGTAAGTTGGAAACTTATCTTTAATAACTACCTCTGCTTACTAACCTGG
Source organism: Porites rus (assembly GCA_964035705.1). Classification (NCBI taxonomy): domain Eukaryota; kingdom Metazoa; phylum Cnidaria; class Anthozoa; order Scleractinia; family Poritidae; genus Porites; species Porites rus. The sequence goes on from OZ037994.1 coordinate 39,298,891, forward strand.
GTCGTGAAAAGGAATAAGAACATAGTTATACAAAGGTTTGACTTTTCTGTCGAGAGTTGTAGATAAAATTTTTGAGGCTCCAGCCCGCACTTGGATCAGATCATCATACATACTTCCTGTCGTGTCGAACACAAAAACAAGCGAGCTCGCACCTTCTGGAATCCCACTTTGCCCGCTAGAAAAACCCCAGTTCAAGTACAGGAGAAAGAAAACAAGAGCTCCATGAAGGGTCCTGGGACGTTTTTCCATAGTGTTATCAAACATCGCAATCGATTCAAACGTTGTGGTGTGAAGAAGTGTGCATGGAAAATCCTCACCAGTAAATTCAATTTAACCCAAACACGACTTGCTCCGGAAAGCCCAAAGTGAGATCTATGATTCGGAAGTAGAACCTCTTCGTAGTATCTACTGATGCTAATTGCCGTGGTAAAAATGAATACTGTAAATGAATGAGCGATTAAAATCACAAGCAGCTGTGCACTCAGACGAGTCAAAGAGCAATTCCACAAACGTGATCTCGAGTGCTGAGGTTTCCTACGATCCTTCCAAAGCTGGTTTAAGGAGATAAAAGACAGAAGCTCATTTAGGACACTTGTGCTCGTCCCTTGCTCGGAAATCGAAAACACATACACCTACAACTCACGTTACACACTTGATTGTATTTAGCGCGAAGAGATCCTTGTAAGCTTTTGTCATTCGATACCCTGTGGTAGGGTATTTTCCAATGATGCGGTTAGACAGCATTTCCGTATCTTGCACGTATTCCCGTATCATGCGGAAAATCAAGGGATAATCGAGAACTTTTTGTTGTCGTTGTAACGATAACGTCCTTGTTATCAGTGTACAATCTGGGTCCTTTGTTGCAACTTTGATGATCTATAAAAATATTTAGACAACGCACAATCATTCATTCCAAACGTAGAAAAAAGCGCGCCAAATTGTAAAGCCATCTGATCAAATTCTGCAAATTCCAGACGTGTTATCTGATGTGTGAAAAACTAAAAAGGCAAATTGTCTCGTAGAATACGAACAAATGATTAGAAAGAACGTTTCCAGCAATTTAAGACAGATTCTAAAAGGAAAAAAATAAATTCGCTCACGACAACTTATCAAAGACTCTTGACAAGCCATCTTGGCCGGGATCTTGGGAGAATAAGTTCGAAAGTAAACCGCAAGGTATTTGAGCCCGCGGGGGGTGGGATCGACGCCAAAGAGCCTGACCCCAAAGATCAGCCAAGATGGGTACCTCTCCAAAGCTGTTCCACAACAAGAAACAAGAACGTTGAATTTTTGTTAACGGTTTCTGTGATGAAATCTGACGATCCTGAATCGGACAAAATAGTGTCCATTAGCCAAATACAGCCGCTTGTTTCTCGCCAGCTGCCTCGCGTGATCACAGCGATTCCAGGGAAAAAATCATGGTCGAGCGAGAGCGACAACGGAGGCGTTGCTAGGGCCACTGTAACTCATTCAGAAACCGGCACGAAGGTCAGGAGAAAGCCAAGAAAGCTAGTGTCCGAGCTTGCTGCCGAGGTTAAAAGAGGGAAGGGAAAGGCGAGAAAAAGGAGGTCTGCTTATGCCCCTTCTGTTGATACATCGCGGGCGAGGGCAAGTAGCGATGTAGTGCGTTTGGCTGTCAAGGAGTTAGGCTGGCGTGAGGTACGTTAGCATGCAATTTGATTATTTAAATACTTGTGTGAGTTTTTAATTTGTTTCCACTTTCATTACAGAAAACCTCAAACTATAATCCAGGTGCTTGCTAAATTTTTTATTTTACCCTTGGAAACATAGCTTAACTGTTCTAAATTTGGAACGTCTTTGATCAACAAACACAGCACCGTGTCAACACATGAAACAATACAAATCGTTCACTTAAGTTTACTTAGCATTTATGTTAATCATAAATACATTCAATGCAAAAGAAAACTATTGTATTTACACTTGAATAGATATGTTGGTTGGTTTATATCGACGGACTGTTGATGCGTTATTTAATTTTCGTGTGTATCATCCCCGGGGGCCCCCCCCGTGTATCATAGAAGTCCGAGAGCAAGCTCACCCCGCGCCCCCCCTCCTTGAAAGACAAAAAGAGAAAAAGAAAAAAAAACTGAAAGGGGCTAACTGCTTTTTCCGTAATATCCGCTCTTTTTAAGACAGTTAATGTTACATATTTTAAGTCTGATCCATTCCAGCTGTGCCTAGTCCCCCCAAAAACAACCCCCCCCCCACCCCCGGGCACAATTTTTTTCTCCCTTGGATGGCAAATTCCCGGGGGTGGGGACTCTTGAGCTGTCAAATCCCCCGGGGTGGGAACGAAAAAAGATGGCAAATCGACAGCAATCTGTCAGCAGTGCAATATTTTTCATTGTTTGCAGGGTTGAATAGTGCCATTTTGAGCATTTTAATGTGTGATTTTTTTGTTTCAATATTATTAATGTCTTCTTTGTAATAGCACTAGGATTCAAATTAAGACTTCATGCCGTGATGACACCAGGTTATGGTTTTAGTATTGTTATAACATTATTGACATTAAACTTAATAGAGCGGTAGAAAGTTATATGTTATGTCGAATAGTTTTATATATATGAAAGGATGTTCTTCAAATAATATCAACAGAAATTTGATTCAATTTAAGCATAACTGAAAAACGTTGATTCACGTCCATAGCTCCTGATTTCACCATGTAAATCTGGCTTGATAAGCAATGAAGAAATGCATGCATAAAATCAAGGACAATCATGCCTTGACAATCCTCTTCAATCATTTCCTGTCCTTGAGAAATAAACCAATATGCTTGTTTTTCTTGTAAAAACCTCTTTGTGAAGTTATATTCCAGTAGGAAACTATGTGTGTGTCAAAAGCTTGGGAATAGCCCTGGGGTTGGCAAATGCCCAGCCCCTGGGCAGAGCAAAATTTGCAAAGGCCCCAACCTAGGGACTGGCAAGGCGGACAAATGCCCCACAGTAGCAGGGGGGACCTGGGCACTGCTGGAATTGACTGATGCATTAAGCTATAACTGTTAGTTAATTTTCCTGTTAAAATAATACAGATCCCAAGAAAAATAAAATGCTGAATAAGTAGTTTCTCCCGGTATTCACACAAAAACTTCTGTGCAGTTACAAAGTATAAGGAAAAAACAATTTTTTTCACTTCAATAGTTCCCAGTTGATCAGGAGAAATGTTGTATCTGAATTTCATAGTGCTATACTGACCTGCGACTCTCTTCTGATGTAGCTCCCTACAGGTAGACGTAGTGGGTGTGACTTTTACTGGCTTGATGGACACTTTGAGATGCCTGAGTATCCAGGGGAACTTAACAAATTTTTTGGTAAGAATGGATTCCCCACAGAAGAGAAACACATTGATATAGGGTTATTCCAGACCCCCCCCCCTGCCCCCAATGGAAGGCAAGATTTTTCGACCCCCCTCCATCCAGATTTTTTAAAACAGGAGGGACAAAAGAAGTGTTTAAATAGAATTAACTGTTGTCATAATTATGTAATTAACCCATCTAGAAAAACTATATTTTCATATTTTGTTTTTAATTATGAATTGTAACAATAATAGTAGCCAGAATCTTTACTTTTTGAGAAGTAAGTGCATTTCAAAGCTGAAATTTCCTTTAATTACTAATATGGGTCTCAAGAGCTCTCCCCAGTGGCATATCAAGTGAAGGGTCCAGGCGGGCCACACCAAAAAAAAAAATGGTCCTTTCCTTTTAACTCATCAAGTTCAAGGAGCTGACCAACCTGATTTTTCTCCTAACAATATCTGACATCATGAAGAGAAAAGGCTATAAAGTTAAGAGTATTGACAGAAATAATCACCTACCTAAAGAAAAATGCTTTCTTTCCATCTTAACTAATTCTTTAAGGGATTTGTGTGGAGATCAGTCAAGAGAAATTGTACGTGGATGTGTGCTTGGGTTCAAAGGGTTATTTAATGACCTTTTCCTCTTTCTCTAATTTTTATTTGCAAAAATGATTTGTTCAAGTACACCTGCAGCCACAAACGTCCCCAGCAGCAAGGACAAACGACTTTTGCAGGCTACACTACATGTAGTACACACAATGTTAAAGTACTACACTGGTTAATCTGTTCACAGTGATCAATTCACCTTAGCAAGCCAATGAGTGATACCATTTTTCAGCAATTTTATTATTTTGTTCTTCTTTAGGTATGTCTGAAGCAGCCCATAAAGTAGAATTCTCAAGACAAATCAACAGAATGCAACTGCTTTTCCCAAATGACTTTTCCTTCTATCCCAGAACTTGGATATTGCCAGATGAATATGGCGAGCTTCTTGAATTTGCAATCAAAGAAAAGAAATCACCAACTTTCATTTTAAAACCTGATGGTGGATCTCAAGGCGATGGCATTTTCCTAACTCAAAATGTTCATGATGTACACATGAGCACTGCTCTTGCAAAGTCGTCCGTTGTACAAGAATATATAGCAGAGCCATATCTCCTGGAGAAGTTTAAATTTGACCTTAGAATTTATGTCGTGTTAAAGAGCTTGGAGCCTTTGCAAGTATACATATGCCGGGAGGGTATGGCACGCTTCTGCACAGAGCACTATCAGCCACCGACACCTAAAAATATTTTCAAGACATACATGCACTTAACAAACTATTCTCTTAACAAGCATAGCCCAAGATATATCCAAAGTAATGCAGGTGACAAGGGAAGCAAACGAAAGCTTAGTGCAGTCTTCAGACAACTGGAAAAGCAAGGATGTAACATACATCATTTGTGGGCTGAAATAGACAAGGTTGCATGTCAGACTATTATAGCAATTTTACCAATTTTGAAACTTCAAAATCAAATCATTAGTGCGGAGATGAAACGTAAACTCAGAAGCTTTCAAATCTTAGGTTTTGACATTTTGCTGGATAAAGACCTTAAGCCGATTCTTCTTGAGGTCAATTCCAGCCCAAGTTTAAGGATTGACCATGAAGAGGAGGTGAGTCCTGGGAAAGTGGAATGCTTTGTGAGCACAACTGATCTGGATATCAAACTTCCAATTGTCAAGGACTCCATGTTTCTTGCGTGGCAAAACAGAAAGAGGTAAATATACAAAGTGGTTACTTATCAAACTACAGTACTGTTATTTTGTTTACATTACCTTCAACAATGGCTGTTTTCACACCAGGGGGGAGAAGGATAATCCATCAAGACAGATGGTATAATCTGTCTGATATATATTTTCCATCTTAGTATGGATTCAAATTAGATACTTTAAATTTGCCTTGTCATGCGCGCATTCACATCCAATGGATGAACCATGCCTTCAAAGCTCTACTGAGGTTACCAATCCATTACAGTGGTGGAAATTGCTTATTAATATTAAAGTCAAGAAAATAGGAAAATGAAAAGCTCTATTCTACTACTTGATCGAAAAGCTTTAAAATTAATCAATCTGGAAATTAACACTTCAGAGAAGTCCCTTTAGAGGTTATGTATCGGATTATATATCCATCTCAGATGATAAGACATTATAAGGTACTGGTACATACAGTGCACTTCTTTGTTAGCTGGACAACTGGCCTTGAGACCCAGGAAGGGAGGTACTGCCATATATGGGCTATAAAGGTTACGTACCACTGTGAAGGGTATGGGTTTCAAGCAGTTTAGTCTAGGATAGGGTATAGAAGTCAGAGAGTCTGGGTCTAGAATAGGGTATTGTTTTCCAGGAAACTGGTCAGTTGGTTGAAGATTTCACATGCAGTCTAGATTGGGAGATCCCACCCAAAAAAATGAAATCAGCAGATTGAATTTCACCCGTAACTCCCTCAGTTGTAAATCAATAGCAAAGAAAGGGTCAACCTCATTAGTTTCTGGAAAAGTTATATCAACTCTTACTCTAGGATAAGGACGGTTTTTGGAAGTTTGGTCTAGTGTACTAGGTAGCAAAGTTAAGCTGCACAAGGTCTAGTAAAGGCTAAGGGTTCCAGCCCAGCCCCAGCGGTACTGGGAACTGTTCCTTGCCATCTGCCTTAAATATCTTCTGAATGGTACAACTGTAGCTCAACTTTAACTATATGGCAATAAGACCACCTGTTGCTATTTGTGAATAACTGCATTGTTCTATTCTTTGTCAGCGATGAAAATCCTCCAGAGGTGTCAGGATGTCTGCATCAAATTTACCCCAAGCTGGCCTCACAACTGGATTACTTCCGAGTAGTGGAAAGGTGTCTAACATTGTTCAGACACTTTGTAGGTGTTCGCATGTCCAACAAGATGGGTCCAACTTCGTTCAGAATGATGGCAAGGTATGGTGGTGTGTTTCTTTTCAGTAAATGAAAGTTGTCAAATATGGTGATAATTCCATGGTGTAAATTATACAGTCAATATATTGCTACATATGTTTCAGGGCCGCTCGCTGCCATTGTAACATTTCAAGTTGTTGGGTGTTTGTAAGTAGTAGGCGGGGAATTGAACTGCTAGAGAATTTTATGGTTTTCTTTTCCTATGAATATTGCCAGGAGTGATGCTAGTAATGTGCAGGCTGTGAAATCCATAGTGACTGCAGCCTCCCCCCCCCCCCCCCCCCCTGCAGTCACTGTTGTCGCCATTAAAGTTTATATAAAGTATAAATGACAAGAACTAAAAACTAATACACTCATGTAGAAGTTCAGGGACTTGGGACTATAAATTTCCGGTGGGCTTATGTAGTCTTCATGCAGGTGTCTCCTATTCTGCGTACAACAAAGGAAATACAAGCACTGAGACATAAAATCTGCACGCAGGCTAGTTATTATACCAGTTGCCTTTACAGGGCTCAAAGTATATCAGCATAGTTAGGCATTTTTAATAAATAGATGGCAGCTATAGAATCAAATTTTTAAACAAAGCATGTTTTAAGTACTGAGCACCCCAGATCACACTTAGTGTTTTGCAAGTTTTTCTCTTAAAGATCATATAGCAGTCTGCATATATGACCAGGCTCCCTGCTCCCTACGGTGCTCCCACACTACAAACAGATGTTATACAGCATTGATGAGGAAAATTAATACTATCAACAAATTTTACACTGATCTACCTGTAACATGTATCATTCAATTGTGTTATTTGTAGACGATGTCGTCTAACAGACTTTGGCTTCACGCTTGCTGCATTTGATATCATGTTTATCAATATGAGCCGCCGACATCCAGCATGTGAAACAGGCCGTGCATCTCTCAACTTCAATGGTTTTTGTGAGTCACTGATTGCAATTGGACATAAAAAGTTTGCACTGACCATGAGGCGCAATCCAGTGCAAATATTGTTAACTGTTTTGATACACTGTGAGCAACACTTACGGTTAGAAGTGAAGGCTAAAGAGGTATCATCACGACAGAGGACAATTAACAATATGCCACCATCCAGACTGAGTGAACGAAAAATGAAGAGTTGTTTTCATTTGCCCACAAGTCCTCTCATCAAAGAAGGAATCCTGTGAAGAACCATCCACCACGTTTACTAACAGCCTGTTAAAAATAATTACCATACACGTGGCAGCCTAGTGGCAGATCCAGGCAATTGGAAGGGGATGCAGACCCCCCTCTAAATAATAATGCACCCAATTATAAACTGATCGGCAAGAATAATAATAGCCAGTTCTGACTAATGGTAAACACCCTTAGGTTACTAAAATAATTTGTACAATAAAATTTAGCCAGTCAAGAGTCCAGTTATAAAATAAATTCCACTATTAGTCAGGACTGTCCAGCCAGATCAGTCTTTAAAATAAATGTATGTAAGGCAGTAATGGGCAGAAAATTTCATTTTCAAAATGGTTGGTCTGGCTGGCCAGTCCTGTCTTTTGACGAGCACCTTAAGTGTTTAGTAAGCACTTTGACACCAAAGTTATTACCACTGTAGGATGGCATTTATAATTTATTATTAACTCCAGCTAACTTTTCACGAGTCAATTGAGTGTAATTTTTGCATTCATATTACCCAAATTTGGAAAAAAAAATCTGACAACTTCTGAACATTATTTTATGCAGAAAGTATCCTGTCAACTTGTAAACATATGCGATTATTCTGTGATCCCAAGGTTGCTGAATGTTGGTACTGAAACATAAACTTCACATTATTATTTTTGTAGGACTTAAAATGTAACCTTTAGTATCAACGGACACTGTTTTGAGTGGCAGTTGAAATTAATGTTTTTGACATGATTTAACTAATTGTTAAGGGTTATAATGTACGAAAGACGTACCGCTGAATTGTGAGTCAGACACAAGAAAGTACTTGCAGCCATGCAGTGGCTCAAATTTTGCTTGCCGTGCCTGGGGCAACCACTTGCTTGTCTTAGTTTATGATTTTAGTTGGAAGATGACTTGCCTTACCCTGTGAGCGGAGGACCTTCCATCTTCCCATCTAGGAAGATCAAAGGGCCTCTGCTCGCAGGGTAGACTTTGGGCAAGTCAGATATAAAAGGTACTTGCCTATTAAGAATAAAGCTTCATGTACTTGTCACAATGGGACTCTTTTGGAGCCCTGTAGCATAATATGGATCTTCATTATTAATAGAAGCAGAAGTGTGGAAACGATTAGCTCTGAATGTTAGTTTCAATGGTGAGCTCAAAGTTTTGATCCGTTCAATTAAAATTCCTATATTTTCATCCAACCTTAGAGGGACTAAGGAGATGCACAGGCCACCCAGGATAAAAGAGAAGTCTTCAAAAGTTTTTGAACTTGCAAGGTCATTCAATTAATGTTGACAATGTTATTGTTTTGTATTCCTTCAGTTCTATTTGTGAAAATGGGAAGTGGGGAACGAGAAAATGGAAAAAATAGAAATTGAGACATTTTAAGCTAACTGGAATTTTAAGGTGTTACCATGAAAATTATTACAATTCCTATGTTTTAGATTATCTGGTCAAAACAAATGTGGTTCGTGGTTATGAAAACTATCACCTGTTTTTATTTTTGTGCCAGCCTGTTCATAAAATGCTGCTTTCTATGAGCTCCTTCTATTAGCATTTTAGAAAGTTTTAAATAGCTTGCGTCTATAATCCCCAGGGATACTGTATAGGACCAGGGTTGCCTAGTCCCTAGGCCTCATTATTCCACATGGCCAAAGCATTTTGGGTCACGTGGTCCAAGCGAAAATATTTCTGCCCGTTCGCCTTGGATACGTCACCGAAATGAATTGACCGATAGGGACTAGGAAAACACCATACAGGGACTAGGTAAGGACCAGGGCACAACTTTATCACAGATATTTCACTATTAACAAAAACAAGCATAGTTATTAAAAGTTGATCCAAACCTGTACAAAGTTTTTGTTGTTCTTTACTTTTAAAGTACATGTATTCCATCAAAGTTGCTGTGATTTCAATAATTTGTTTTTCTTAATTTCAATACTGACACTGAAATTTAACCCAGAGTTGTTAATTACTGGGTATTGCATGGAATCTTTCTTTTATGATGACGTAATCGCAACTAATAAGTCCATGACAGCCAGTCTAGCAGTAATAATGATCTTGACTTATCTAAGTAAAAAAAAGATCAAGCCATTTGCTGGGAATTGATAGTAGGTTTATTCTTGGTTACTTTGAAAGCCTGACTCATTAAAAATAGACATGTTTCTCCAAAAGTTAAATTCGTTTAATGATTTTTATAATTTACACATTATACAACCATCTATTGACCATCTACATTCTACAGTAAGAATACAGTATATTCACAATACATATAGTCTTCATAACTTAAACTTGATAAAATGTCAGTATACATTTCTATCACAATTATGTGAAATTTACCATCAAAGGAATAAAAGAGCAGGATGTGCTCCTCCTCACTCAAATAGATTCCATAGATTTCATAGCTAGTATACTACTTCAGATGCATTTAGCTGTCTTTAAAATAGAGCAACATTTATAATTTATCATTTTTTTTAAACTTCTCCCAACTAGTTTAAAGAAGAAATTTGCACACTGTAAGTTTGCACAGTGTAAGTTACGGAATCTTTTTTATAGAATCAGTGCATGAAACCCAAGTCAAAAAAAAATTGGTCCTTAATGTACATGTCCAGTGTGGACCTTGAACTCATTAATGAGAGGAATAATATTTTTATTATTTAATATTCCTAAAACATTTCCAAATTTCCCTAAACTCGAAATAATGATGAAAATAAAAAATTAATAAATAAAATTTTGGCTGTGCAGCCAATTGTAATTCATGGCAAGTTTGACTTTACTGTAAATTACTGTGACCAAACCCTGCTGCCAGCTGTGTAATGTCATTTTTTGCTCTCAAGTTCTTCTTTCCACTCTTTCAATTTCTTTGCACCAGCTTCAAGTGTACTGTCCTCCTACAAAGTGATTAAAGAATCTAAATACAGTTGAACCTCCATGTATGACCACCTTCTGCAATCGACCTCTAAAATCCTTGTATTTTTGGGTGGTCACCAAGGTTTTAGCCAGAAGGGTGTCCAGCCGTCCTATGGACACCCATTTTTTTTTCAAAACTCATTCACCGATGGAAGTTAAAGAGCCACAGGAGAGAGTGTCTTTTTTGGCAAAGTTTATTTAGGTCATTAAAACAGTTATATAAAGCACAACCACAAAAATGTTATTTAATGACAAAACTAGTGCCATCAGATCAAGAGGCTGAATACTATTGCATACTGACCTTGATAAAGCAAAAGCGAATGTACTTGGCTCCATAGTGTTTATTCTGGGCAGAATAAAATGCACTTGGGGGAATAGCGGCAATTCCCTAGTAATTGAGACATCAAACTGGTTACTGAGTGCTTACCAAGATATTAATGAAAGCCTTACTAATTACATACAGTCAAAGCTCCGCTAACGACCTCCTCTCCACAATGGCCACCTCTCTACAACAGCCACGACCACTAATGCATGTCCCCAACTGCCAAAATAACCTCTCAACAATGGCCAGTTTTTTCAGCGACTGATGAACAAGTCAAGAATGGTCACGAATTGATCTGTATGGCACGTTTATGATCAATTGTGGCAATCGTATTTTGATTTTGTTTCATTTATACAGCTGCAACATTGCGAACCTTGCTTGTTTTGTCACATTAGCATTTTGATTCATGACATAATTCAAGCTTCTTGTGTATTTCATCTCTATACAGTATTGATTGGATTACCAAGACTATGGGATACAGTAAGCATGAACTTAACACAAAAAAACATGTACAGTCGACTCTCTCTTAACAGACACCTCTATAAGACCAACACCTCTGTAAAATGGACACTTAAGAGTTGGTCCCTGCCTTTCTTTACTCCCTTTATTTAACTATCTATAAGACGGACACTTAGTGCCGGTCCCAAAGGTGTCCGTTTTAGAGAGAGTAGACTCTACTCCCTAAAATCATATAACACCCCAACCTCCCCATAACGGCCACCTTTCCACAACGCCCACTTTCTTCTGCCCCCATTACATGGCCGTCGAGGAGAGGTTCGACTGTAATCTGAGTAACACATCTGGACGTCACATCTCCAAAATGACTCAAAATCATGGTAAAACAATATATTAAATTAAAAAGGGAAACTGTTCTTTCAATGAATTAAAGGTCCCATGCAAGAACAGAGTTACCCTCTTTTGACTTAATACTCTTTACATACAAGACCTGGAAGTTTTCTAAGATTTGGAGAAATAAAACTCAAGCAAATTCAGATTGAATGTTTTTCACTTTATCCATTTGATAACCTTCACAAAGCCCTACGTCAAACTGAAAATTAAATTCTATGATTCCTCAAATTTTTCCCTGACCTTTTTTTGTTTTTTGTTTTGTTTTGTTTTTTTTTTTAAGTGTTAACACTTAAAAAACACCAACACCAACATCAGGCACCTTTGATCCAAGGTTTGAGTATGGCCTTGGATTAAACATATGACATTCACTATGTTAACTGGCCCAGAACAATACAGTGCTGTTATTATCAGTGTGAAAGTTAAGAGCAACAGGAAATTCAATACCTTTTCTTTGGTAAGCCAGCGTACAAATTTGTAGTCCTGAGGGTCGTCACTTTTGTCATATTCATCAAAATTCACATCTACATTTAACATGTATTAAATAAATATGACTTAATAGCATGATTTCATTTGTGGGAATGAAAAAAATAATAAGGTTATTTTGTTTTAGTGATATATCCCACCTTTCAACATCATATTGGAAAGGTTGACTTAAAAGGGGGCTTAAGCAACGACGATGACAACGGCAACGAGAATGGCTAAAAAGCATTTATTGGTTTAGATTAGAAAAACAACAACTTAATTTGCACTGTTGCATGCATCACGCTTCTTTTTGTTGTAGATACAGTCCTTTAGAATCAACTCGAGAAGAATTCCCCAACATTAAACAAATTGTATGAAATTGAACAAAAGTATTAGATTTTGAAAAAACACAAACTCGCTTTATTAGTTTCCAGGTGACGTTTTCGCTGCTGTGGCTGTTGTGGTTGCTTAAGCTCCCTAATAGCTCTGGGAAGGTGACCTGTTACATTGCCACACTACTGTGATGTGACAGCCAAAATCAAATGAACTGAACATTATGCCCTCCTTAATAATTTTAAGCTACTGCTTTTCACGCAAAGGTGGTAATCCTAAAGTGTTACATTTTCCACAATTTTTATACCTTTTCCATATCAGAAAAAAAAAAGCTTCATGAGATTGATTGAATAGTGAAAAAGGCAAAAACTACACTGAGTTTTCAACGGAAAGTCATTTAAAGTGTGTAATTGAGCACTGAGATAGTACAGTACATGCATTACTCAGCAGAGAAATTATACAGTAGTTACAATATTATTATTATCATGTATACAGCGTTTTCATCAAGAATTCTAGTAGCAGGAGAAAGGTGTAACATTACAGGAGAACATTTTGAAAGAGGCTCCACGTCTGAGAAAAAATAATCATAGGCTATCAAACGTTAGCCCGAGAATTCAGTGTAGTTAATGGAGAATTCTCTGATCTTTAATGCCCAATGAACACCCTGTGTATATGTTACAGGTCAAATTTACAAAGATATAAAAAATCAGTGGTGGTTTATATTAATGAAGTTCTACTGTATTAAAGCAAAATAAATGATAATTTTGGCAAATGACTCCAACATCGAAAAAAGGTCTACATTTTAAACTACTTTAAAGATCAATTCTTGTACAAGGAAAAGGCTTATCAATCAAACTTGCTTTACCTATGTTAGATGTGTCAGCCATCATAAAATAGCCTCCCTCAGGAATTGTAGGCTTGAAGCCAACATCAGTGAGTAGTTTGGCCATGAGATCACGTTTTTTCTCTAGCATACTGCTAAGTTCCTTAAAATACGACTTTTCTGTTCCAACAAGAGGAATCTCATGTTCAAAAGCTTGTGCTAGGGCTTCCTTTAAATAAACAATATAAAAAGAATCGAATGAAATAATACAATCATTTATTGTTTTTATAACAATTAAAGAAAGGAAATAGGATAGATTAAATGGGGATGCTACACACATTACGTTTTCATGTTGATACATTTACGCTGTCTTGAACTAATTCAATCCTCAATATCCACATACAAATCAGTTCTCCATACTGATCCCCATACATTTCGTTAAAAAATAAGCTGAGAGAATTAAGAAAGATCAAGGAATTTTCCCTTAAGTGACCATGTTTATTAATTCTCATTATGTCTTCTCTTGATTACGTATGCATAATTATTATCAGGAGAAAATTGATATTGATCACTCTTACAACTTACATGTAACATGTCACAGGTTAAAAGAATTTTGCATGTGAAAGAAAAGTGCTAAGCAGATATAACTTTGCAGGTCATTTTAAAATATCACAATAATGTTAAAATAAATTTGGTATCATAAAATAAATAAAATAAAGTACCTGTGTTGGCGTGGGAAGGGTGTATGTCACTTGTGATTGCACTGTTTGTAAATTCTTTATTAATTCTTTAGGACCTAGGGACCAACCAATCTGACAAAAACAACAATAACAATGAATGTATTATTCATTCCCAGATTTTAAACCATAAGCTGTATTTTTCCACATTTGTACCATAAGGATGTATCTATTGCAGTTAATTTTTTATTTCAGTAAATTTTTGTTTTTCCTTTGTTATAAATTCATTGGCATACATTACGATACCCAAAAACAATGGAAAAATAAAAATTAACTGAAATAAAAAATTAACTACAACATATCCACGAGAACAAGAAGGGACTTGATGTGTATTGACAGAGAACTGAACATTCAAAATGCAGACAAAAGATTCTAGACCGACATGTACCTTATTATCAATATTATCATTAATTTTTATAGTAACAATAGTTAACATCATGCATTATCATCACCACCATCATTTATCATCTATCATTTACTTACTCTCTTCAAAAACTATAAATATGATTTTATGTTTTGAATTAATTCTTATTATGGATTTGCTGCAGTTAATTATTTTTTTATTTCAGGTAATTTTTATTTTTCCTTTTCATATTCATTATAGTACAGTACATTACCACACCCAAAAACAATGAAAAAATAATTGTCTAATCTGTTTAAAGTGCTAGTAATTTTTGGAGAAAGGGACACATTGCAAAACCATATTTCTTTGGCTAGCTTTGTCATAGACTACAAGTAGTCCCTCATTTTTCCTCAGGGATAGTAGAGCGAGCGAAACGAGAGGCGCGTGATTGAAAAACGGGGACTACTCATAGAGTAGCACAGGAAAAAATAACAGATTCCCAATATTAGATATTTTAGGGTATTTAAAGAATACCCACAAAAATCCCAAATTTGGCAAAGTGAGACAAGTACCAACCAGGTAATTCCCAACCTTGTCTCACTCTTCCAAATTTGGGATATTTGTGGGTATTCTTTAAATACCCTAAAATATCCAAAAATGGGAATCTGTTATTTTTTCCTGTGTATAGCTTTGTCAGTATGAGCTGGAATATGCTGTAGAGCTGAATCCCTTACCTTCCACCCTGTGACACTGAATGTCTTCCCAGCACTGCCAATTGTTACTGTTCTCTCCCACATTCCAGGTAAAGTTGCTTGTGATGAAATAAAACAAGACAGATAAGAAATAATTAAAATTTGTACTTTGTAATGCCAATAGATGTTAATACCTGTACATATACTCTCTTCATAAATGATTTGCTTCATTAGAAGTAAATGTTTAATCCTCAAGTCGAGGCATTCAATATTTTAGTACAATGGATAAGTATACAGCATGATACTCCACTAAATATGTGAATGTTTGGAATGCAATGACTTGTATCTCACAGCTTACGGAGGGAGGAGTTTTTTTAATACTGTACATGGTAAAAAAAACTGCAGGACCTCCCAGTTTCGTCCTCAAATATATGTCAGGGACTTCTCCCCCAAGACAAAAAAAAAAAGGAGATAAAACCCAGGGTACAAGTTTACTGGATGGAAGGAAAGACAGAATTACCACTCATTAGATTCCAAGTTTAAGAAGTACGAGTTCCTTACCAATCCTAATGTGCTGCATTCCATTGTAGACAAGCCACTCGTACACTTCATCGCTAATACATATCACGTTGTACTTTTTGCACAAATCTGCAATGAATTGTAGCTCTTCCATACTGAGCACCTAGACGATTTATTAAACAGTTCAATAAAACAGTGAAAGGTTTGAACTCAGGGGTCATTTCATAAGGTTGAGTATGATCGTCTGGGTGAACGTAGTCCTGAAAAGGATGTTGACAGTGACTGACGCTTTGACAATCTGTGTGGTAGTCCTCTTCAGAGTCAAAGACCAATCAGATCAATAACCAGAGTTTAATACCATCAACTGAGGTGATACAACTCACTTTGACTCGGAAGATGACTTAACTGCACAGGTTGTCAAAACATCAGTAACTGTCAACAATGTTCAGTCCTGCTCAGGACTGCATTGCAGCAGACGATCATACTCTGACAACCTACTTATGAAGTTTCCAATAACTTAGCAAATACAATTGAAGCAACTCTTACGTCAATTAATAACTCTTACGCTGATTAATAACTCTTACGCCAATTAATAAATCTACTTTGCCTCATGTATGTAAAGGAATACACAATGTGGATCTTCACCTTTCCAATAGGATTGTGTGGAGTGTTAATTACTATTGCCCTAGTCTTCTCAGTAAATGCCGACTCTAGCTCCTCCTTATTCCAAGTCCAGTCCTTTGTGGAAGTCGCATTCTCTTTCTGATGAAGAAAACCAAAATAAGAAACCATTTGGGAAAACTCAGTGGAAAAAACAACCATGTAAACCGACAAAAACATCAAACTGCACAGTATGGTATACTCTTTTTTTTTTAGGGTAAAATTGATGAACAGCTGTTGGTCATTTGTCAGCCCACTGATGGTCATCTGTTGGCTGACCGTCGGTCATCTGTTGGTAGACTGTGGTTAACAGTATACCAACAGATTTTTTGGGGAGCTGTTCTTCAATTTGACCCTTTTGTGTATAGTCGTAACTGTGGCAGAGTATTCACATGATCACAACATGATTTAATACATGCTACACATGACATGGTTTCTTTTGTCAGGTTCAAGTGACTTAGTGGTTTGAATAATAAAAAGTATAATTGTTATAAATACTAATTAATTATACATAACTATTATTAATTATACATAACTGAAATTCTGAAAGTAGGCTTACAGGTTTAAGAGTGACAAATTTTGGAACTCCACCAGCAAATGCAATTTGTGGCACATAGCAATCAAAAAATGGCTCAATGATGATAACCTGAAGAGGCAAAGTTGAAATCATTACAATGATTAAACTTCAGTGTAGAAGTAATTGACATTGCCTTAAAAGGGAAAACAAAAAGGACAATTCAGGGGGTGTCTGAAAGACAAGCGCAGAAATTCCATACTGATGAAGATCTGAGTAGCACTTCTGACTAGCTGAAGGAAAATTCCCAGACTGCACAACCAATCAGAGGCACTACCCAGATCTGGGTAGTGATGCATCGATCATCAGTATGGAATTAATTTCTGAATTTCTGCATTCGTTTCTCAGATGTCACTTCCTAGGAAAACCAGTGGTGAGCAACTCCCCCCCCCCCTCGCACTACCATTGAAAAATGTTGACTGTTTTCTCGGCTAAGTAAAACTTTGCAAATTTATATATTGACTAGGTGGTGAAATTTTTTTGTGACTGATGTAAACATGTATAAGGGCTATTACAAGTGGTTGGTACTGTACAGTGTAGGCCTTCAAGTGGTTCAGCAGAGGTAGCCATTAAAAAGAAATATTCTGCAGCATGCCCAAATGTAAGTTCATCAATTGACCAGAGATACTGGGCTTATTTTTTAAAAACTGAGAGAGCAGAGGAGGGAAAGTTCATCATTAAGACTCATTAGGGAAAGAGAGAATACATGAACTGTATCATCGATCTCATTAGTCAAAGGATAAATTCAGGGTTGGCCAGGGTCTTGGATGTAGGGTACAATTTACAGTGGTTTTAATCTGCTAGGAAAGTATACTGTCTAATAGTATTTGGGTAATTTTTAGTATATTATGAAAAATGTCCTTGGAAAGTTGGGTTTTTCAGTCACATTTTGGGGGTATGTTGATTACCACTGCCTCCCCCATTGAGTGATGCCGACAATAATTAAATTTTATTCTATTTAGCACAAGATTTTACAATATAACTTGCACTTGTCACTTATGTACCTCATCACCAGGATCTATCAGGCCTTGAAATGAACAAAACAGAGACTCATAAGCTCCTCCAGTTATCAAAATCTGAAAAAATAAAATGGCAATTCAGTTCAGTTCATTTAAAAACTGATAATGACACACCTGAGTTTAACCAAAATGGTTTCCTTCATAATATTATCAGTGATAACCAAGTTGTGCAAGAAAGCTGATGTGGCCTAGAACTATATAATTTGAACCATTAGAAATCAGACCACGTGCCAACTGGTCTCATAAACAATGAAACATTTTTTCTTAAGAAAGTGGTCACAGTTGTCTAGATGTGGTGACTGCTTACCAGAGATTTCAAGTATGATACTTAAAGACTCTCATGAGAAGTGTTTGATTAAATTATTATTGAGAGATGGTTGTATGCATGCAAGTTTGACTGCAACTAAAATCAGTTTGGAGCTTACCTCAGACAAAGGATCAATTTCCCTCTTCAGCAGAGTTGTGTATAGTTTTCCAATTGCATTGACTAATCTTGGATGTCCCTTGAATAATAGAGGCAAAATATAATTTGTTATTAACTATGTCATGTTGTTGTATTAGGCTCCCCCTTTCCCCTCACTCACTTGTTTTTAAGAAGAAAAAAAGTGACAAAAATTAGTGACAGCATCATTATTCATAAGGCAAACTTTCATGACACCACCATCAATTAAGAATGACAGTTTCTTTTCCTTCGAGTCAGTGAAGAGAACCAGATGTATTGCATAAACTAATTTTGGGTGACCTGCACTATCTGACTGTATCAAATTAATTTAACATTACAGTCTGTTAAAGAACTTAATAGGGCCCCCCTTGATTGTCAGTGCCTCATTTGATGTCCACATGCAATCTCCAAATAGGTAAAGAAGTACCTGGGTCATACTCAGTGATTTTCTTACAAATAGTTATGGTGAGTCCTAGGACACATCTTTCAAGCCCTAGGATTTGATGGTAACGATTGTTTCCGGTACCATTTGTTACCGTGATCTTCCAAAAACAGAACCAAAGAATAGTTTCCCAGTGACATATCCTGAAACTGATGATGACAGCCAAATCTCTCTATGAAAAGACAAGATCTGTGGCGAACATCTCAAGTGAGTATACTTCTTCAGTTGCATCGAAGAGGAGTCTGGAGTTTTTGACACTTTAATGCACACACATTTAAAACTTACCGTAAATTGCCTTTCTTCCGTCATTTTAATAGACCTTGAAGTTTTTGGTAAATAATAGTACACACTGATGTTCTTGAACTTTAAAGTATGTTTAACATGTTTCCATACATTAAAAGAAACAAAAGTGGGTTCCCATGAATTTTCATGGAACGAAGAAGTCGTCACTGATGGTTTCCCATGATCCCTGGGCATGGAACCGAAAGATTGTTATCCATGGGATTTGAAATCCTAGGGCTTGATCTTGTAAAAAAATCCAGACCCATTAACTCCCAATTCAAAAACAAAAGTCCATGGGTCATTATGTAACACAAAGTTAATCTTAAGACAGGCTCCAAAACTCTGTATTACAGTTTACTGAAATAAAAATAGACTCCTTCTATTGTCAGGCACAACAAAGACTAAAAGAAATATGCATCGTTAAACAACAGCCACAATAACAGCCACAGAAATCACACACACAGGATATTCGTCAAAAGCATCTTCAGATCGATCAATTGATCAATCAATTATTTCGCATCCTTAAGGATTTTTATTTAGGGATGCAGGATGCAGAGGTAACAAAATCACTGCATACTTGACTGTTTTACACAATAATGCTTCAGAATGTTAGGTAACAATAAACACGGTACTTTACATACGATGCACTCAACAGGGAAGTAGCTAAGAAAAAAAAAATGCAGGCTTGTTTATTTGGCTAGCCGGTTTTTTACTTTATCCAGAGGAAAAAATAATGGATTCCCATTTATGGATATTTTAGGGTATTTAAAGAATACCCATAAAAAATCCCAAATTTGGCAAAGTGAGACAAGTCCCAACCAAGTTCCCTGATTGGGACTTGTCTCACTCTTCCAAATTTGGGATTTTTGTGGGTATTCTTTAAATTCCCTAAAATATCCAAAAATGGGAATTGGTTATTTTTTCCTGTGATCACTTCTACTTCAAAATCATGTCTCTGTTTCCCAGAGCAATTTGAGCCAGATAAGTACGTAAGTTCATTTACAGCCTATGATATATAAATGGCAGCTGCTGGCTGCCCCAAGGAAAATAGTAATTAGCTTTGTTTCCCCAGGACCTTGAAATGTCAGGCTGAGGGGAATATTGAAGGTCAAGGAAAAATAATAAGCTTGCTGTTCAGTACAAAATTAAGGTATGCGCCTGTCTCTAGTTGCTACTACAACACAGTTTAGTTAGACTACAAACACCAAACGAGGCACAGGATAAAGAAAGCACAATGTCATTAAATATTAATTACAATCACTCACCTGACTTCTTGTGTATTGGTTAACAGAGATATCACCACTTGACGCAACTTTTCCAAGAGCCTCTGAAATGATAGGTGGTGGAGCAAAATCTGGAAATCCCTTTAAAAAAAAGGTTTGATGTCTAACTGAGCACAGTTTATTATTGGCATTTATAGATAATTATAGAGTGTCATTGCTCAAAATCACCCAGTGGTGCTACAGGCCTTAAGAGTGTTGAGCATGACATCTCTCTATGTAATATCAATGCTTAATTATAAAACAGAGAGGTCATAAGAATTAAGCACATGATCACAAAAGGTGAATCTTATTGATCCTTCAACATTTTCTCCCCACTATTTCTAAAGGAAATGTATGGAAACAACAAATGAGAATTTGAATTTTGATGTTGGGGTTTAAATCTAAAAAGGTTAATTCAGGCCACAAGTATGACTTGAGTAATGTCCATTATGTTGTTCTCTGTCCATGAACAATCAAAGTGAGGTCTAATGGTTGTCTAGCTAGACTGTTTTAATTTTCTCAGCATCAAAATGAAAGTCTAAAATATGTAAGTCTGACGGTAATATTACATAACATGTAGCAATCATGTGGAAGGGGACCAAAATTAAACTTGACTGAATGGCAAAGACTTTGTTAGCCTAAGTGTAGCCGTACCCTCCCCCGACAAATGAAAAATTGTTTTTTTTTCATTTTTCCTTTGTTGGGGGCAGCGTGCGGCTACATGTACACTAAGACTTTGTGCAAAAGCCATCTGTATTACTGACATCTCACAATACATGTGAAACAAAATAATGCATGGAAACATGTTGTTCATTGCCTACAGACTTGCTGTAATTCTAGTCTAGTAAAAGGGAAATGTTTCATTAATTTTCTTTAAATTAACTCTGTTGAATGGGGGTTGGTAATAATTACCATTTAACCATTTCTCACCTGCCCTAAATTAACTGCCTTGCATTTCCTTGCTAAAGCTGTGAACTCCACCCTGTAACAAGAAAAGGTAACTGATCAAGTGGTTTCAATAACTAATGTTCTGCTCATACAGTTGTTTGACTTTATTTCAAAATACAGTGGAACCTCTATATAACGAATACCCAGAGGACTGGCAAACTGTGTTTGCTATAACATGGTTTTGTTATGTGGAGGTTCTTTTTCACATATTTAACTATTCCTGGGGAAAAGAAAATCGTTCATTATACCGAGGACTTTGTTATAAATTATAGAGGTTCGTTACATTGAGGTTTCACTGTATGATGAAGAAAAATGCAGTCTGCGATTAAGGGTCAGGACTGATTGCATGGGCTGATTGTGGTGTACTATTAATGCTGAGCACTCGTGTCTCGTATTTGTTTAAAAAAGAAATGATCAGATTCTGCTCAAAATTATGCTGATTTTTACAATGAACCCCTATTTAGCAGCCAACCTCTATGAAGTGGTCATTTGCCCGTACCCTGAGGGTGGCCGCTTACTTTATATACATACCATACATTCTTGTCATGTCCAAGAAGTCTGTCAGCTGGTTTATAAATTGGTTTAGAACTCATTTTCCGCTGCAGAAGCAACAAAAAAATGCTATAATTAAAGTCCTAACTCTTTAGGCTGTATTGGGGGTTGGGAGAGCCTATAAAAATTTGGCCTCTGAATCAAAGCAGTTTCAAGGCAAAAACAGAAATTCTTGGCTGAGCCAGGGGTATTGAATGCAATAGCGCGCATTAATTCAAAATAATGCGCTTCCGGACAGACCTACTATTAAATTCAGCTCGCATTAGTAAGTGAAATTTCAAAACATGGACGTTTCTACTCTCTCATCAGGACCCAACTGGTACTGCTTGAACATATTTACATAATCTTTATATTCAACCACGAAAACTTGGCGGGATAAAAATTTCCCATCCGGCCTCCTGACCAAAGCGGAGCAAGGAATATATTTTACACAAATTATCATTACCTTTCTAAAACCTTCCGTTTCTGACCTGTGCAGTTTTACAGCGAAAAATTGTTGTAAATCAGGCCTTTTCCATATGGCAAGGCCAGAGTATAATCTTTACCACTGCTGTCTACTTGTGACATGTGACACGACGAACCCATGACCAGTTGTGACAGCAGTGTTTTTACACAGCGGAGTTTATAAATTGCCTTGCACTTTCTGATTGAAAGCGATCATTGAGAGCATCGGAATGCTGCTTTAATACAAATTAAGGCTATTTAAAACGTGAATATCCAATAATAATAATAAGGTTATTATATTATCTTTCAAAAATTTGCACCAGGGCACATATCGTTGGTGCGAATCCACAAATTGTTCAGCTTCTGTCGCCATCTTGCGCACACGCCCCTCCTCCGCCCCCTTCAGTTTGCTCTGCGTTTTGGTGGTTGATCTATTACGCAATTTATTTAAACAAAAACAAAAAGATTAAAAGCAGAAAAAAATAAGCGGAATTAACTTTGTTCACGTGAAAGGAAAAAGAAATGTCACCTTAAATAACTTTTTTATGTACTGCGGCGGCCTTGTCTGTTCTGTGATGAAGCTCTGTGATTTTGTTTGTTAAAACACGCTACTTTCATAGTCTCATAAGCAAGTACCAAAGTAGTTCATCTCTGATGTTTTTCTTAGCTAGCGCAATTTTTAATAATTTTCCTATTTTTTTTTTTACGATTGCCATGTTTGTGCTCACTGGTTTATATAAAAGCAAGCGATTTAGTAGGTTTATGTGCTCGTTTCTACCGTACTTATTAAATTTAATCAAGCTGAGATCATAAGCAAACTTTAGCTTAATAGAGCCATTGACTTCGAAAGGGATACAAATATATACGAGGCACACACAAACTTCTTACGTACGGTTTGTTTTTGACCCTGTAGATCTTCACTGCATAAGTTTGATGACAGGACAACAGACCTTCCAGTGCCAAAGAGGTTTTTGAATTTGTTCAAGAAATGCCTTCCTCTGTAAACAGCCTTGTTCATGCTGTAACAGTATGTCAAAAGTCATGTGAATCTCAGGTTAACGGTTGTCGTCGTTGATGTCGAAACTTCCTTGTTTATGTTCAAACTTCGTGACCCCTTACATGGCGGGTGTAATGAGTTCTTGAAGACTTTTGTTTCAGCTCGTTACCAGGCCTCCAGATCTTCTCTTGATGCAAAAGAACAAACTTGTTGCAGAAGAAATCTTGGCTCAATGGAGGGAATATACTGGTCGTTATATTGGATCGAGAGAATATCCTGACAAGGCAAAGAACAACAGGGAAGATGTCTTTGAGGAATCTCCTAGCAGGGATTCTTATTTTAAGCGTGTTAATTGGCCATATAAACGGATCGCTTGATGAACCTTCGAGTGAACACAATTCTCCTAACGAAACCGAAGAACACCCGCAACACGAAGATCCGCCTCCACTGAAAGTCGCCAAGTTTGACTGGGATTATGTGTCAGGACCTTTGACAATAATCTTGTGGATTTTGCTTGCAAGTGTTGCAAAACTAGGTGAGGTGTCAAGTGTATCAAACCTATTTTTAAAAACTTGAAGCTACCTTAGGTGGCGCGCTTCTTGTTCATTTCGTACTCAAGTGATCTTTGCCCCTCTGGACTATTAAGCTTAACTTGTATCTTTTTTAGGGTTTCACTTATCCCACCGGCTTTCCTCTGTAATACCAGAATCATGGTAAGACTTTATCACATAAATTTTGAATTTTTAATCTATGTGCGGGTTTCATAGGTGGTTCCCTGAAAGCTTAAACAAACTAAAATCCAGACAAAAATAAATATGACAGATAAGCTTGAAAGAAAGCTGCTAATTATAAAGTCAGTTTTATGTAGCTATTATTGACGCTCAGCAAGTTTTGCAATCTCAGGAAACCCTGTAAAATTTGTCTGGAGGTGCTCTAGAAGTCGATCTAGGACACCTGCAAAATATACATTTTATTACTTTAATTACAATTATTAATTAGTATGCAGAAAGAACGTCTGATCCCTCCCCTTGTTTGTTTTTATGAAAAACCATGCAGGTGGCGGTTGTTGCCGGCCTTTGAGTCATTCGATCTAAAAGTTTCCGTCTGCCCATTTTGATATTAAGTTATGTAATGGCCATCAACTCCCATCAAGAAAAGAAATTGTAAATTGACTGTACACAAAACTTAAATCTGGTGTATAAATTTCTTTTTTCATAGTTTTTGTTAAATTACCTAAAACACTAATTATTATTTTTATTACTATTATTGTTTTTGTCGTTGTTGTTGTTTTAAATGTTACTGTTTGACATCACCTATGGGTATACTAATTTGTTTCCAGTGGAAGGCTGTGCTGTAGTAGCTAGAGCCCAGTGGCCCCTGGCGCCTAACTTTTGCTGTCAGGCGACTAGAAAATCTTAGCTTTTTCATACAAATCATATGCTGGGCACCCTAGATTTTATAGGATCAGAGCACTGGGCTCCCTACAATTTCCCTTAGGACACAGCCTTGAGTGATTGTTGATTTTTCTTTTTACTATTTTTGTAAGAAATTCTCGGTTTGCAAACACATGATAAGGCAGGTCATGTTGGGGGTTAATACAGTAGAATTTTTGCGCAAAGAATTTACGTGAAAATAAAGTTTAGTTCCTAGAGGAGATACATGCTTTTGTTCTTGACCACAAACATGGCGGCGGCAATACCACATGCAAAACAGCAATAAAGGTATATTCCAGTTTCCATATTTGTTGAGTCATGTTTGTTTCAAGTGAACCCAATCCAGCCGAGATAATAGATATTAGTTTTGGCTGGTTGCTTTGGACGTGAACCATTCTTCAAATTAACATAATTTATCAATCTTTTTTACTTTTAATTTGCATTAGACAATATTATTGTTAAACACTGCAACTTTGAAGTTTAATAGGATTTTTATAGCAGGTCATACTGAAATGTTATAGTTTTGTATCACAAGATATATTACCATTTTGCAAAATATTATTTGAGATTTTATGAATTTTTTTTCTTTCAGTTTGGTAATAGTCCTTGGAATTGTTATAGGAGGAATTATGAAGTGAGTAGACAAACAAGAAAAGATTTAATAATGGGCACCACACTCTCAAGCTTTGCAAATTCGATCATAGCTGCTACTGTATAATGGCTACTAAATTGTTTCTTTGATACAACTGATAATGACTTATGAATATTAAAGGCAACTTTGTTATAGGTACAATATTTTCAGGGTAAACTAGCCATCATTCATTAACCTAGTTAAATGATTCAGGATTTCTTAATGTTTCATAGTCTTAATGTTATTCATCAGAGACAAGGGAAATTTTGAGAACAGATCGAACTGCAGTTACAGCCCTTACCTACATTGTGTACTTAATTTAAAAGTATTATTATTACCTAAGTGTGCTTTAACTTTAAACTAATATTATGTAATATTAAAGTTGCAATTTAAAAAAATCATTACTAATATCTTGTAAATTACCCCAGCTTTGGTTGGAATAGTTAACAATTATTGGATGAGATTGAGCAAAATATCGGGATTTGTCAGCAGGGCTGAAAATAACGGCCGGTCAACGGACATTGTCCGGCCTGATTGCGGACTTGACCGGTCAAACTCCAGTCTTGCTGATCATTTTGGATATGAACGTTCTATTTTGCTGACAGTTGTTGCTTAATACTCTATAATGCTGTAATGATTTCTTCTTTCTTTGGCATTTTTCCTGCTTTGCACTAAACCCTTATAAGAAAAAGAACGCCGCAATAAACAACTTTATGCAAATTTCTGTTGACATTTGAGCCCTTTGAGATAAAAGTGCATGATGACCCAAGTGAAAGCTCTGCTGTATTTTTATTGAGTTCTGATAATTAAACATGCTGTTTGTGGAACAAACTTCTTGCCAATACAAATCAACTTCTTTGCCGAAAATATTAGCGATGATTCTTCTTTGTGGAAGAGACTTTAGCGTGGTTCTCATATGCCGCCGATGTATCTGTGAAGTAGCCGCCAGTACCACCTGGGCTACCTCTTGGACGAATGAGAACATGCGCCACCAGCGACTAGATCCATCGCAGAGCTTTACCGACAGCATGCCTGCAAAGTTCAACTTCAGTCAACTTCACAGGCATGCCTGCGGTAAAGACTGGTATGGCCAAGTTCCCTGCCACTTCAGTTCTCTTATCGGAACAGCATCCCAGGTAGTACCAGCGGCCATGGTGCAGGTGCATTAGCGGCATATGAGAACCAGGCTTTTTGACCATGTGCCAGGCAAGGAAAAAGATCAAGTTTTACCGATGTTCATTTCTGAACATCAACGTAAAACAAATGTGTGCAGATTTTGTTCTTTAATAGCCCAAATTTTTTTTTCATAATTCCTAAAGTCTTTTGAACTGGACGTGTATTCCATTTCCTGAACCTTGAGAGTTTGAAAAGGATTTATGCTTCACCTTTTACCTTTAGAGACTTCAGACACTGCCCACGATGATACTCAAGGTAGAACGGACATTAAAACGCCCAAAAACTGCTGAAAGGAACTCTACAATTTGTGTGAATGCATTTTTCACCAACTTGCTGCCAAAAATGTGAATGTCAAATAACGATCTACTGCCAGGGTAATTGGATATTCCTTGGGCAAAAAAAAACTATAGTATTCATTATTTGACCATCCAGAATCAGGGTTTGTCCGGGCTAAAAAATATTTGGCCGGTCATCATGTCTGGCGACCTGCTGTCAGTGTTATTTTCAGCCTTGTTTCAGTGGTGAGCAGATCAATATCATCAGCTTCGGCAAATAATTGATCCGCGAGACACTGACAAATCACGATATTTTGCCATAACCGAGTTCAATAATTGTTTTATCATTCGATCACAGAGTTTGTTTTTTTTAATAAATATCTTCGGGAAGCGAAGCGATCTGCCATTTTCATGCAACAGCAATCACAAGAAGGAGAAAAGCTTGGTTTTATTTACTCATGAACAGAATATTATTTGCAGCCAAACAAAGATGGACGACATTGCACATGAGCAGACCATTATTAATTTGAAGGCAGTTGTTTGCAGGTCACGTGGTGGGCTTTTGGCCCATTAAAAACAAGAAAAATTTGCAACAAATGATTGTGATAATTATTATTTATTGTCATCATATTTACTTTGTAGGGGTATTGGTGCAACAGCAATTACCTTCTCATCTCGCACCTTCTTTCTTTTTATGCTACCACCGTAAGTAATTTGATTTTATGGATTGGTTAAGGAGGTTGAATATAACTTCTAGAAATAAATGGACAGCACAAGCCTGGGTCTATTACAAACTGCAGTCACTTTTAAACAGTCCAGTATACAGCTCTCCCTTTAATTGGGTGATCATAAAATTTTCAAGTTATACTCATAACATGCCAGTGACTCCTGGTTACAAAAACCTGAAACACATGAGACATACTAAAAAAAATAATAGTAATATGTGTGAAATAAGCAACAAGAACTTAGTCAACATAAAAAGTAAGGGTGCATGTCATGTTGAAGTAATGAAAACCACATAATGATAAAGGTACATAAAAATTATCATCTTTCTTGGAAATATTTGGAAATGATGTTTATTATAGTTCTTTTTTTCCGAATGTTCTGTTTGTTTATTGATTACAGGATTGTTCTGGAGGCAGGTTACTTTCTTCAAGACAGAGCATTTTTTGATAACATAGGGACTATATTGCTATATGCTGTTGTGGTAAGTGGTCTTTATTAAATCTTTTAAAGGGATGTGCATTCTATAAGGAAAACTAACGCTTGCAAATTTAGATATTTGCATGTATACAGTCTCTAATTTGTCTACAAGAACAGTAAAGAAAATTGAAGGTTTTTGAACTGTTTGGAAACATGTATTAAGCAAATATGCCAGCTGCAAACTCTACAAAGTTTATTTAGAACAGGTAACATGTACCTGAGTTTATTACTGCTTTGCTCAGCTAGTTCGAAATATCACATTCTTTTGCATGTTTTCAATTGTGATGTTAATTATCATTATAACACACCATTTTGAGTCCCCCCGTACATGTATTTTGCAATAGACAGAAGTAATTTTTTCTTAATCTAGAGTACGTAGTACATTACTAAGATTTCAAGTTGCCAGGTAGGCAAGGTTTGAAGAACTTAAGGAAGTTGTTGGGGTTCTGTTTTCCTTTTTTTTCCTATGAAAGTATTAAGCCAGTGATCATGTTCATGGTAGCCGTGAAGAGAAATCCCCAGCCCCTGGCCTTAGTGAGTGCCCTGGTACAGTTGTACATGTATGCTTTAAAAGTAGCAAAAGCCATCTAAAGATAGTGAAAATAAAATGCCATCATTATTTGTTTTTTGCTGGTGCTTAGGTATACTAGCGTGTTCTTCTTTTTGACTGAATGTAACATAGTACCTTCTTTTCACCTATTTTGTTTTCTGTAGGGAACAATTTTTAATACTTTTACAGTAGGTAAGTTTGTTTTTTTTAATGTTATCTTTGGTCATAAACTCATATCTCTTGGTTGTCAATAAGCTAATTGCAATGGACAAACATCTTATCCAGTGCAAGAAGTTTTATTCAGTTGTTTTATATTGTGCATTAAAACCCGAATCAAAAAAGGCCAGTAATAATAATAATTATTATTGTGACCAATGTTGGATCCAACACTTTGTGTAACATCAGCTAGGGGCACTGCCTCATTTTAGCTGAATTAAAAAATGTGATGTTACATTGAAGACATGATCAATCATGTACACTCTGCGGAGCCTCAATACAATAAACCCAGTAATACAATTAAGTCCTTGGACGAGTATAATAATATTCTTCACCCCCAAGAAAGTATACAGAAAAGAACCTTGATATAACAAACCTCATTATAGCAAATTTATTTGGCTATTACCTTGGCCCTTGGCCTTCATTATATCAAAGTTCCACCATACATTTCAGAGGTCCATGCCAATTTCTTGCTATTTAAAATCTGGAGACAGTCTCTTTTGCAGAATGGTAACCCCCATATCAACATCAACCTACCTTACACCTGTGTGGTGATGTCTGCAACTTGCACTTTTCATAACATCCTCTGAACTTGCTTATGCTCATAAACTCATATCCTATAAATCCTCCAGGTCTTATCAATGACATTTATTTGTTAACATATTCAAGTATACTTTTCTAGTTAAAACTCTTTTCAGTTACATGTAAGTGTGTACTTTTAAGGCAAGGTTTAACTAATCGACAGTTAATGCTTATACAACAACATCGATTGCAATCTGATATTTAAGGTGCTTAAGTTGCACAAAGGATACTTAAGCTTGTCTATTAAATATTTTTGTCTGTTAGCTGCAACAGGGTGCAAAGAACATCAGTTTTACAGCTTGCCATTTGGGCAAACTTAAACTACCAGCCCAAAAGTCATTTTAACTAGCCTGAAAAAAAAATTTGATGAACAAAATTTATTACAGTCTTCTGTAATTTGAATTCTTCAAAGAACTTCACTTGCCCATTGGGCAACTGAGAACAGAATTCACTAGCCTGATAGCAAAGTCCACTAGTATAGCCCTGGGCTATCAGACACCACTTTCTCTGCACAATGCAACTGTATCATTTCCTGCAAAGCAAGTTGCAAGCAAGTAGGTGTTGCTTAAACATGAAGTTTTTCTACTCTGTCCTGTATTTTTGGTAAGTATTAATAATGATTTGTAACACCCTCTTCATGTTATGTGTTCTTTCACAGGATTATCTCTGCTTGGAGTGTCAGCAAAAATGGGAATCGACTTGAGTGCAATGCATGCATTGACATTTGCATCACTTATTGCTGCTGTGGATCCAGTTGCTGTAAGTACACTGCAAAATTCTCTGAAATGTATGCATTTATATTAAGAATCAATTCTAATTGCCTCTTTGTCAAATTATTGAAGTCTGAGAGGAAGCTATGCCAAGCACTGACCAGAATAAATTTAGCCGGTTGCATTTATGATGTAGGTCAAAGAATGATTCTTTAAATATCAAGCTGGCTGCACGGAAAATCAGTTTTACAGCTTGACATTAATCGAGCAACCTGTATCTAGGAGGTATTAGCCTAAAAGTTGTTTCAGTTAGCCCCAAAAAACATTTTTATGAGCAGGATTGATTGCAAATTCTACTGTCACGAGAATTTGAATTCCCAATAAAACTTCTCTTCCCATTGGCAAGTTAAAAATAGTCAACTCACTAGCCTGATAGCAAAATCTTCAAGCCCTGGGATTTCGGACACTACTTCCTTTGAATGCTGATAACTATCCACTTTTTTTTTTTGCTGTATAAATAAACTTTCAGTTTTTTTGTGAACATCTTAATATGTCACACACCAAGTGTTCATATATGTATATTCCTGATATTATCATCATCATAATTTTGAAAACCTTTTACATGTAACAGGTACTGGCTGTGTTTGAAGAGATTCATGTGAATGTCATGCTCTATATCCTTGTGTTTGGAGAATCACTATTGAATGGTATGCAACAATAAAAAGCGTTGATTTCTGTATATATTAACTCTTGTTAGAAGTGAATTATGACCTGATGTACAAAAATCAAACAGGGAATTACATGCAAGATAAAGCTGACAGTTACTTGGCATTGGTTACAAGTACCCAAAAGTAGTCGCCAATGAGTTAAGAAAAAAATTAACAAGTGATTTAGTCTTCAGATTTTGGATGCTTAGGAAAATGTAAAAAAGGATTTATGGATCCAATTCAACAGATTTTTATCTGTTGCATTAAATCCCAGATTTTGTTTTTCTTTTTGCTGATTTTCCCTTGTTTATTTTTGCTCCATTAAAACACCATGTATATATTTAACAACATCTAATGTTATTTGACATACTTATTTCTGAGAGCTGTTATTTTTATGTGTACACCTTGGCTGACTTGTAAAAGTTAACAAACCTGTGACCTCACCTATGAACAGTGTATTTTGAACAGGTAAATAAAAATGCTACTTAATTTGTTTTACAGATGCAGTGACTGTTGTATTGTATCATCTTTTTGAAAGTTTAGCATTATTTGATGAAATCACTTATGCAGAGGTAAGACTCAAGAATACAGTCTAACCTCCACTAGCAGCCACCTCTCTACATAACCGTCACTTTGGTAGTTTCGAAAACGAAGCACTCGAAAACGAAGACCGAAGCACGAAGCACCCAAAACTGGAAAACGAAGCGCCTAAATCTCGAAAACGAAGCACCTATCGAAAACGAAGCATCCGAAACTCGAAACCACTGTAGGTTGAATAACTACAATTTTACGTCTAGCAGGACGCAATCCGAATCAGGTGGAGGCAGCGGATGCGTTCGCACCTCCAAAGGTCGACAAAATCCATCCCAAGGTTTTATAAAAGCCTACAAACTGTTTAACTGAACGTTTCTAGATAGGATATCCTGTATTAATTTTATTATTAGTCTCGCTATACTTGATACATCTTATCTTAATATGCATTTTTTTTGGTACACATACTAAACAATTATTGGATGAGGTTGACCATGATATCATGAATTATCAAAACCGAGGTCTGTGTTATCGTAATACAGACACGAGGTTTCTTTTATTTAGCGAAAGATGAAAAGTCGGGAATTGTCACGAAATTTGATTCGTATGGCGCGTTGATGATAAATCGCAGCAATCATATTTTGATTGTGTTCCATTAACAGCTGTTCGAGAAAGGTTGTTTGAAAAAATGTGCACTTGAAAATCCCGAAAGGTAGTATGGGATATGCTCAATACACTGTTCCGGACACTGTAGCTGTCGAACCTACTTTTGTCGCTTTTGTTGCTTTCCTTAAGCATTTGCAAACATACGTCCATAGCCTTTCGGGATTGTCGCATGCGCCTTTTTCCGACAACCTTTCTCGAAATAGCTGTATACAGTGAGCATAAATTGTCTACGATACTTGTAGCGAATGTTACGAAACTTTTTCGTTTTTTCGTGCTAACATTTTGATGCAAAACATTATTGAGGTTTTTTATGTATTTTATCCCTACGTATTATTTTTATGATTGAATTAACATTATGGGATACAGTAAGCATGAACTTAGCACAGTAAACATGTTATACTCCCTAAAAAGAATTTGTACTCACTATCAGTCCTCTCACTGCATAAGAGCCTACAGCTAATTTTGGAAATCCACCCAACCTACAGATTAGTTAGTTATCTGCTAGCAGGTAACCTAATGTGTAGGTTGCGCACACAGTGCATGATTTCCAGTAACAATATCAATTCAGGTTCCTTGCAACTGTGTGTTTGTCGTTGTAACCGAAGTCACGCGTATTAGTGTCCAACCGCTTTATTTTATAAATCACACTCCTACGGTACTGTACAACCAAAAATACAAAGAATACGAAATTACGAAAAATGTAGAAATCAGTGCAAAATAACGAATACATCAAAGAAAACGGAAAAGCGTACAAATGGCGTATGACTAAAATTTACCTTAACGGTTTCTTGACTTAACGTTAAAAGGAATGAGCTGTTCTTGACCGATAAAAACTGTAAAAAAACACTGACCGACAAGACAAAGTTTATACCAAAAAACTTGACAGATTACGTAACATTACGCAACGATGGTGACACCAAAAAGAAAGTAAACAATATGACAAAAGAAAACTATAAACAATTACAACTAATTGCAAGTAGACGCGAACAAAAAAAACAAAGAAAACCCTAAGTTCTAGAAGTTTCGCTTTAACAGTCGTTGTTTTTTCAAAACAATGTATAATAAAACAATTATTAGATTTAGTTTTTGTGATATCCTAAACAATCAAGGTCTAGGTAAGTGTTATAAAACTTACTTCGACCTTGATTATTCCAGATACCACTAAAAACTCATGCAATATTTTTTTATTATTACACCCCTACCTTCCTCATAACAGTTTAGGCTGATTTAGCAACAGAACAGGAACGTTATTTGACGACGGTAAAGCGCGCGAAAAGGACTAAACTCGCCTTCCGGTGCCCAGTTTGCCGCTCAGCCATTGGTCATCCAGTTGTTTGATTTGCGCGCGCCGTCGTCAAATGACGTTCCCGTTCTGTTGCTAAATCAGCCGAGTCACCTCTTCACAACGGGCATAATGGCCGCTTTCTTCTGTCCCCAAGGTGGCCGTTCTAGAGCGGTTTGACTGTGCAATTTACATGTCACTCTTGATTTCAGGTCCTCACAGGTTTCGCATCATTTTTTGTGGTCAGTCTTGGAGGTACATTGTTGGGTCTCCTGTGGGGTTTAGCTACTGCTTTTATTACCAAGTACACTGACCATGTCAGGGGTGAGTCGTCTTTTTCCTTTTATTAGAGACCTTAAGATCGAGGTTTGGCCATCTTACCGCGAATGGCAAACCGTAGTTTGCGGTTTGCGGTTTCACGTCATCCATCTGCCCATATTTAGGAATTAAGATTCAGGGTGGTAGCTTGCGGCTGCCATGTTTGTTTTTATGTATACGTTCACTCCTATTCTAGCTGAGATATCGTCTTGAAAGTTACGTTTTCTATGAAAAATAGTTCAATAATTAATTAACGAAAGAGCTCTAAAAAGGAGTACTCTGTCTCAAACGTGGGGGTGTGATGTTTTAGACTGCAAGATACCTTGCGGTAAATCCTTTACCTCCAGAGCGTGATCTAGCCATACAAACATGAACCTCAACGGCAGGGCACTAGTCACGTGACTTCTTGACGTTTGCAGTTCGCAGGAAATGCCGAAAAACCTCGATCGTAAAGTCTCTATTGAGTGTTTTAACCCTGTGAGTCCAAGAGATGGCTAAAGCTACGGTAAAAGGACACCCAAAACGTGCAACTGGTTTTGCAACATTACCGCACAGCGGGTTGAAAATTGAATATGTCTTGCAACAAATCACGTTGCAAGTTGCGTGAATACTGACTCCTGATTGGATAAAATTGCGCAGGAATTACGCCATACACAGTAGTTACATCACCTGTTGCAACACAAGTTTGCCTTGGGTCGATAAAACGCGCAACATGTACAGATTTTGTTGCAAAAAGTAGAACCTTTCTCTATTTTCTGCAGCAACTTTAATTCCGCGATCTCGGTAACAACCTGATTTGTTACAAGACGGGTTTGATTCCTGGCCGGTAACGTCGCTGTTCAATTTGTTTTGCAGCAATGTTAAAACAAGTTGCACACTTCTGCTGCCCGTTTTACCGTGCCTTATGGCTAAATTCAACAAAACTTCCAAATTTCATTCGGTAAAAAGCTAACAAAAGTACCATGTGCAAGTACTGCCATTAATAATAAGATCTGTTAATATAACTGCTCTATTTGCCACTTTCGTGGTTACAAGTTTGGAGCTCCACCCCTGTGTCTAAGCAATCGCTCTGGTGCTTGCTGGCAAGTGGATTATTCATAACCCCTGCATAACTTTATTAATACGACAAACCTGCTCATACTGCTATACAAGTTACTAAGTACGTTTAGCTTTGCAGTAATGTCATATAATTTTGATTGGTTTGTTTCTTTCAGTGATTGAGCCGATATTTGTTTTTGTGATGAGTTATCTTGCTTATCTGACTGCAGAATTGTTCCACTTTTCTGGAATTATGAGGTACACTTATTATGGCACTACGTTAACATATTTTCAACATTGCATCGAAGGGCGTATGCATATCAAACGCGTGAATAGATGGGAAATGGATTAGATGAGATGATTCGTGAATGAATAAATGGATGGATGGTAATGGATGGGACAGAATGTAATCAATGCGTGGCAATTCAGAAATTAGATAAATTATTAACAAATTTAATGATCTTTCAGAAACCCAAACTGTCATAAAGCGCTAGTACATGTCTATAACGTCTAGTGCTACACACCGCATTTCAGTCCAGCAGTTCAAAATGAACCTGTTTTTAATTCCCATTGAGCTTAAGGCCCACTTTACATGGAGAAAAGTTGTCCCCTTCCCATCCGAGTCATCTTTACCGAGCGGTCATATGAAAAAAAGTTGATCCGTTTTCCCGAGCCAACAGGGGTCATTATACGTTTCTGGGAAACTGCCCACCTACCCCTCCCCTAAGCCATATAAATGGAGTCTAAGTGCACGGAGTATGAAGAGCTTAAAAGTCAGATGATGTTGCAGCTCTTACAAGGCCTCACATGACTTGTTTCGAAAAGCAATCAACAAAAGAAGTTTACAGTGGAACCAAGTCCTAAAACAAACGAGCTGTGACATATATGGGGTGCAATGAAAGTATAGGTTTTAAAGAGCAGTTAACACTACTGAGTAAGTCAGATTTTGAGGGGAAGGAAGGTTTCATTATTGAGACAGGAGTTTTGTTTCTTCGTATTGCAGTATTGTTACTTGCGCAATCATCATGAAGCCGTACGTGGAGCTAAATATTTCAAGAAAATCCCATACAACTATCAAGTACTTTCTTAAGATGATGAGGTACGTACTACAATAGTAGATACTAGGGAGCTTAAGTAAGTGCGAGGGCGATGGCATAAAGGACCTCTTTGCTAAGCAACAACTCTGCACATGCATCACAATACACTTGCTACAAGTTGACCTCTCGTAAGCGTGCTTCAATGAGGTCGCGCAGCTGCCAAGCTGCACGGGCAGCTGCTGCAGTACTGACCAAGCGAGTGCGAGAAGTTGCGAGGTAAACATGTTTCGCCTGAATGGATCTGAACAGAAGCGTATTTAGCAATTAATGAATGAGGCTGAGTATCTTATCAAGAATTATGGAGATCTAGGAGGGTGTTATCCGTCGAAACCGTAGGCCGAGGCGGATAACACCCTCCGAGATCTCCATAATTTTTCATTAGATACTCAGCCTCATTCATTAATTGTTAAATATGCTTTTGATCTAAGTTATATCATAAATTCACGCGGGAAAAAATGATTGTCATATGCGCTGTCGAGAATGCGGTCAAATATCACCCATTCTCCTATTGGTCAATTGTCATGACGTCACCAGTGGAATTTCCGACCGTTGAATTTCACCCCAAGAACGTATGAAAAGTCCTTTAAAGTGGCATAACCTATCAGGAAAAACAAAAAAAGGACTTTTTTCACCAGAACCCAAGTGTGGCACTTTTATCGACAAAATCAAATATGACAAACTCAATTTGTACCATTTCTTGTTTTCTTCACAGTTCAAGCAGTGAAACTCTGATCTTTATGTTCCTTGGAGTCCGAGTGGTTACTGAAAATCATGTCTGGCACACGCAGTTTGTGTTTGTGACTTTAATTTTTATTTTGATCTACAGGGCGTTAGGTAAGTTACTATACTTTAAAAACAATAATCTTAGGCCTGGGTCAAATGAGCAACATTAGCTCGCTCATTAGCGTGGACTGCAAAACAATCGGCCTTTTCGCAAAATTTGGTTTTCCAAGGTGCGAAGCGCCGGCGGCGTCAAAGTCTCACGCGTAAAGCGCGCACGAGACAAATTTTTCCGCATCTCTGCTCAGTCTCACTCTCCGTTTTCAGCCTCGCTCCAGACCTTTCACGTTTTTGACCACGCAAAAATACGGACTGTTTTGCAGTGTAATTATCAATGGGTTCGGCTTGTGTGAAGCACGGTGTTGACCTGAGCCTAATTTCATGTTTTCTTATTAATTTATTAGCGAGCAACAAAGACAGCACGGTAACGAAAACGTCACGTCAAAAGTAAATTCGCACTTTCAAACTTCAATGCGATTCTTCCCACTCATTGAAATACTCAAATATTAGCGATATGTCCTGGAGATGAATTCTAAAGGAAGTATCCAAGTTGAAAAAAGCAAGACAAAATGGCTCTGTGTTTACGTCCGTCATAAACTTTATTGTAAGAAATTTCACCTTGTAGTAATGAAGCGTTGCATAGCCTATGAACACTGAGGTCTTTTGCGGGGCATAGGACGAGAGAAAACTAGGAAGCGCAAGTAGACAGGGAGGGACGATGATGCGGTTATTTCTTGCAGCTCTAAGACTACGAAAGAGTCAGAAAGGTCTCGTCCACTCGTATCCGGGGATTTTCCTTCTCCGTTTTCGAAAAAAAATATGCGTCCTTACGTAGCTTAGTTTAATCAATTACGCCCGTGCACACGAAAACGCTAAAACATGGAAATGCGGTAGCGTCTCTTTCTGGGGATGCGCTGTATGATGTATGACATTATCGTATTTGAAGACTTCCTTTTCATGCGTCCACACGAAAACGATAAGCCGGCGTTTTCAAAATACTCCACTCCGGGGACCGTTTTCGAAAATCTGCGTTTTTGGCTCCCGAAAATTCTGTTTACGTGTGGACGAAAGGCCAAAACGGAGAAAAAAAATCTCCGTTTTCGAGAAAATATCAGGATAGGTGTGGGCGGGACCTTAATAGCCTGCGTAGCAAGCGTTTCCGTGCTGTTTCCAGGGTCAAAGGCCGCGCGAAAAATGGTCCTTCCCCCTCCCCCCTCTTTCATTTTTTGGCTCTCGTTTCATTTCTCGCGCGGCCAAAACCGAGAATCCCGTTCCTCGGTCTTCCCTTGCTCCGAAACAGCACGGAAACGCTTGCTACGCAGGCTAGAACCTTAAAGGTAGCCTTTTCAACTGTACCCAGTGACAAAGGAATTGGCAAGATATAGTGTGACACGTGTACATTACATTGATTCATTGCAGGTGTTATGATCCTAACGTACCTTGCAAACACGTTTGGTCGAATGAACAAGCTCAGTGCTGTGGATCAGTTTATTATGGTATAGAATTATTATTCATCGTGGTTTGAAACTGATAGCGTTGAAGATAAGAGAGTAAGATAAAGAACAACTTTATTTAACCGTGCTAACTTAGGGCTACAGCTGTATGTTTACACTTGGAGGCCGTTCACAGTACCCTAGTTCGGTACTCGTTGGGTACTTATGTGAACACACCCTTTTTTCCATTACCCACACCAGTCTAAATACACCAGTTACTTTATAATACAGCCACGGTGCCAATGTCAGTTCCACACAGCAAATCGAGACAAATCTGAAGGAGATCAGCCGTCAGTAAACGATCGAACTTTCACTCTGATAAATACATGTTACAAGTGTAATTCTAAACAGCTTAGCTTTGTGCTCAACGTAAGCAGTTGAAAAGAATCCTAAAGAAATTGTGGATTCGACTTTTTAAGTTGTCAAGGGGTACCTTAAAGTGAACTGTTATTGTACAAAACAAGTCATTTCTTGTTTCAAACGTACTAAATTTTGTGTTTAAAATGTGTAAACTGCAATTCAGACGTCACTTGGCGTTTAGGCTGATAAATTCACTAAGTAGGAACTTTCACTCAGCACGTATTCGTTGTGTTTTTGCATTGCAGAGCTATGGCGGTATCAGAGGAGCTGTGTCATTTTCTCTCGCCATTTTACTCACCAAAGAGCACTTTCCACTCAAAGAAATGTTCGTCACAACCACTATAGTTATTGTCCTTTTCACAGTCTTCTTCCAGGTACGTTAACAAAAGAACCCTCGAGGTTTCTTCGTCTTGGAAAATTTAACCAAGTTTTTCAAGTTTGTCTTTTCCAGTCCATTTTATTCTCCATGATTCTAAACCGTCCATGATCCTGTACGTTTATAATAATTACCCTGTAGGTGTTTTTCTATTTTACTGGACTCAGATTATCGCGTCTGGGCGAGAAACGAAGCGTGTTGCTTAGATTCCTTTCAAAACTTCGTTGCAAAATAGTGGAGCGAGCGCATGCACATCATTTTTATTCCATGTTTACCAGATGAGTGGCTCCCTTATAGTAGTACAGCATTTTGTCCACTATTTTTTTACCTGTTGTTGGTCCTTTGTTGAAACTCGGCGTCCACTTGAAGTAGATGAGTTCCTCATCGCTTACAGAAAAAAGTGCGTTGATTAAATCATGGTGTCGTTCTACTAGATTAAAAGATAAAGAAAACAGCGCTATTTTTTAGGGCAGAAAGGAAAATCAGGACTTACCAATCTGTTTGATTTTTTTTGCAGGGAATGACCATTAAACCTCTTGTGAGAATACTTCACGTTAAGCTCAGTGGTAAAGAGCATAAATGCATGTACGCGGAACTGAATGAGAAGGTAAAATTTGAGTTGTTTTATAGCAATGGCCTTTGGGGTGTTGCGAAGCTTCAGAAAGCGCCTGACAAATGAAAACAGTCCGGCACCAGAAACATCCCCCTGATTGGTCATTTAAGTGACGTCATGCAGTAATGTAAGAATTTACAGGTAGCGAACTTGAGATAAAATCGTGCAACGTTTCACTTAGCATCAGATGTCGATTCACATTCATGTTTTTACGAAGGCTGCAAAGGGCTAAAACAGAAAAGGAAAATCACTGAACGTCAGTTTTATACGGTTAGGCAGCTGGTTTTATATGTTACTGTGCACTATTCTCTGTTCTTCTCAACTAGTAGCAAAAGGTGATCCCTTCTATGTATGTAGTGTATATTTTTAAAGCTGTCGAGGGCTCCAACATTGAAAATTATTGTCACGACATTTGCCCTTCGGCTTTCTTCGGCGAAACAACTTCGCTCTGAAAATTTCTTTTACAAAGAATTCAATGTAAAACATTGCACTCCTTCCCCCTACAAGGTTCTTAGGAAAACACATTTGTTATAGGATATCATAAAGCCTTGATTTCACTTGATGCTGTCAAATGGGTTTAAATTCGAGAGCGAATGTCTTTTATAACAAGTGACCGAGGATTTCTCCTGTAATTACCCTTTTGAAGTATCAATTGAGATATGTCTCCTCTTTACGTTTTTCAAGATGTAACCGAGCGCTAATCATTGGCGGTCTGGTTAAGGAAAGTGGTACTTTCCTACTCGATACTTAGCTTTCTGTTACTATAGATCTCCCGCTCGGAGGTGTGAAGTGTTCGAAGTCTGTTTGAAAATAGACTTTGAAGTGACTGGTGATCTTTCGAGCGCCTGCTAATAGATTTTCAAGAGACCATTGAAAATCGCGCGTTTGTGAAATGTTTGGGTTCTTGGGTGTCCTATCCAAAACTCTGTGCCAGCATGGATAATAGAAAGACTGGATAGGCAACTTATGTCACGTGAGCTGATTTCTCATCGCCGTGTTTCGTGCTCCAAGATGGCGTTGGATGGTTCCATCCATTATCCATGGTGCCAGGGTATACCTTTAGTGTTATTGTTATAGGCGGATTAATTCATGATCATGAGTTGTAGCTAACACCTTTTTCCTGCTAACTTCTCACGAATGAAACGCAGTTTTCCACTAGATAAAGTATTGTGCCCGCTGTACTAAGAAAAACTGTAAGCCTTTTTTGGGGTTTTAGTTCTTAGATCACCTTGTGGCTGGAATTGAAGAAATCAGTGGCCAGCGAGGACATGGTTACTACTGGGTAAGATTCAATGGAATTCCTCTAAGAGTTCTGTTTCTTTGTTGTGCTTTGGGAATTTGTGTCTCTTTTAAAGCCTTCATTAGAGAGGTTAAGCATCATGTTTACGTCAAACGCGAATTTGTACCATGTGACCAAGTTTTCCCTTTATTTGTCGGTTACTGTTCATTATTTCTACACAAAAAATAAAAGGAAAGTCGAATCACGAAGAAAAAAGGCACATTCTTGTGCAATGGTTTCTTGCTTTCTTTATTACAAAGTAATGTAAGCTAGTTTGAACTCTTCCCGTGCTTTCACCTGGCCTGTTTCTAGGCTCCAGGATAGTAATGTGCAGGGTTCGTGAAAACTGATGCGAAAAACGCGCGGATGCTGGGGAGAGAGATACACCACCGTCTCCTTCTCCAGATCACGCGCGTCTTATTTTCGCTTGGCTTGTTTTCGCGACTTCCTTACTATCTGAGAACATTGCAGCTTTGTAGCTTTGACAATGCGTTCGGGTTTGACATCGGCTTTATGAGAGAACAAGAGAGGAAAAAGGGTTAGAGAAATTGTCAAACCTAATGAACCAAATGGAGGCTGTCAAACCCTTTTAATATTTCTCCTGAATCGTATTTTTTCTTCTTTTTTCCCCCAGGAAATGTTAGAATATTTTCACAGTAATTATCTCAGAAAATGGTTGATTCGTGACAGTAATAGCTTCGTCCATGACGAGGATATATTGCTGGCCTACAGAAGACTGGCTTACAAGTAAGAAACGAGTTTCACGTGTCGAGTATTGTCCTGTTTATGCTCGCTTTTCAATGTTTAAAGTAAATTAATATTGATTATTAAGATTGGCCAAAATTAAAATGCGACTTTGTTAAATATTTGTTTCAATGAACAATTAGCCCTCGCAGTTTACACTTTACACTGTCATTAGCCGACAGGACTGAACGTTTATCTAGCGCTTTAGTTATTTTGGTGAAAAAAAGAATTCTCTAATTGTATTGTCAGACTCGAGGGTAATAATTTCATTCATCCCGCGTGCCTAACATTTGCTGATTTTATCTTGCGCGGAATAATTTGAAGTTACTTTAGCTTTTTCGCTAATCAGCCAATGACAGTCGGTGTTATAACTAGAGGAACTTCATTGGCATAGTTGTATTTAATAGTAAGTACACGCTTTGTGATTGGTCAATTCAGTAGCCCTTTGTGTTCTTTC
Organism: Porites rus; assembly: GCA_964035705.1. Classification (NCBI taxonomy): domain Eukaryota; kingdom Metazoa; phylum Cnidaria; class Anthozoa; order Scleractinia; family Poritidae; genus Porites; species Porites rus. Next base: position 39,340,440 of record OZ037994.1, read on the forward strand.
GCGCCAATTTAGACAACTCAGTATGGCAATAAATACACCTTTAACCTTGTTTGCTTGGTCTGTGCTTTTTTCAGAGACGCCCTGACTCGTTTAGAGAGGGAAGGTAGTGGAGCAGCGTTGTTTCAGAAATCAGGGTAAGAATAATAGCTGTTTTGTCTGTTTGTTTATTTATTTATTTATTTTTTGTCAAACAGTACCGTAAACTGTCGCTTATTAGCCCTGGACTTATACATCTTCGCAAGGGGTTTTATGAGGGCTTATAAACGCAGGGGTTTATATCCGAGGGGGTTTATGACCGGTATAGAAAAAGGGCTTGAAAATAAGCTGAAGCAGTGCTGATCAAAGTACGTTTTTCAGTCAGTGGTTTTCTATTAAGCTTTAAATGGAATTCATTTCAATACATTTGGAACTGAATTAGAGGGAGGCGTATGTCCGGGGGGCGCTTATAATAGGATGTATTTTTGTTTACAGGTCGATGGGCTTATAACTGGGGAGGTGAGGGGGCTTATAAGTCGGATAGATTATATAGGGCAGTTTACGGTATTCAGTTACACCACTTATAGTTGATAGAGTGGAATGGCGATGAACACAAGGATGTCAGACTCCTCTGTTACTGTATGTGTCTTTGTAGACTTGAAGGTGCACAACGTTCAATAGCATACCTGTTATTTTGGTCTTATTGACCAATAAAAACGTGGCATTAATTTATCCCGTTTTCTTTTGTGGACGAAAATAACCAAGGATTGTGCACCGTTATGGAGCTTCTAACATAAACTGCAGCCAATTTTTTTTTATCTTTGATGTTTGCCGCCTTTCATAACCAATCTATGGTTACAACTAGTTGCTGCGATAAGAAGTAATACTGTCATCGCTGTTGTGGGTTATTTAACAAAGCAACAACAGCTTTCCATTTAAACCCTCTTAAGTTCAGCCCTAAACTAGGAATTACCTGCAAAGTTTGACCATTTCATGGCGTAATAATATTTCTAAAAATTATGACGCCACTACATAAACTACAGGGAGAATGTGGTACAAGCCTAAGGCCGGGGGTACAAGTTTCTTCGCACAAAGATTTCTTGGATCGAATACTGAGGTAGTGGTTTTCTTTGAACATGTTGAATGCCATTGACCAATTACAGCTAACGCTGTCGACCAAAGCCCGACAAATCACTGCGCTGAAAGCTTGTAGTCATCCGGCTCATTCCTCCTTTTTTCCTCTTGTTTATGAATAGGCAAATTCTGGCGACGTTACTCGGAAAGTCGCACGCGTATTTTGTTTTGGTATTTTATTTTTACTCCATCCTATAGATAATACATTAGTTGTACAATATCAATTAGCACAAGGTTGATTAAACTACTTGTACATAATAAAGAAAAGAAAGTTAGAATGGAGAAGGGCACATTATAGAAAACTAATTATGGCCCTTTAACAGGATTGACTTTATTCTAATGTAGTTTTGTCATTCATTAAAACACAAACACGCACGCACCCACACACGCACACGCACACAAGTCAATATTGAGCACGAGAAACTAAATTATTTAAACGCGCAAAAAAGGAAACAAATAACACAAAACTATCCAGCTTCAAAAGACGCGGTCATCATCATCGCTGACCTGCTGTCGCGCGCGTCAAACATTGAAGCGATTAAGAATCACGTTTACGGCAAACAGCAAACTTATAGTTTCTCAAATTAGGTAATGAGCAGACAAAAACTCTCCAAAATAGTTTGTATGGATGAACTAGACATGAAACGACTCTTTTAGTGTCGATATATAATTAGCAGTAAAGGACAAGTAAACGGAAAACTTGGTCACGTGGTACAAATTGACATTTGCAGTTTGCTGCTAACGTGATTCTAAAGCTCTTTATTAGCGGGGAATACCCTTCAACGAGTTGGTCACCCAATACATATGAAATATATTAAAGGGGAATCTTTTGGAAGTGGTGTTTTCGTTGGCATTGTCATCGTGTAAGTGCACGGCCTCTGATACAAGAGTTAAAATAAAGTTATAACCGTACGTACGCACTTTTCAACCTCTATTCCAGGCTTTCAGTGGAAATGTTGGCTCGCGGCGCATTTGAAGCAGCGGCGATTACGTCTATGTAAGTAGTAAATGGTACAACAAAAAAAATACCAATCCTCTTTTGTTACTTTACACAAGTACTTGATCGGTATTGTTTATATTTTTTGACTAATTTATTGTGTAAACCTTCTCGCGTGGGTCGGATTCGCAAGCTTTTTGAAATATTCTGCCAAACGTCTTTGTACACACGTAAGTGATGGAGACCTAAAGTGTCAGAATGAAAAAATGCGACACGTAAAGGACACAAAGTTGCTTTTTAGTGATATTTTGGTTATGACAATATAGGATCTGATCTGCCGTAAAACAATTAGGTAAACTCTACTATTAACTTGGCAGTTTTTAAGTTGAAATATGTTTTGTTTGACAGTGAACCGAGTGAAGTTGAAGAAGAAGAAGAAACTAAACCGATGTTAAGGTAACGCTTTGTTTATTTATCTGCCAGCTGAGCTTTTTCTAGTGACCAAAATTTATTCCCTCTTTCCTTCGCATCAGGCATTTTTGACGATTTAAGACGGGGAGCGCAGAACGCAGTAGCAGTCTTTTTCTTTGCCAAAGATATGAGTGACTTATAACATATGTAAAGGTGTTTTTTTTCTATCATCAATGGTTATATATGTTCCTTCTTCAGAGCGGGCGACGACGTTCGTGTTCCGGATTCTGTCCAAAAAGACTGGAGAGCTAAAGGAGGTAATGTTACGCGTTCTGTCAAATATTGTACTGTAGACTGTTGGGGCTGTGTATGCTTTATAGCTTAATAAATACGTATAGGAGACATCACTGTTTACAAACATTGTTTTTGGAAAGAGTGAAACAAAAGAATCGTTTTGTTTCAAGGACCAATGCGCTGCTAGTTGGCTCATTAATATCAATTCACCAATAGTCGCCTTGTTACCTTTTAATTTTTTACATTTTTTCAATTATTTATGATTATATACGGCGCTGACATAATTTAACAGTTTAAGTGTTTACAGTGGTCTAGTTATTCCAATATCCATTTCCCTTCTGTACTTCCTTTTCAGCACCAAGTGGAGGGGAACTTGAAATTCACGACTCTGCCCACAGTCTTAATAACTTATTAACAAGAAACATGACTAATTTTGTAAGTGCTGACGTTTGAATTTTTGGTCTTTATTCCCTGTCACCCGATTTGCGCGTCACTTGAAATGTAACTGATTACTAGCGTTCTTGACTTGACAAGTGTTTTTTTTTTCTTCACAGAGACATAGAAAGATGTTCAGAAATAATCTAATTGACGACGATGAAGAATTCTTCACGGGAAGAAGATATCTTATGCCCATGTAAGTTACGATTGCTCTTACCGAACATTTTTCTGTTCATTTTACAATTCAATTCGGGACAAACACTCAACATTTGTTGAGAACCAATATTGCCAGAGTCAAAAGATCTCTTTGAGCTTTGAGTGATCACAAGGAAAAGGTTAAAAATAAATTTCGAACGTCGTAAGTATTGCCAAATAGAAACAACCATCAATATCGTGACTGTTCGATAAGGTGCTTATATGTAGAGGACAAAGGCGAATGCTTAAGGATATCAGTGGCGAAAAGTTATAGAAGAATTCAGCTCGTGCGCGAAATTAACAAGCTACTGATCCACGTAGAACAAGTAGAATTCAAAGCAAAAACGGACACCTCTATGTGACGGACATCTGGTAAAACGGACACCTAAAGTTGGTCCTTGCATTTAGCTTTTCCTTTTATTTGACTCTCAATAAGACAGTCTCTTAGTGCAGGTCCCAAAGATGTCCGTCTTAGAAGGAGTTGACTGTACCCCTACTGGAGGCTCACAAGCGTTTGCCCCGGATGAACTTTCGTATAATCTTTCTATCAGAAACTTCTGTTAAGGGTGCATCTCTGATATGGAGGAAACAGTTTTTTTTTAGTGTCCCAATATGCTAATCTCTCCAACTCCGTCAAGGAAAATTAATCCACTCCTATGCATTTAATAGACAATGATTTCCTGCTTTTTGTAGAAGTTAATAGGCCCTTTGCAGCTAGTAACGGAGAGCCAGGGGCAAACTGGGACGAGACAAACAAAGAGCTCACATCATTATTTTAAACTGGTAATTTCCTTTGTGCGTCTCCTGCTCTCCAATATGGCGGTTTTGTACCACGTAGATTACTACTTGTAGCTGCAAAGAGCCTATTTTAAACAATGCAGGCCTCATTTCTGTCAGAGGACGTCTTCAGTAGAGGGAAACTTCTTTGTCCCACGGTAATCTGGTTATCTAAATAGAGCTAGTTGAGAGGGTGGCGCGAGATAGATAGTCTGTATGTGATAGTCATGAAAGTCAGTCAGCAGATTGCGCGCAGTTAACCGACTTCACCAATAGGAAGACGGCAAATTGAAATCCGGAAGTTAAGTTCAGTCCTTTCCGCGCTCTTTTTTGATCTCATTTGACTTTTGCCTTGACTTTGCTAAATCTGTGTAATAATGAATTAAAACGCTGCATTTTCAGGCAACCGCGGCCGACAGCGTATCAAAATCAGATCATGGTGAATTCCAAGCCTGTTCACATTTACCATCACAAACGTAAGCCAAGACGTCACAAGCACAAACACAAACACCACAAACGGCGCGACGAACCAATGAAGAAAAAGTTGTCTGCAATATTTGAAGAAACGGATGCTGGAGAACAGGTAGGACCCTACATCATTTCCTCGCGACGTTAAAAGTATTCCCTCTCCCTCCTCGCCGGGAAATACACTTGAACCTCCATTAAGCGGCCACCCTCGGAGTACCGGCAAGTGGCCGCTCAATAGGAGGATCGTCATAAATGAGGATAATCTTAAGCAGAAAGGTCCCTTTGATTTGAGACAAAAGCGCGACATAAGAAGCATTACTGGTCCACAATTGGTTGTCACTTTATCTCGGACTATATTTTTCTTCATCATGTTCTTGAAATGGAGCCAAACTTAGTGAAGATCTGTGTATGAAGCGCTTGATGGCCGTCTAACAGAGGTGATAACAATGGGGTAACTCTCGCTGGGACAGCCAAAATGTGGCCGCAGTCACTTAATAGAGGTTTAACTTCCCAGTCTTTTCTACAGTAGTTTCGGGACTTTGATTACTGTTCGCCTAACAGAGGGTGGACGCTTAATTGGGAGTCGCTTAATGGTAGTTCGACTGTAATGTCCTTGTGAAGGCGCGCATTCGTCCATTCTGTGCATTTAAACCTTGCTTATCTCCGTCTAATACGATGTAGTTTCCTTCTGTATAACTCCTACTTTCGTTGTTTGATAAGAGAACATGGGACCTACATCACAGCTACATCGCTAAATGACATAACAATTTACTCTGTCCTTCCATCTTTAAAAAAGATGGCTAAAGAATAGATTTAAATGTCGGTAAAGAGAGAGTAGACTGTATTCGACACGAGATACGAATCCGCAACTGTTGTCGTCGTTATTGTTATCTCACCAACAAAGGTCGTTTCCTTGCAATTCTCTCGTTGTTTTTACAGTCGCCTCTCACTTAAGAACGGACACCCCCTAAAAGACGGACATCTCAGTAAAACGGACACCTAGACTGGTCCCTGCCTTTCGTTGTTCCCTTTATTTGACTCTTTGTAAGAAGGACACCACTCTTACACGGACATGTAGAAGTACCGGTCCCAAAGATGTCCGTCTTAGAAGGAGTCGACTGTGTGTATATATTCAATAATCATCCTTGGTATTTGTTTCAGGATGGAAACAGGTCTCCTACACTTGAGCCTCAAGTTGGACCAATCCCCAGTAGCGAAGACGATGAACCTGGTATCACATTTGAGGCATCACGTAAACATGGAAAAATGGGTCGGTATCCATCCTTTGAAGAAAATGAAGCAAAACAGCAGGAGACGTAAGTGCAAAGCGTATAACCTACAAGACAGGTTTTTTTTTTGCGTTATGAAGGGGAGGGGGTAAGGGATTGGCAGGACGCAGCGGCAGGCCGAGCGTGTCCGTGGACTTAAGGGCTCGATTGATCATTTGATTCTGTTGAGCCAGGTGTAAAAGATATTTTGCATTGAAAGTACAACCATACTTTGGAGCCGTTTACATGGAACAAAAGAAAGTGTTTACTTCAGAAAATTTTATTATCATTCGATGCAAATTTTTCTTCCTTTTTATTGGCCGAGAGCCCACCACGTGACCTGCAAGGAACTGTCAACAAATAATGGTCTGCTCATGTGCAATGTCGTCTTTCAACTGTGTTTGCAAATAATATTCTGCTCATGCGTAAACGAAACTACGCTTTTCTCTTTCTTGTGATCGCTCTTGCGTGAAAATGGCAGATGGCGTCCAGTCTATGAGTTTATTCATTAAAAAGAAACTCGCATTCGAATGATAAAACAATTTTGAACTCGACTATATATCGTGATTTGTCAGTGTCTCGCAGGTCAATTATTGCGGGAAACAATTGATGTGCTCGCCACTGACAAATCACGGGTATTTTGCCCAACTTCGTCCAAAAATTGTTAATTATCATGAGGTTGCGCAGGAAACTAGGTCAAAATTTGTCGCCAAAAAGTCCCATAGTGCAATTCGACACAATACCGATTATGTCTCGCGACTCTCAAAGTGGTCAATTTACTCTCTAGAGCCTCGCGCAGAGGGACGCAACATTTTTGGCCAACAACTCCCAACATTAAACACTTCGTGACTGGTCCAGAGGGAACAGTTTTTGTTTCGAGGGGGAACATTAAACATTAAACTCTATCGTATTGTTCATGTGTTCCTGATAAAGTTGTTGTTGTTTTTGTTGTCCCTAGGGACCAGTCTTGAAGTGGTTTGTTATATAGCTAGAAATTCATTAAACCTCGCTGTAACGGCGGTCGTTGGTCAACATTTTCGGGTGACAGTGCACTGTTACCCTCTGACGTCATAGATTTTGCAATGTTGCCCGGTCAGAGATTTTGGCGGGGAACAGTTTTATTGTTAGATGTCGTGTGACCGCGAAGTAACCAATGAGAGCGCACGCTGTTGGGAAAAAAGTTTCCAGTTATATAACATTGTTGGATGTTACATGTTTTTGCGTGTTGTTGGGAGTTGTTGCTCAAAGTTTTAAACCGGTCAAACTTCTGACTCAATAACTTCCAGCATTTCTTTTGTTCAATGGATCGCCGAACGTAGCACAACAATGATGGATCCGTTAGCACAGCTCTTCCAACGTTGTTGGGGCCACGCACGCGCATTGCACATGGTCTCCTTGGAGACAGCAACGCAATTACTTCGTCTGATAGACCAATAAGCCAACATCGGGCCAACATTGTTGGGAGTTGGTGCATCCGTTTGCACATCACTGCCAAGACGGACGAAACAACTTCCAACATCGTTGGCTCAACAATGTTGGGAGTTGTTGGGTCCGTTTGCACTTAGCTTGATATCCAAGTAAAAGGGTTAAGAATAACAGTCTTTATTCCTTCAACAGAGTTGCATCTCCAAGCGAATCATCTTCGAGTGAGTCATCATCTGATGAAGATGACAGCAAACCAGCGGACGATTCAAAAAAGAAGAATAACATTCCTCTAGATTCTTTCGTCGTCGATATTGAAGATGAAAAGAAGGAAGGGAAAGATGCAGAAAGTGTTATGTAATAAACTTTTCTGAGATTGTTTAGTTAGGTTGTAAAGTAAGTTGAAACGGCCAGTCAGAATAGGCCATTTTACAGTTATAGATGTAAACGAGGGTGGAGTTGACCTTGTTTTGATACAACCCTAAATCATGATTTTCTTATGCTAACTAGTATTTTTCAAGCATAATTTCCATAAGGAAAGGAAAGAGTTATTTCCATCAAAACAACTTCAATCTCAGCCTCTCATTCACTCAAAGCCTAAGGCCCCGTCCACACGAATCCCGATGTTTTTCAATCTGAAACTTGTTCTTTCCGAATTCAAAAATTTCCACGTCCACACGTATCAATATTCAAATCGGAATTTGCCCGTCCACACGAATCCGACACGTATCCGGGTATCCGGGTGCACTCTGGTACTCAGGACTCCTCTGGGAATATTGGCAACAGAGCATGCGTCGTCAAGCGCGCGAAATTTGCATCTTTCTTTGCCTTTCACGGTAAAGAACTGGGCTCGATCTTATTTCATCACCGGATAAAAAAAATATCCGGATTTAGCGTCCACACGATTCCGGATTCATAGCGTATTCAAAATTTCCACTCTGGAGAGCGGATTCAAAAAGTTGCGGATTCGTATGTTGGATTTACTGGATACGTGTAGACGGAAGCCGTGTCCTGAAAGAAAAAGTTGCGGATTTAAATATATCCGAATACGTGTGGACGGAACCTAAGGTAGTAAGCCCACAACTGTAAAATGGTCTATTCAGTTTTCGAAAAATCGTTCATGGCCCCATTGAAAAAATTATATCTTATTTAAGAACTCGATACAGAGCCTTCAACGAAGCAACATTGCAGCGATATTCCATGATTTCTTTTTTTACTTTGAAATATCCGAGGACGGTGTAAGGAAAAGTATTGCGAATAGGTAGGGTTTTTATAAGTTTTTTTGTTGTTTAAAATTTCGAAAATTTTTTTGATTGATCAGGTTGTGAATATTCTTTCCAAAAAAATCAAGTTATTTCACGTAGACTATGTCTGAAATCTACTGAAAAGCTCTTGCGCATGCGCCGGCACGAAATACAAACCCGATAAATCACCACGTGATTTATGTCGCGGCGCATGCGCAGACATTTTTCGCCAGTGAAACCCGATAAGGCTTCTGTTCACACATAAGAACGGTGATTTCGGCGCGGTTTCTGTTACGAAGCGAAGCTGCGTCGCGCCGATCTTGAAAGTGAAGAATCACACATCGGATAAGTTTCTGTAGCACTTTGTTGAACAGGTGTTTATACTATCCGGTAAACTGTAGGCATAGCCTGATGCATTATTTTGTTATGAAAATTTAGTGGAATGTCACGTTCGCGTACTTTATGCTGTCAATTATTGAGATTGCTTTTGTCCTAGCTGGACTAGAAAACAATTTTGCAATGGCATTGCGGCGAAGTTGCCGCGAAAGAAATGAATGTCTGGGAAGCTAATTGTGCATGTTGGACGCTGTTAAACGTCACTGAGTTGAATCCCGGGGTTTTCCTCTTCCAAGAAAGAAATTTTTCCCTCCAGTACAAACGTTTCCTAGCGTCATTAGAAAAAAATTAATGTACCTTGATACAGTGTACTCTGAAGAAAATTGAAAATGTTTATTTGTAAATGTTTCGATGTACGTGAGTTTTTTTATAAGTTGCCGAAGGTACATACGCGATAAAAAATACTGGCTACAAAGTAGCTTGTTAATTTGTACTATGGATACGTCATAAATGAGATGTACATGTTGTCAGTAATGATAAGTTTATAAGCCACTTTTACAGGCAAAATTTAGATACCTTATTGTTTCTGGGAGTAATTAGGAGATGTAATTTTCTTGTCCAAGTGGCAGGTACTTTATTAACTTCCGGACATCTAATTATTTAATGCATATTTTTTATTTTGGCTATTAGACAGAAATGCTAAATGCTGCATTTTCGTGTAAAAATAAGTGCAGTAGTTTAGGAGATTCAATTAAATTAAGCACACGGTGAGTAAGCTGTGATGCAACCGCTGCTTCTAAAATCATTGGTACCCACTCCATTAACCTTCTCCTTTGAAAAAATTTCAAAGAAATTTGCCCACTGCTAGAATAGCCCACGTTCAATATATTAAAATTCTAACAGGACTCCGAGGCGTTAGGGACAAAATTGCAAATTTTTCATGACTCTATTGTCTTGCAATTCCCAGAAGAGACTTGAGCACAGAGAAAACCAAACCTCGGAGCCTCGGACTCAAATTAAGATTTTAATTTATCAAATGGAATGTTGCCCACTTCAGAAACTCTGGGGAGAATGGGTACAAGCTTCGGGTGCAGTGATTTCTGGGATTGTTTTGGAAGACAAGCGTTAGTTATGATTGGTCGAGGCAACCATTAACGAAACATAACTAACGCTTGTCTATCCAAACAATCCCAGAAATCGTTGCGCCAAAAGCTCCATTCCCTTAAAGCCCCGTGCAAACGGACGCAACATTGTTGGATGGTTACACTCGTCCGTTTGCACACCCTGTTGCCCAAAGTTTGAAACCGGTCAAACGTTTAGCTACGTGCGAATGGACGCAACAACGATCAAAATTGTTGGCCCAACAATGTCTCATTTCTTCTTTTGACCGTAGACTGTAGACTGCGAGCAGTCTCTCTTTTTCGTCAGATTTAGTAAGAGGAATACACGCGCGCGCGATCTTTGAGTGGCAAAGCCGCGAGACGCGAGAAACGAGGGCGGCTCGTGCCTCTCCCGTCTCGCGCCTTTAGTCACCCGCGTGATCATTTGCGTGTCTCGAGCGTTTTGCTCGACGGACCAAGAAAAAAGAGAGACTGCTCGTAGTCTAGTGGACTGATACGAAGCATAAGAATTTGATTCCAGGAGATTTCGCACCTACTTGACAAAGGGAGCAAGTTAAGGACCGCTTTTTTGGTGTTCCCGTCGTGGTTGCTACCTTACTAGTGTACGTCCACTCAAATCAGAGACATTTCATAGAGTGAACTAATACAACTTGTGGTGCTATTTCTCTTCTCAAGTGAAACTTTTTCTTTGATTACTGTGACCAACGCCTTGCAGAAGCCCTGTGTAGCCACTAGACACTTGCTAGAAACGTCTGTCCGCTTTCGTGCTGAAAAAGAAATTAAAAGAGCAAAGTAACCCTTTTAACGAAAAAAATCTGGTAGGTGACTTAACTTATCCAATGGCCATGTGCAATTATAGTTGAACTTATTAAAACTAAAAACTATTAAAGATTTAATTGGCATTAGTATTGTGGTCTCTTAAGACAAATTGAAATTTCAAAAGTAACCTCAATTCCGTCGGTCTCCATCCATCATCGGAGACCCAGGGGCGGTCAGTTAGGTCGGCAAAAAAGGCGGCGAAAGATTTTAAGGACAGGCGGGAGAGCCCATGGGATGCTACTCTTAGCGAACCAGTGAATTTTGAAGTGGAAAATGATGCCTTGCGATCAGACGGGTAATAAATCGTGTATTTATTACATCAGATAATCTGCTTACATGCATTTCTTGATTAGAATCTTTTCATTCCAACTGTTTTGTCAAATAACGTAGGCTGCAAAAATTCCCCCTCTTTGTCAACAAGGAAGAAAAAACTGTGGCCTTTCAACTTCAATGTCACTTGTGGCTTTGTACCTTCAAAAACAGGCAAAGATGAGTATGTTACACGAAGCCTGAGAGTTAACTCTTGTATCATTCACTCAAAATATTTTCCTGTTTCTGATTGGCTCAAATTTCCCGGTTAATTCTTCAAAACCACACCGGGTTGACCAGATTTGGAGGACGTTGGCGATCGTCAATGGTAAAGGATAAACGCCAGAAAAAGGGACGGTAATTGAGACACACTGGCAACCAGGGTGCGTTGTTTTGGTAGCGATGGAGAAAACGAAAAACATTTGTCAAAAAAGAAATCGTCAAACTACTGCCTAAAAACAGCACTAACAAAATTGACGGATGACAACTGCTGTTTGAAGAATTTCTGCTGGACAAATCTTCCCTTTATCTGTTTATATCCTGAATTTACTGCGTAACAGTCAAACGAAGACAGGAACTTACCATCGATCAAGTTAAGCATATTATTTTGAATGAATAAAAAACAAAACAATTCCTTGATACGGCTTTCTTAGGATCTGAAGAATTTTGCAAATCTAGGGAATTGTTTCCAATTTGCAAAATTCTTCAGATCATACTTAGCCTCATCCAATAGTTGTTAAGTACTGTGTGAAGTCCCTTTTCATTTATCACAGCAGCAAGTCACACACTCAGGCACCAACCCACGACCTGGCCAGTATCATTTGCATGTGTACAGCCATATCACCTGGCCCATGGCACCCATGGACAGCTGTTTCTCTCTAATTTGGCCATGTGCCACACAAGTTGTCTGTGTGAGTGTTCTTATTACCCACTGAATAAGCTATGGTCACAGAAATTTTGCCACATAAAACAAAGAGTGGTAATTTTTATGTCACAAACATGCATGGGACATGAGTCTCCAACAGAATTCAAACATATGACTCCCAAACATTATTAAGAGCTAAGAAGAGAACAAATTAATAATGCCACATGAAGTTGAACCTGTAAAAAGTGCATGGTCACTATTAGGGATGGCTTACTGAAGGCTTAATACAGGCTGACTGTTTCATACAGGTTTGTTTATGCATTTTATGTATTTTCCCTCAAAGATTAGCTCCTGTAAGCTAGTCTAAAAATCGAGGACTAATAGAGTTTATGTAATTATGTGTATGTAAGAGTTCATCTTCATCATCAAGAATAACTTGTAGGTTTCTCAAAGCTGTGCACTAAATTTACATTTCAATGTAATTACCAATTCTGGAACCTGAGCAGGACACCTCTGAGATGGGAACCGTTAGAGATCGTGTTCCACCCAGAGGTGTATGAGTCACCACCCGTACATTGTTTCCCTGAAGCACCAGTCGGTTTACACTCCTAAAAGGAAGTTAAGAACATCAGACATGTTATTTTGAACTCATTCTTATCTCAGTCTTGCCCTGCACTTCAAATGCTGAATATTACACCCTGGGCTGTACTCTAGCAGCTCCCAGTGGCTTGTGGTGTCTTACTTTTGCTCTTGTGCAACTAGAAAATCTACCTTTTTTCAAACAAATCATACGCTGGGCACCCTGGATTTCACAAGGTCAGAGCACAGCCTTGATGCAGTTTAATCAGACATGCCTTACCTGTTTTTTTTTTTCTTAAAAGATTTTTTTTACATAAACATCCTCTATTCAGTAGCATTATTGTAAGTATCTTTATCTATCACTATTCTCCGCTTTCACAAAGAAAAGTCACTGGAAAAAAGCACAGACAAAATCTGAGTGTTGCAAGGAAAGAAACAATACTTAATTGAAATGACATTTGCTCTGAGGCTAAGCACTTGAAACCTCAGCTTTCGAATCTTTTATTGATGGTCAATTTTCCTTTAATCATAACCTTAGGTTTGGAATTTCAAGCCAGGGATGATAAAAGGAATTTAAGACAAAAATCTTCAGTTGAGGTTTGGCAATTTGTATGCATATGTTATTTCAAGTCAAAAACAATTCAGTAATATGCAAATAGCACACAGTCTTGAAGTTATGTTGAACACTTGCAGGAAAAAACAATATAATGACTTTTACCAAGTGGAGTAGGAGGGAGTCAACAATTGGTGACAAAATGAGTTGAGACACTTTGCCCTAAACTGGGTTTTTTACATTTTACTGAATTCAAAAGGAGGAAACATAGCTTTTCCTCCCCCACCCCCTCCATGCACTGTTGTGTCAATGTTCAAGCTACCTACAGAAAACAACAAACACCCCAACTTTGAATGGAGGGGACAGGGGAGTGGTGTGGATTGTTTTGTTCTCTGAAGTTACCCTACTTGAGTACGATGTCTCAACAATTTTTTCGCCAATTGTAGAACTAAATAAAGTGGATCATTTTTTTGGTAACTTTTTCGCCAAACTGTTTTATTATTTACACCTTGACCTTAAAAGCAATAACAAAAATTACCCTCCTTGATTTCCTTCACCCTTAAATGTTCCAGAGAGGCACAACAGAGAAAATACATGTAATGTTTCTGTTTAATACAATACAATTTGATCATGAAAGCAATCTTATATCCTAACCCTTAATCCTTCTTGTATGCTATTTGCTTTGATAATCTGGCCCTAATAACTGAGTACCTGAGACTGTAAATCCATCCTGAGGTAGTAAAAAACAACCCCACAGCAATAGCGACACTGGCCAGCAAAACAGGTCGCTCCTGTGGATAAATTATTATATTAAGTAACTATTAAGAAAATGTATATATCCATCTTGCTGCCACATAATGTTTTATTCTGTCTAAAAATTCCAACTGTAGTTCTATCCGATTTCTGTGGTTTGAAAAAAACAAGAAAACTACAGAGTAGTATGTGTGACAATAGAGTACTAAAGTGTGGCGTCATAAAAATGAAATTTCTGAAATTATGGGATTTGTCAGGATATTCTGAAAGAACAATGTCCAAGAGGCCTACTTGCCAAAAATGAGCATTTGGGGGCAAATTGTCTCTAAGATCGTAGCCCAGTTATGCTTACAAAACTCCATACAAACCCTTTTTTTGGGTCGACCAAAAAAAAATTAGAAGGGTTTGTATGGAGTTTTCTGAGTATAACTGGGCTACAATCTCAGAGACAATTTGCCGCGAAATGCTCATTTGTGGCAAGTAGGCCTCTTGTACATTGTTCTTTCAGAATATCCTGACAAATCCCATAATTTCCGACATTTCATTTTGATGACGTCATCACTTTAGTACTCTATGCTATTTCAATCCAAGGCTAAATTCAGTGAAACGTTTACCAGTGTAAGTACAGGTGAAGCTATTGCTTTCAGACAGTAAAACAATAGCTCCACCCATAAATAACACTAAAAAAGCTTTCTTGATTGACACCAGGTCTGGACATCTTTTTGAGGCTTTGACAAAACCTGGATGGATTGGACTGGACTGGATTAATTCCAGTGACTCATTGAAAGGCAAAAGGTTAGAGAAAGGGTTACAAGGGTTAATTCCTAATTGTCTGTCCAGGTATTTTGTCAAAGGCCCATTTTGAGTCAGAATGGCTTCAGTCTGTAGCATGACTGGGGGGGTCGGGCGGTGGGGGGGCAGGGGTACAATATGGCTTCATCTGCATCCTCCCCAACACTACAGTTGTTTGTATTATTCTCACATAACCCATCCCCCCTGGTGGAATCCCCCTTCCCCCACACTAAAGGGATGACTGGTGGTAAGTAATTTATAACTTTGCATACTATTAGCAAAGATTTGGCTACTCACCTCTACAAATCTGACGACTTTCCACGAGACTCCTGGTTTTGATGAGACATCAAGAATCTTTTCCTGGCTCTTTTTGCTTTCAAGATTTAGTAGGTCTGCAAACTGCACCCTACTCAACTGAAAATAAGCCATCCATGCCCAAAATACAAACTGACTGGCACAAGCAAGGCCCACCAGACGAAAGAATTTTTGGCGATTGTAATAGTACAGTGTTACTTCTTTTACAGGGGTGTCCTTTTTCCTGGGGTGCGATGAAAGCTTTGCTTTATGTAAGAGCTTAAAATACAGTGAAAATGAGTCAGCCTGCGGCAAAATCACTCCATTTATGTAATATTAATACCACCAACATGTACAAGAAGCCTCTCTAGTAGAAGCAGAATAAATACCTTATAAAACCTTAAACGGCTAAACAGCAGTACAAATGTTTTCCTCTGATGGCCACAAGTCGAGAAGACAAACATAATTGCAGCGAATTACAGAAATACTGGCTTTCTCCAACATCATACTTCTCGGAGACCATCCGCCATCTTGACTGTACTCGTTCCAGCCTCCAGGCGGCTAACAAGAGGGTCAGGCGTTGGCTTTGTTTGCATCCTTTTGCAGTTGTGCACATCTGAAAGTCATGGAAAGCCTTTAAGAGATTTTTCAAAGCGTCTTTAGAATGAAGGAAACCATCGTGAAGAACACCAGCAGGGAAGGCTAATTTTGTTATTTCAGTGTAGCTCTGGTCCTGAGGAGGGCGACTTTTGTTAGCCTCAATACTGTATTGCCTCCACTAAATCAGCTCTTTGCCGTAGTGCCTGCAGCTCAAGCTTATCTACATTTGAAAGGTAGCAAGAGGGAACCAGTCAGTTTTATTTACGCGTTGTGTTGGCCCCTGTATTTAAAGGTTTTTACGAAGAGCTAGAGATAAATGTCTGACTCATGTACAAGTTTCGAAGCTTATCTAACCATGCTAACAAATTCCCTACGATGGCTAAGGTTTAATTTTCCAGGTTAAGTTATTTTTCGTAGAAAAACGAAACCTTAAATATTCGGATTCGAAAATGCGTTGGAGAGAGGAATCAAAAAACTTCTTACTTTCGTAATACTTTAAAATGCGTCAAAAATTTTTGGAAAATAATACTGAAGCCCTTGTATAAATTTCGGAAAGACCAAGTTCCCCTAGAATGACCAAACAGATACAAATTTTTTATGGCCTCTTTGAATGCATTTCTAAAGATCTAAAAGTACTCTGGATAACCTAAAAAGTGTTTTCAGTGCATTTATAATTAGGAGGAAAATGCCGTTGGGTGCCCCTGTTAGGCTAAGGCCAAAAGTCTAACTTTGATGAAAAGAACCCAACTCTAATTTGGGACGACCTTAATTAACTCTTAAAACGCGTCGAACCAATAAACTCGGTGAATCAGGCCAAAAAGCAATCTTAAAATATTTTGTCCGGAACGAGGCTAAAAATACATTATCATAATAAGTTTTTAATTTATTAGTTTAGTTCGTCGCATGTGAAGATCGACGTTTGTCCTATAGACGATCTTCAGATGTTCTATCCGTCTAAAGCAGACGGATAGAATGTCTTGCATCGAAAGAAAGCGGTCTGACTCCATTTTGTAAGGCTCGAATTGGGAGCACATGAAAAAATTACCATAATATATACATATAAGCGTTCGGAGAGGAAAAATAATCATGCTAACACGTACCTTAATAAAAAAACAAATAGGATCGGAAACAAGATGTCCTGTTGGTAAGAATTAACGAAACAAATTTTGCTGAAAATGAGCCTGTGGGCTTGCCTGGAAGTAAACTCTTACTAGTAGGGAAGCGCTTGAGTAAAATCCGGCACGAAAACCCAAATCGAGGACCTGCTCGCAGAGTAGTGGTGTTGAGCTTGCTCGGTGATTAGTTTTTTTTTCTTTGTAGTTGTACAAGGTAAAGGAGGTCGTAATGGCTGAGAAGGAAAAGCAAGCTTTACTGACAAGAAAACAAACTCGTGAGGTTCAGTGCATTCTGGAACACCTGAGAAACTGCTTTTCGTACATTAAAATTCGATAACAACATCAGTCATTTAATTTATTTTCTATTATTCAGACCTAGCAATCGACCTAACCTTTCTCAATTTATTCAGCGAAAAAAATGTATTGATTCAATTCTGTGAATTTTAACTTTAGACTTTGTATCATTTGTAATTAACAAAACCTGAGGCTTGGGAAAGTCAAGATTATTGTAGAGAACTGAGGAGACTGAGGTTTCCTGTTAAAAATTAAAAAGCTACTTCATTCGGAAGTCTTTTCCAAGGGGGAGAGACGGAGAGTTTTTTTAAAGAAAGTAAACGACAAATTGTCACTTAGAATAAATAGAATTTTCTTGTTCGAAACCGATGTAGTTGTTAGGTTATCGTGGAGTTTTTAATTTCTCATTTGTTATGGAGATTTGCGAGTCAAGTTGCCGTTAATCTCTTTTTTATGAAACCTTCATACATAGCGGACATTGAAAAAGAAATTTATTGATTTTTTGTAACCTGCATGTCATGTTTCAGTAAAACAAAAACCGTCTTTCTAGAACTCGCGTTTCTATTAACACAACTACTTTTTATGTTCACATTTGTCTCTAGGAATAGTTTCGTCTTTCTAATTTTTTTCATTCATGGTAACCGTGTCAGTACAGCATTCAGTTGACAGCTCTTAGATCGACTTTTAATAAAAAGAACTTGTAGAACTCACGATCGGAAAACTGTTACATTCAGTTTAGCTTTCATTTGACGTGGATTTATTAGCTTTCAAAAAGAGACCTTCATGAATTTTGCTAATACCATGTTTAAATATTAGGATCTGAAGTACATCTTTCTTTTGATGGGAAATGACAGGTAATAAAAAAGAACTTCTTTTGGTCGTCAAAATTCCTCACATGAAGCTACTAAAAATACTGCGAAGAATAATACCTAGCCAAACAAAGACCTCTCACCAAGATTTAGCTAATTGCCTTAAATTTTAGAAGTGCCAAAAAAGCCTTAAACCCGGGTATCAGAGTGAAATATGTTTGCAGTAACACTCGCCTTCTGTAACATTTTGAATGCGACAATTTCCTTCGGACCCCATATTTATTGCCTCCGGTCGTGGGTGGGAAAATTAGACTGATCACGAGTGTATAAATAAAACCCTTTATCATTCTTTTCTCTTTGGCGTTGATTCTCAAAACGTCTCAGCTCGAACACTCTCAGGACCACAGTATGATTTTGCCCTCCAGGAAAATTATTTGAAAGATTTGAAATCTCAAAGCTTCACGATTTAATCACAAATCACTTAGCTTTTCAAAGTTTTTTTTCCGGTCGGGCTAAGAGCTTTTTTGTCATAAGTTAATTTGGTTTCGGTGAATCTTTCAGAAAAACTAAGAGGTAAAACAATACGGTTTTGAGTTTTGAAGTTTTGTCGCAGAAGCGACAACAAGCTGGCAGGCTATTGAGCGCGGTAGCAATTAGTATTTTAAAGCCAATAACCACAGAGGTATTAATACTGGTGGTTTCAACCTCTTGGAAGGAAAGAAGAAGGTATTTATACAAGCGCAACAAGTTTTTATTCAACATGCAAGGAAAAAACGAGGGTCATGAATAGTAGCAACAGTAGTGTCGTAACCTACGAAACAAACTTTAACACCCACAGCTCAACATCACCTTCGCGAACTTTTCTCCTGGTCACAGCAAGTATACTAATTATTATCATCATAGCTGCAATTATTGGAAATTTATTGGTATGTGTGGCCATTGTCGTGAACAAGCAGCTTCGCTCCTCACCCACCATGTTGTTTATTTTCTCGTTGGCAATCAGCGATCTGTTGACAGCATCTCTCTCGATGCCGTTTGATGTGGATCAACAACTTGTGGGCCACAAATGGACTCACAGCGAGGGCCTATGCGTGGCATGGACGACTACGTACCTTGTTACTGTACCGTCTTCTATTTGGAACCTTTTAGTAGTGAGCGTTGACCGGTATAAGAGCCTAAAGGATCCATTGAATCGATACCGACAATGCCCTTTTATGACGCGCACAAGAGCGTTTGTGGTGATAGTTTTTGTATGGGTGTATTCCGTACTCTTTGCCCTGATTCCGGTGATGGGGTGGAAATTTCGACCCTATAGCGTGGAAGAAAACATTTGCTATTTCAACATTACAGAGCAATACTCCATAGTCAGCTCGTTCGTGAATTTTATCTTCCCACTCTTGGTCATGTGCTTTCTTTATTTCAAGATTTTCATGATTGCGCGAAATATTCAGAACTCAAAGTTTGAAGGTTGTACTTCTGAGCTGATGTCTGCGGATGGAAATTTGGAGAGCGCATTGAAGAGATCAAAGCGACAGAAAAGATATAAGAAAAGATTTAAACGTAACATGAAAGCAGCCAAGAACATTTTAACCATAGTGTGCGCTTTCTTCTTCTGCTGGATGCCTCATACTCTCCTTAGCTTGGCGGTTATTTTTCATGGAGAAGAACAGCCTCAAAAAATTCCACCTGAATTACCTTTTATGTTCTTACTACTGGGCTATCTTAACTCCGCTCTAAATCCTCCACTGTACACCTTTCACAACAAACGCTTTAGGGAAACTTACGTGAAATGTCTTGGGCTAAGACGGAAGGTATTGCAACCAAAACGAAGCTCGAACAACACGGCCATGACCCATTTGGAACAGGGTTCTACAATGAGACATACAAGGGACAACCGGGCGGTTAGGTAAAGCAGCTGGAGAGATCAATGGAAGTAAACTGTCTTGTACTAAGTTACAACAAAAGCAACTGTTTTTTTCTCCAGTATATTATCAAATTAGTCCATGAAAATTGAAAGGCAAGTGGGTATGAAAACGCTAGATCACCTTAAGTGTGGCCAATAGACTATTCTACTTGCCAGTGTAGATTCAGTGTCTCACGCGTGAAAGCAGCTGACTTAGATCAATCTGCTCGGCACCTCTTTATGACTCTAGCCTGTAAAATTTCCCTTTTTTACATCCTTTAGAGTAAACCATCAAAACTGAGCTTAAAATCATTTAATAACTGGCTTTTAGGGTAATTTTTGACTAGAAATTCCATTTATTACTGAGAGACGTTTTCACCTTGTCACATGACATTTTGAAATATAAAAGTTTTAGTTTACGTTTAAATATTACAATTTTTGTGGCTTAAAACCTAAACATAAAGTCATCTTGCGATTTTTCACAATGCATGGAAATTACTTATTAATAATTTCTTTACTTTTCTTTCAGCTGAAATCAGCGACATTTCTTATGAAACTAAAACGAGATTCTAGATTCAGAATCAAGATTTTTAGGCTGACATTTTTGCTTTTTCTTACGTCATTCTGTCTTTTAAATATTATACCTTTGAGTACATATTCAGGAGACATCAAGGTTGCTTTTGAAGTTTGTGTAAATATATTTAAATGAAATACAGATGACATCGAATTGGGAGCAAGCAAGAGGAGAAAATCTGTACAAATATTCATCGATCACTTTCATTCGTTCATTTAATTTCTTGTCAAAGTAAAACGGGTAAAGTATATTTGCGACCCCTCGGGCAGTTCATATAAGGGATTGAAAACGCATAAAGAAAAACAAATTTCATGCATGCTGCCGGTTTAGATAAGCACAATGAAGCAACTGAATTTTGACGACATTTTTGACCAGTATGCAATGTATGACTGAGATGAACTCCAGTTTTTGTTAAAGCTTACAAGTGAACCAGAGTGGGAATTAAGAACTTCAATACAGATTTTACGTATAGTCGACTCCCGATAATTCGAACCTTCAAGGGAAATAGAAAAAAGTTTAAGTTATCGGGAGTTTGAGTTTTCGAGGGTAAGATTATATAGAAATCAAACTGTAGGGAAATGAAAATTGCTTCGAGTTAGTGGGAGGTTCGAGTTATAGAGGGTTCGAGTCGACTGTATTTATCTATGTCATATTCTCTAGTTTATGTATATATATTTCAATTTCCTGAAGATGGCTCGGTATTATTAAATATCTCCCTTCAACCGGTCAAACGTAATTCATGTGACGTGATTTTAAATTTTAAATCACCAGCTTCACCATTTTAGGGGCGATGCTGAGTTTGCAAATTATGAAAGTGATAGACAAGCGCTTAATTTTGACATTGTAAATGTAACTCTGCATGTTAAATCAACTGAAACATTTCTATTCAAAAACACAGGCGCGAAAAGCGGTTCGAAAAACATGGGTCTCCCTAATCATAAGACTGCTACTATGACACTGTTTACTTTCGAGGGAGAAACCTCTTATTTTGCAATCATCTTTAAGGGAAATTATTGAAAAAGAAAAATTATTTCTAACGCAATGATATCTTCAACAGTGTCTTTAAATGAAATACAATACCAACGCTGTATGTTATGCTATATGCTTGATACGAGAAGTTTTCTCCGGGTACTCCGATTTCCCCTTCACCTCAAAAAATAAAACTTCCAAATGCCAAGTCGAACTGTATGGAACTTACGCACACGTCTAAACGATTTCTTAAGAAATCCTTAATGGGCAAGCAAATTACGAACGATTTAATTTTTTTATTAGTTTACGTGCGATTCAGATTCGAGCAAATTTGTCACTGTAAGGTTCACGATGAAACTACGATGGAATATCAATAGAAGCGAACCTTTATAAAGCGAGGTCCACGGTATGAAGAAAAATATTCTTCGCCCTAGAAATAGTAATATAAATTATATGGAAAAGAGCCTATGAAAGTCGAATGTGCATGTTGAAATTTCTTTCCTTGAAGCCGAGAAAAATTCTAGTAATCATGGAAGGACAATTTTGGGAATGACGGGCAACAACTTACACATACTAATTAAATGATATTCTGTATAATGAAACATGAAATTAGTTTCCTTGTTTTATAACTTATCTTTTTTTAGGGGCATTTAGTAAATGGGAAATGTGCAATAAAATGTATCATTGGCTAACCGTGTGGATAACACCTCGTGCTAAATTTAACTTAAATCGCACGCTACTGGTAATTTTTACCTAATGAAAATATAACCGGCCAATTTGTAAGATTACCTCTGGCGCCGGATGTAGTTAACATGCTCTTTCCATAGCTTTCCAATTATAATGCGTAAACATTGTAGCTTTTTTTTATTGTTTGACTAGCAAATAGATGAGCACAGGAAACTAATGCAAGGTCCATGTTGCGCTCTAAAAAAGAGGCGTCCATTAAAAAACGGTGATTTTTTTTTATCTGGCTGGATTTTTGAAAAATAGGCGACTGCGTTTTTTCTCTCCTTCCCTCCATTTCTTTACTCTAGTATGATTTCCGTGGTTTTCTCGCGAAAGCAAGAAACTTGCCTTTTTGGCCGTATATTTCAGTAAAATGGCTGCAACTAGTGATAGGTAATAGACGTTTAACAGAGTAACAAACCGTGATGTCTTCTGTGTGATACTTGATGTCTCATCGGAAACAATTTTAACATTTTAGTACTCAGCTTTAGTATTTTAGCTAACAATTTGTAACATATTGTATGGATTTTTGTATCTACTAAATTATTGTATCTATTATATTTTAACTGTAGGTGTCCCCTATTAGTAGAGGGCCTGCCCCTCGGCTAGTTTTTCTTTCTTGACACATAAATAAAGTTTCTATCTATCTATTGTAAGCTATTTCGAATTTCAAAAAATGCTGTGTGTTGTGTTTAGTTCGTTCGGGGATTGATAAGACTAAAAGAGAAGACTGCGGTCTAGTCAAAGTTCTTCGTCAATTGGGGCGATTAGGAATCCAGCCGAGGAGGAAGGTTTGTGAGGTGGGGTAAGTATTGGAGAAAAAAATTTGAGCAAACCCTGGAGGGTTAATAGTCTGAGGAACAACAACAAGTAAAATTGAACTAAGGCTCTGCCACATGTATCCGGATATTTCTGGATCCGAAAATTTTCCTTTGCGGATTCAAAAATTTCCACGTCCACACGTATCCGGATTCACTATCAGTTTGTCAGCTAATTTGTAAAGCTATCTCCGCCTCATGCGAACATTTTCTCTTCATGCCTCTTCAAAAAATATGTTTTGCTGACAACATTGTCCCACCAGCACTTTTTCGCTCGTTTAACTTGTTTACGTCGTCCAATTCGTCCGCACGACGTAGAAAGAAACCTCAGAATGTCGAGCCGTCGTTTGGAATAGGGTCGCCTACCGGAGTCCAAGAGCCGAATAAGTGATATTGCGCTCGGCACCATCTTGAATATTCACGGTAAAGGACTGGGCTCGATCTTGTTACGTCACTGGTTAAAACGATATCCGGAGCATATACGGAGAAGAGAGACTCAGTCGTGCTGTGAACAATCTTGTGGTTGCGTGGTTGCATGTTTATACACAGGTGAGCAGTATCTAAACACTTGGCGGTGAGGAGGGGGCGGGGGAGCCTTTGGGCTCATCCCGATTTCAATTAATGAGGATGATCTAAGGATCTTGGGGTTTGAAATTTTCCATTCTGGGATTTTTTTGGGTAGGAAAATTTGAAAAGTATTTTTTGGCGTGCCTTCATTTGGGTAGGGATTTTCTGGGTATTCGAAACACTGATCTCAAGATTGCTGTTGTAGTACTGTAGTTGTAGTTGTAGTTGTAGTTCTGCCCGATAAAGTACAACAAACTTGTTTTGCTGTGGTTTGAATATTTAATGCGTTTCGGTTATGGAGTGTGGGCATGTCACTATTGGGCGAGGGTAAACGTTTCGTCCAGGGATTTTTGAAGGTCCCTCTGGAAGTCCTAGGGATCTTTTTCGCTGTAAATAACATAGAATTCTCTCTATTAGAACACTGTCAGGTCAGATTATGTCATAGAGTTCAAATCAATCCCGCTGAGACTTCGTAGAAGACAACGACACCAAGTAACAATATTAATGCTTTGTTAATAATACATTTCTTTTGTGTTATTCTCGAAGCCAAAAATGAGTTTAAATCATCTAAATTGCTCCTTTGTTCGCGTTATCTTCAATGTCAAATGATAGAAATTGTCAGTTACTTTCGTGCCTTTCTTTCAGATAAAAGATGATTGCTTTTTTCTCTTAAAGATCTTCTGTTTATCTACCTCTTTATATGTACTGTCATATATGCATCCGGCTTCCAATTGTTTTGTCTGAAATAGACATATTGTATATTCTTCCTTCTTTTGGCATGTATAGTCTTTACTCAGCAAAAACTACATTTTCTTTACAGAACGTTTCCAAGCGAGTGTGAAAGGAAGAAAAGTAAACAGAGACAAAAAAAACTGAGACAACTTGGGAAAATTTTAACCAGAATACATTTTCCAAAGGCAGTTATTGAAGGGGAACCAGTGTCAATATCTTAATTGCTACACAATATTGGTCTTATGCCATGAAAACCAAGAAACTGCAAACAACTATTTTGTTTTTACTCACTTCATTTGGAGGATTTTTTACGAAGAAAAAAAAACTCGACCTCAATCTGCTGTCATCACCACTGGAGTCTAAATAAAGTTACAAGTTCGCTTGCAATGTAAACCTAATTAGCAGAGAGGAGTGATTTACACAAAACGGATTGTAAATACTAAAATTAAATGCTGTTAAGATTTCAAGCACATTAGCGGAAAATATGTCATCATCTTACTTTCACTAAAATTCGCCTCATTATAGGTTTTTAGAGCCTTGTTGGGTTCCTACCAAAGGAAAAAAACCAAAAATGAGAATTAAATCCGTTGTATGAATTGTATCTCTGTTGTCGTGTTTCACATTCAAACATTAAGACATACTTCTTTTTTTTTTCAGTTTTATCATATGTTAATGAATTTGGCTGAATTTTAATTAACGATAGACGGTATTTTCTTTGATCATTTCCTTTGTCTTTACTAAATTTCATCACCTGGTAGCAATTTTAGGCAAACTGATCTGTGGTCCTGAACGGGTGATAAATTTTTGGTCTTCGCTCCAGCCCGCTTTCTTCGCCAGGCGGATAATTTTCATCACCGCGCCATTTACACGATATTCAATTGTGGCATCGAACTGTGTTTGAGCTCAAGCAGCCCCCCCTGGTTTCCTGTTAAGGCGTTAACATCAGGTTAGACCGGTATAAAACTGACTCTATATGTACTTTACAAGTGAGGGGATATGGTATGTAGCCTATCATAATAAGGAAAACTCGAATCAGATTCCAGATTTAGATTCCAGTTAAACTTCATGCGCTTATGCGAGACGTCCAACCATCGGTTCAAATTCTTATTACTTATTAATTATTATTACTAAGAGGCGAAAGCTCGTTACAAAAGAAGAGACTAGTGTTTTTTAAGTGCAAATGCATAAGCACAAAGTATCAAGTTTAACCTGCCTACTGGAGATGGGACTGCACCAAAAGCCCATTGCTATACGTCGCTACGCAAGAGCTTAGTCGTTTTCAGGTTAAAGGAATCACTTTTTCCTTTACTTTTCAACTAACTGCAATATGTTAACGTTGTTATAGGGAAATGACAAAAAAGCGAATTTAAAATAGCAAAAAACGAATAAATTGACAGTTTTACCACCTTTGTACTCAAACATAATGATTTTAGAAGGAGAAATTAAGGATGCAAAAATGAGCATTTTTTTTTATCTGATTTCCAAACACTCATTAAACATTTATTTCCTTTGCATTTTCTTTATGAATTATTAATAAGTTTGAGAAGTCAAATTGAAGTATTATATAACATACTGAGAATGTGTTTTCAGGATTACCAAAATATCAAAACGTAAATTGCAGGCAAATAGTAAATAACCTCATTGAAGATCAACCTCGCGACCTCGCGCTCAGAAGAGCAGGACTCTCTTACCAGCTGAGCTAACCCTTCTCTGGTTGAGAAACTCCGATCAGTTTGCACTCTAGCGACTCTAAACGTGAGAAAAACTAGGGGAAGTTGCTTTTTCTAAGTAAATAAGGTTGACAAAAATTATTTTGTAGGAATCTTTTAAAACACTTATTCCATTCCTTTTTCTCACGTACGGAAAGCAAAATTTGAATCCATAACTTATGGATGCAAATCTTACGTTGCTGTCAATGTGCTGTGAGATTCGTTTCTTAGGCGGCAAAAATGGCGAAAATTTACGTCGTACTGGGTTTCAGTTCTACAGAAAAACAAACGCCAAAAAGTTTATTGTAACACACACCGCAAAAGAAGAGAAAAAAAATTGTAGGCGTATAATGCATTTGTCCTTAGCGATATCGTGTTTTTTGTACGGCCGAGAGGAAATATAATTTACGTCTTAGCTATTAATTATTGACCCTTTTCTTTACTGTTTTTTTTTGCAAACAACAATTTTACACGTGCATTATCGCTTTTTGTACATTTCTTTGTCGTCACTGCAAGACTATGACGTCATTTCACATTTTGTAGAGGACGTGAACACAAAACAACGACTTTTTGTTTTCTTTTCATGAACTTCGATACAGTCTTTTAGAATACAACTCTAAAAGAATTGCCAACATTTGACGAATTGAACCAGGTGGAATAAGCGCGTTAGCAAAGTTTGAAGCAGCGCGAATTCACTTTCTAAGGATCTTCAAGAGACCTTTTGGTAGCCCGGCGCCGCCGTAGTTGTTGCTTGGCTAGTGTGCTAAACCATTACCTCAACCGTCAAAGATATTGCGAACGGTAGAAAGTACGGTCGTTACGTATATCGCAATATTTTGAAAGCCTTTGAACAAGCGATATGACAGAATATGAAAGGCGTTGTAGAATCCACTAGGTAATGAATAAATGGAAAAAGCTGCGCTTGTGCTCTAATTTCTGAAACAATTCGTCTATTTAAATATGTTTTTATCCGTTTTAGCTTTTTAAACATTTTTTGTAACGAAAATAATCTTATTTTTACTTAGCTGTTAGGCTAAGAGCTAGCTGAGTAAAATTAAAAATCATCCAAAAATTTTCTAATTGAGTAAATAATAATAGCAGCCGCCATCTATCTTGGGACGTCAAGTCTTATGTCAAATTAGGATCCGGTCATCAGGACTTGACTGTCTGTTAACCGAAATGTTTCAAAATCAACTGGGACTTGGCGATCTCAGTTATCGTTTATAAAGGGATCCATGGCAAGTTGGTTTGGCGCAATAATATAAGCAATTAAAAAAAAAAAAAAACTTATATAATCTTTCAGTTAACTTAAAATGTTGTGGCCTCACCAGTTAGGCAATTTTGTTCACCATTAAAAAAAAAAACCGTTATTCGTGTATATTTATTGTTAATGGCTGTCAGAGCCATCTGAGCTAATTTTTGGGTTTGGCTGCAGTTGTTAAATAAAACACCGTTGAAGCTAGAATTTGTTCATTGTCGTGAATGTTCCCCTGGCAAGCGATGTTATAATCGCGCTTTGTACAAGGTTAGTAACCTGGTATCAGCAGTTTGTTATTTTAATTTCAACGCACTGTTGAAAACGCCAAAGAACGTTGTTTAAAATAACTAGAGATCTCTTTAGTATATTTCGAATGCAACAGAATTCTTATTTGCGAATTAACCAAGAGCTAACAAAGATTCACGTTTTTTTTTTTTGCGTCATATTTTCCGGTTCTGTACCACGTTAAAAAATTGCTGAACCCATGTTATTCAAACGCATCGAAAACGAAACGGCTTTTTATCAACCGAACTGGTGACAAAAAATAATTGTTTTCATGTTTTTTTCGCTCGGATTAACTTTCTGACTTGAGCTTCACTTGAATTTATAGTGTGTTAGCCTGCTTAACATTTTAGCGAATGGACATCTGATACTTATCGTATTGCATTAATCATATTGTAAATTTGCAACAATGAAGTCGTATTTTGGCTGTTGAATTCTGTATATTATGTCTTTCAAGTAATTGCTAGAACGGTTGAAGTCTTTTTAGTCAAAAATGTAATAAAGGTCGGGTCGGTTATTTTTTTCAATACAGTCGAACTTCTCACTATGGACCTGCCTTTATTACGGACAGTTCTCTTGGTTCCAAAAATGCTAAACTTCACATTTTAGCTTTATAGTACAGAAAGCTATATAATGTTGGACACCTGGCCTAGTCGCATTTATTTAAATAAAGTTGAAGTTGAAGTTAAAGTGAGTACGTAGGAGCACCAAACCACACCAATTTCTCCCCAAAAAACTTCAGAAACCTTTTAAGGTCATCTAAAGTGCTTTTAAACGCATTCCAAGCGTTGCCACTAACCTTTTTGTCTGTTTGGTCGTTCCTTAGGCCATGCGAGCCACTTGGAATTTATCAGGGTCGAATTGTCCTTTTCTCGAAAATATTGGTTGACATATTCATACGTTTACAAAAACGGTAGATTTCCTGTTACCTCTTTCCATCACTCTTTTCGAAAGAGAAAAAATTGTTGGTCCTTTCTTTCACAAGTAATAGCCAAATCAGTGAAGTGAAACATAAAAAACTAGCTCTTTAAATCGAAGAAAAGAGAGAAAAATAGAAAACACGAAGATCTTAGATTAGTAGAACAACCGTTTGGAAATTTTCAGGTTTTTACAAAGTACAAAACCTTTACTGTGGGACTAGCCCGATTTTGCAAACTATAAATGTTTTTTTTTTTTTTACGGGAAAGACCTTTCCAGAGCGTATAGAGACCTTCCTTTAAATAAAGATACAGAATTTAACCAAAATATATATGTTTGCCACTAAACTAGGTGCAACGTAATGATTAGGATCTTCACCTGCTACAGTGCACCCTTAAAACAAAGCTTGGACACGCGATCAACCTGAATATGTGTGCCGTTTGTAAGCACGAGGCGCTACCCCCACTTGGGGGACTGGAACTAGTCGATCAATAAATTTCTGCAGACACTTACAGCAGTTCAGAATGAAAAACACCTCAAGTTTGACACACTTTGTTGGCAACTTGCAAAACATTGCGAGAACGTTGAAGACCTTGAGGCAGATTTTCGATCAGTGGCTAACATGCAGTAGATTGTTACAATAACATTAATCCATATATTATTAATTGGCTTATTAGCTTTTTAGATCAGAGAAAGCAGAGAGTTGTTGTTGATGGTTACCGTACTAAACATGTTTCTAGAAATAGCGGTGTTCCTTAAGGTACAGTCCCGGGGCCGATCTTTTTTTTCTATTTTTATTAACGATCTCAAAGCTGTTAATACTAATAAGAATCTTCTAGTCAAGATTGCAGACGGCATAACTGTCACCTTGCCAACTGAGGCAAACGTGGGCTTAGATGAGTCTGAAACGGAAGTCCTATCCTTTATTGAGTGGTCTGAGAACAACTGCATAAAAGTACATCCGAATGTATATCCCAATATTTTGAAAGCCTTTGAAAACAAGCGATATGACAGAATATGAAAAGGACCTTTTAATAGGGAGGTTAGTTATTATTTTCTGCGACCAATGAGGAAACACCTTACGGGCAGCCCCTACATTACTGCAAAAAAGCAAAGGATCTGATCAGCAAAACAAACTCCGCTTTGCACGTGATCCACGCTTTTTTGTAACGTTACTGCACGAAAATTTCCTACTTTTAATTTTCATGGAGGACGTAAAAAAAAGCTAATAATTTTCTTTTCAATCTTTTCCTGGACTTGGGTACTGTACTGTAAATTCAGGAAAATTCACCTACATTTTTCAAAATTCAGTTACGAGATGATATAATAGCGATGAAGTTTGAAACAGCGTGAACTAACTTTTTTAAAGCGACGCTGTTGCGTTGGTGGCGACAGTACGGAAACGTGATAGAGAAGGACAATACGTTTAATGAACAAAACAACGACTCTGCACGTACCGTTTACATCACTCTTTTCGGTTAATTTTTCTTCGTCCCTGCTTAACTACGACGTGAAATTATGTTTTTCCAATTTCCTAAGAACGTTAACGCGGTTCCCGTTTCTCAGCTCCAACTTAATTTCCGATCGACTTCTAAATTTCCGATAACTTACTGAACAAGTTTGATACATAAAAGAAAGCAGAGTCAGTTTCGTTGTCGGATCGTACGGTCGCTGATTTCAAGGGTTAAAAAACAAACAAAACAAAAACAAAAACAAATCAAACCGTACCGTACCGTAAAGATAAAACAGACAAGGAATAAGCGATTGTTGAAAAAAGCACAATTGCCACAGTCTATGAAATTGCGCTTATTTATACAGGTTTATACAGACCCTGTAATCGGTGGACTTTATGTCAATGTTAGTGTAGGCTAAAAGCGGGAAATGAAGCAACCGTGGCTCCGTGCGTTTTGGCGCAAAACCTCTCATTAACGGAACTTAATTAGAATTCAGGTCTACTCAAGATTTCAATCGTAAAACAATCTGTTATTCATCCGTTTTTCGCCCCCAACGCACGAACGAGATATTGTCTCACCAAAGAGCCGGCTTTTTGGACCAAGTTCGTTCATCGATATCAACGCTACTGAGGTTATAATTTCAATCCACCTTCACAAAGAGCAAACTAGAGGCTTACTGTAAATAACCAA
The DNA here is from genome assembly GCA_964035705.1 of Porites rus. NCBI lineage: Eukaryota > Metazoa > Cnidaria > Anthozoa > Scleractinia > Poritidae > Porites > Porites rus. The sequence goes on from OZ037994.1 coordinate 39,370,843, forward strand.
ATGGTACTCGATTTCACAAGGAAAAAAAAAAGGCAAAATCCTCAAACCTTTTGGCAAAAACGAATAGCGCTATGTTGAAGGTAAGAACCTCTTGTAAGATATCTCTGACTGCTCGCCAGTGGTTTTGTTGATTAGAACTGGCTCAACTAAACTATACCATGGCTGTCTCAACCGTGAATGAGACTTTTTGGTCGAGGAAGAAGTGTCTGAGACCGTTATGTAAACCATGTAGGCACATCTAACTGTACATTTGGAAAAAGGAACCGTAAAAGCAGTGTTAACTTTATTTAATGGCCAAACAAAATCTTTCGATTGAAAGCAAAAACTGCTAAAAAAATCCATGCTCTATCCGCAAACACTTACTCTTTCTTACTTTTAAGTAGAGTCCCATTCTTGTTTACTTTACCATGGTTGTGTTTTTCTTAATAGTTTTAATGCATAAGTTCCAATTATGATTAACACAGAGCGGCTTAAAAACGGAAAGCTTAAGTCGACATAAATCTTATGGTAGTCATTAAGTTTCCTAAGTTTGATTATCAAAGGGAATAAATGGCTATTAGAAGGATAAACATTTCATAGAGAACGAACTACCTACGTCAAGTAGAGGGACAGGATGTCGCGTCCTTGAGAACTGTCCGCTCACTTTACTCTTAAGATCACGAAAAGAAAATTTCATAACTCCTAAGTGTTCTGGATCTAATAAAGTTCGTGGAACACAGTACGAAGAAATTCTAGTACAGAAATAGATGTTTTACTCGTTCGGAACTTTTAAACTATAAATGCGTGCAGTTTCAATGGCACGTGATGTACAAACGCTCCTTTTTTTCATTCTTTTAAGTATTTATCTTTTTAAGTTAAATGCGTGCAGTTTCATATCCTGGCACGTGATGCACCCTACGCTCTTTTTTTTTTAGTCTTTTAAGTATTCATCCTTTTAAGTTTAAAGCTTAAGTTTCAGTTCTAGCTAAAAGCTTCCAACAATGTTCTCAAACTCACTTATAGTTCATAGAGAAAATATAAAGGAAATTAATGTTTAATGAGTGATCATGAGTGTTTGGAAATTAGATGAAAAACTGCCTCCCCTTCCAAGATCAATTTGTTTGAGAAGTTATGTCAGGCATTCGACGTAGGGACTGATCTTATTAAAACTTTACAAAGCGTATATTTTACTTTAATTTTATTAGTTGCTTCTCTGTCTGGCATTTTTGTGAAGCGCGCTACGCGGATAAGTTACCGCCAAGCGATAGATAAATGAATACTTAGATTTATACTTGGAGATTACTCGTCTCCATACAGCACTCTTCCTACAAAATTCAACTCTACTTCTTTGTGTTACAGGAGCGTTCAGAATTTCCTTATATTGTTAGGTAAGAGTTTGTTTTTCACTCATTTTCCTGCTTCTATGAAAAATATGTTTTCACTCCGGTCCTCTTCCTATGATCTTGACTTCTTGGCAACTACATTCTATCACTCGGTAAACCTAAAACAACTACCTATGGTCTTAACTCCTTTTCCTAGTTTTCAGCTAAACAGTGGAATGCACTGCTTGACCTTTTTTCGAACTAGTTGTTTTGCAGATTTTAAGAGTAAAATACTTTTTAAGGTTGTTTCATTAGAGTCGATTCTTGTTCCTTTTATATACTTATACTTAAAATTGTAAATATTAGTTTCTTTCATGTGTAGACTTTGTTCAATTAGCTTAAAGGAATACAATTAGTCTTTAAAATCACGAAAAGAACATAATTTATTATCACTGCACATCGATCTTGATCAGTTTATCAGTTAGTTTTTAAATTTCAAGATTTAGTTCCTGTGACACTAAGCCCCTGTCAGGTCAATAGAATTGACGTGTGACTATGACTTCATTGCTAATCTACCTTGTAAAATGAATTTTGTTTTTTTTAAATTAACCAAAATAACCAATGCTTATATTAGAAATACAATGTCACATACCGTCATTAACTCACGTTGTTCAGATGAGCATCTCGTATAATTTTACGCTAGCCGGTTGAAGATTTTCCCTACAGCAAGGAACTTTTAGGGAAAAAAATATAGCGCTTTAGGTAAGGTAAACTATTAAACAGCAGGGTACTGACCTGGACGTTAGGACATTTTCGGGTAGAATAAATTTCTCTATTCACCTTTCGCAAATAACTATCTCTAGTAAAAAAACCATTACCTTCAAAGTTAACGAGGATGTGAGAAGTAGCAGACGTCTTTCATAGAAACATTTAGATTTGAGGACGAGGACGACTAGGAGAACAAGATCTAATTCAAAGTTTTTTTTTTCTCGTATTCTCAAAAAATGTAAACCACGGAAAACGTCATTGTACTTTTACAAAAATGTTAACACGGTTATCTTTATTGAAGGAATTTAAGGTGGCTCAACACAGTTTGGTAGGTTGTGGATCGTTACCATTCGTTGGGGTGCTGTTTAAGACTCATTGCAGTTTTTAAGCTCAACTTTGGCACGGACAAAATATACGCATGAGAAATTACATTTAGTAGGTTAAAAATGAGCTTTAGATCGTTGCCATGGCAACATGGATCACTGATAACTAGTCCATAATTTTAAATTTAGCAGGTTTACGCAAAATCCACTGAATCATCAATCATGAATTTGCACACATCTTAGCATTAGAAATCGTCGTTTTTTAAAAACAATCTAATCAAATTGTAGCAAACAGTTTTTGAAATTTTTAAGGAAATAGCTTCATGAGAAACAAACTCCTTTGTTCAATATTCATTTTGAGGCTTTAATTGGCTGAAGTACTATATGAACAGGACTTCTGCCAAATTTTGGACATTAATTTTTAAGATATCTTCGTTTGTTTGCATTGCCTATGAAAGTCAACAGAACAACGGCTCTTGCGTTGCTCCCTACGTACGCATGCTCATAGCCTTCTCCGATTTTACTGAGGAGAGGGGTTCTGTACACAGGCTAGCATGCTCAGCACTTGTACACGCCGAAACCTCTATCCCCTGCTGGGTTCCACAGCTTTCGCTTCTTATGTCGGTAAGATGGAATCGATCAATTGTGCAATAGTATATTCGGAAATTCCAGAAACGTTTAGTACTGGCTAGAAAACGGAATGGACAAATAGAAGGCAAATTTTATAGACGATTGGTGAGAAACGCGGCTGGGCAAATCGTTTTTCTTGAAGCTTTTCGGGGAATGCTGGGAAGGTGGACAGATCTTGTGAGATTCCCAGATCTGACTCAGGAGCAACTGCAGGACGGCTCTTTAAAAAGAGCAGATTTGTAACGATTTATTTAATTTCGCTGCTACAGACTAGTAATTTTCGAAAAATATAAAGCTCTTTGCTTCGAGAACAATGATGCTGTGTTTGCACTATTTATAGTAGAAAGACTGTCAAAAGCTAAGGTAAATAGGATATCTTTCTTTTGCTGTGCTAAACATGTTTTATTATTTGTGAATCTATGAGCTTCCAGTTACAATTATATTTTAGACAGTCAATTATTTCTGTCCACAGGGCAATTGCTGAAATTCGGTTGAATTTGAAGGATCTTTCTGGCATAAGAATAACACGTCATAACTCTCAAAAGAATATCTTTGTCATATTTTTTGTAAGATTAAGACTACTTTAACGTTACCGCAGTTTGCTAAAATATTTTGTTTGTCGGCAGGAAGTTTTAATGAAGATTACAGCGCTTGAACACAGCTTACATTAAATTAATCAGATATAATGTCAAATTCATAACGGGGTATTCAGGCTGAACTAGAGCTAGAGTAACTTTTAATTAACTGTCCTGCCACGGCCTTTTCCTGTAGGCTATTTTCACATTCATAAAATGTTACTGTTGAATAAGAATAAGGCCCTCGCTGCGATCACCAAGATTGTTTTACAACACATGGTCAGATATCTGTACTTTTCACACAGAGCTCAGCAGGCCTGGTATGTCATGTTGGAAAATAAATCTCAGCTCTTGAAGATGAATTCAACAAATTTTTCCTCAAAAAGTCCTTAACATCCGACCGTAGTTAGAAAATGAATGGAGAAAACGGAATAATGGGAAAAATTGAGCTTGAAATTTCTACTTAATGGCAACAGTTGTTACAAATCAAAATTCAACAAAATTCAGTTTCACAGGACATTTTTTTAAAAAAGTTCATTGACAATGATAAATCTTCTGTAAAAGGATAAACAAGATAAACTTGATTTAATGTGATCTTATTCTGCCTCCGTACAAAAGGCAACTGAATGACAAAAAGTGCAAACAGTTCATGACGGAATTATTTTTGATTGCTGCTACGACGAGCGATTTTTAATTTTTCACAGCATGATTTAAAACCATGTAGTTAGTTCAATTGTTTTGCCAAATTATGCGGTCGGCAACTGTTCAAATTAAAATAGAGTTTTGTTCGCAAAGTGACTAAAATTAAAATTGCCCGAGGTTATTTTAGGACGGCGTTTTTAGTGCAAAGTATGTTTTTCGACATAACCTTATTTTAACTGATTGATTTCTTAATTACTCGCTAAGATAGCTCGAAAGCTGCTCTGAATTCTTGTGTCTCTAACACTAAAGTGGGGTTTTGAAACTACAAAGCGACCAAAAGTCGAAACGACTGTGAATCATTCAGAACGTACAGGACTCGAATGAACAGAAGGTAAACTAAGGTGTAGTGTGAATTTTGCCTTCTTATCGCCTTGAGGTAACGCAAAGAGTGATTGTATCAACCAAAATGGCAAAAGTTGGGACTTTTATTGCTACTTTTAGTTTGTTAATTTCAATCGAAAAACGTTAACTTGACTTTTTTGCCATAGCACGGACAAATATCAGCTCACAGAATCAGATCACTTATATTTGATTCGTCGATTGTCAGTTTTTGCCTCTAAAATATAATTAAACCTATGAACTAATCAATAACAGTAAATTGATTGTATCTTCGTATTCCTTCCTCTCACTAGATTATCTGTCGAGATGAACTCTTGGATTCTGGATGGACGTTTCGCTGAATAGGTATTGAAAATTCCAGCATCACTTTTCAAGAAACAAGAAGGGCCTTTTCAGATAGCGGTGAGGGGAACTCAAAATCATTAACGGATGAAGTTTTGCTGAATAGAACGGCCAGAGGGCAATGCGTCTGGCGATCCTATCATTTTGTACAGTTGAGGAATTATTTTAGCTTAGCACCTGCATTTTCTGGACCATTCTAAGTATTTTTGCGGGAGCGCAAAAGCTCTTATGTTTTGGAGTTGATCAACAACGATTTCAACTCTTCGGGGATTTTAGGCCTCAGTGTTCATCGCAATTTTCCCAAATCTGCGATCTGGGCGGCGCCGAAAAAAGAATTTGGGTTCCTTGCAGACTGTCATTGGAAAGACTTAAAGATAAAACTGCAGCTTCTTACAAGCTTATCTTCAAGTGCGTCTTTGAGGCTGGTTCTTTCAAGCTTATTACAACGAACGTTTGTTCAGAAACTTCGGTGGCGGTAAATTTCTGGAAGTTTACACTTCGTCGGACCATCTTGGTATGAATCTCTCTGAAACGACTGAGCCATCGCCGAGGCACGGCTTCAAGTACTTCTGCGTGTCAATTTACGCTTTAATAATCGCTGCAGCGTTTATTGGAAATCTATTGGTCTGCGCCGCGTTCTTCTGGAACCCGATCCTTCGCCGCTCACCAACGAATCATTTCATATTTTCATTGGCCATCAGCGACCTACTCACTGCCTGTCTTACGGTGCCATTTGATTTGGAACAAGTTTTAACTAACCGGTTTTGGCCCCATGGAGAAGCTCTCTGTGTTTTATGGACCACATCGTACCTGATCAATGTACCTTCGTCAATTTGGAATCTACTGGCGGTGAGTGTGGACCGATACAAAGGGCTACAAGATCCACTCAACCGCTTTCGTCAAACGCCATTTATGACTAGAAAGCGAGCAGGGCTGGTTATATTGACGCTGTGGATCTATTCAGCGCTTTTTGCTCTTATTCCTGTAATGGGGTGGAAGCTAATTCCTCGTAGCGTCGAAAACAACGTTTGCCAGTTCAACATCACCCAAGCGTACTCCCTTTTGAGCTCGTTCATCAATTTTGTCTTGCCGACCCTCATTATGTGCGCGCTGTATTGGAGAATTTATAAAATCGCCAGCAGCGTGACCCGAAATAATGCCTTGAATCAGGCGGATAGCTTTCCTATGACCAGCGAATATGCAGAAAAGAGGCTGAAAAAGCGAATCAAAACAACGAAGAACATTGTAGTGGTGGTCTGCGCTTTCTTGCTGTGTTGGATGCCTCATACCGTTATCAGCATTGTATCCGCGTTTCTGTTCAACTCATGCCCAGAGTGTTTATCAGCTATTCCCAGTGAACTTTTCACGCTTCTACTCATGCTTGGATACGCCAGTTCGGCTATGAATCCTTATTTGTACGCGCTCAGGAACAAGCAATTCAAGAATACCTTAAGCTTTCTAGTGCCTGCACTCCGAAACAAGTTCGCTCAGCGGCCTCGCACTTCCTCGCATTTTGATAAAAGCTCCTGCGGAAATCCAGCCGGCACTAGTTTGTCGCGAAGTCAAAGTGAAGGATGCACTGGTGTTTAAACTTGTTTATATTAGTCAAGTTGCCTGGGATATAACTTGGCATTTATGCTCACATTTAGTGCCTATTTGATTAAACTTCTACTGATCAGCTTTCATAACAAGTGCAGAACGCACAAATTTAGTTCCAAAATTTGCATTTTGGTACACGCCGCAAAGTATAGAGTGTTTTCACATGACGTCTCTGCGGCCATATTGGTGTCCCAAAACAATGAAACGGCGGCCATGCTGGCGTCCCAAACTAGTCCTGTGGGCGTTGAACACTTTTTTTATGCAAACGCTTTCTTTTGTTCCAATAAATTTGTATAGAAGCTGGTCACGTGAGTGAAAACACTCTGTTGAGAAAAGTAGACTTTACTTCTTCCAAAATGTACTTCTTCAACTCTATCCGCTAGTAGCTCTCATTTCTTCCAACTACCGGCCATATTTGCAGTCACGTCTTCCAAATACGGATTCCTGCTATCTGCTTAGCCTACGAAACTCTGCTACATGTGAAAGTTGGCTACCATTTACAGTTGCAAAAAAGAAGACGCTATACAATGAATCATAGAAGTGTGAATATATACAGTACATATATTAGATATATATACAAGAAAAGATTTCTCAAAGTAAAACAGAGGAAGGAGCTGATGATTTACATATTTGTTACATAATATTCAAAAGGATTAATTGAAGTTGCTCTTCAAGGTTCCGGCTTAGGAAGTATCCATTCATTTAGAGCGCATGTACGAAGCGTTTGACGACTTTCATAAACAGGTCTGCGAGAAATTGATGGACTACTTAAACCGAATTTTGATATTCTGTTTGTGCAAGAGAATAATTCTGGGCCGTGATTTAAAGTTCTTTAACTTCAATGAACAATATTATGTTTGTGCAACAATACTAGCCTGTGATTTAACTGAAAAAAAAGAGCAAGATTACAATGGAACAAATAAAACATGAATAAAAACCAGTATTTAGAATGGTGTATATGCATTTCACTCTTTATTAATTGGGGTTGCCAGTTCGTTCACATTGTGTTTATCCATGGGTGAATTGAAACACTGCCATATCAAAGTGTAACCTCAACACAAAGGGCCAATGGACACGCAAAATCTATTCGCTATAACGGGGTCTATCGTTATATCGAGGTTGTTTTCCATATATCTTACTATTACTAGCGCGAAAACTATCGTTCATTACACTAAGTCCTTCCTTATCTAGAGGTTCGTTATATCGAAGTACCTCTGTATTCCTCTTTTTGCAGTTTTTAAAGGAATTAACGTAAAATCTGGATGAATGAATTTTTTTTTAAAAATGTCTCACTAATCTAACTTGTAGATGTTTCCGGGTTTTTGGATTAATAGCCCTTTCCGTAAAAATAAAGAAATATTGCTCGTACAGGGTGAATTGGTTACCCACAGGCTCACAAAACCTTACGTTTCGTCAAGGCAAATCAAAAAATCGTGTGGGTTTTCAGGGGCGTAGCCAGGATTTTTCAAAGGGGGGGTCACCATCCGGGGATCGCCGACTATACATGGTTTTACAGCTGCTCTCCCTCGTGTACCAGCGGGCTCAGTCGTATCATCGCGGCATGAAGGCCCATATTAACTAAAGACAAGAGCCGTTGACGAAAATACTTTACAAAAAAAACAAATTTTAAAAAAGTGGGCTTTTCAACAATGGCTTTTACTGCCAAAATATTGTCATGGCGTTTTCGCCACCTGAATATTGTAGGTTGTTTGCTCAAAAGAAGGCCTACCAAGGGGGGGTCACGGGCACCCCAGGACCCCCCCTAGCTACGCCCCTGGTTTTGTTAATTAATCAAACAAATAATCGATAAATCAACCAGCCAATCATCAATCAGCAAATCAATTAAATAAAAAAGCAACTCATCCATCCATCCAACAAAAGACAAATCATTGAAAACGAAAAAAATTACCCTGGCTAAAATTATAAAGAAAACTGCACTGAACTTGCTTACTGATATGGAGAACTACTACAATCAAGGTATACTCAAAAACCTTTAAAAATGATTACTGATCTATGAATGAATGAGTGACTTGGCAGTTAATTCCCCACCGCCAAAGCAAGAACAACAACAACAATAAAAGTCAAACTAGAAACCTACGTGGATTGCCTTGATAAACTTATTTAATAAAATTCATGAAAATTCACCCTCCCCCGTCATCGTAACACCTCCACAACAGAAAGATTATGCACCAGCCGAAGCAAAGTATGGCGGTGGAGAGAAATATGTCAGACAAATATATACTCTGGAATGTGCTTATTCAATCCTTTATACTGATAAATTCATCTGTTAACTAAGCATGGCCAGATGAAAACTTAGAAATTTGAGTATTACGCACACATCCCAACTAGACAACCAGAAACAGAAACAGATACAGTAGATTCAGTATTATTGTTAATTCAAAATATTTCGCCGTTTCTGATTGGTTCGGCTAGTTCTCCATAACTAGCTGGCGCTGACCAAATTTGGAAGATGCGAGCAACATGCTATCGATTCGATGAATTCTTGTTCCACTACCCACTTAAACTTCCTTCCTATGTAATCCTTTGATCCTTAAAGCTTCCCCAAACCCTTTTCCCATCAATATTAAAGTCCCAGCAAAGAGAAAATGGGGCAAGAAAAGTGAAAGGAGAGGGGAACCGGAGAGAAAGCTGAAAGTAAAACTCGAAAAAACGAAAGCAAATTTGCCGTATCTGCTCATGGGCCTAACTTCGGAATCTGAAATTTTGCATCTGGAACAGAAGCCCGCGAAGTGTTCGAACTATAGACGGCGTTTCGACTAGTTTGGTCTCTTTACATAGCCAATCAATGACCAAAAAAGTAGATCGACAATAAGCTTCAAAAGGTTTTTTGCAGTAAAATTCCCGGGAAAGAATGGGTTCTTAATATTCCTTTGATGCGACGACGTCCATAAATGCTGTCATTTGAATGAGAAAGAAAAAAGAAGCCTGAAGGGTTCTCGTAGTAGAAAACAAATAGAATAAATAAGGTTAAGGAAACTGAAGGTTCCTGCTTTCCAAGAGGATGGGCAATTTGCAACTTCTCTGGAGGCACACGCTTGATGGTATAGGTTTTTCGTCAGTTGCTCTTTGTACCGTGTGACTAACCAGTTACAAAGGGGCCATCCATGGCGTTTTTTTCGGTAGGTAAATTGTTCTTCAGGTCAAAGAACAATCACATTACCGTAGAAAACAGGTGGCGTAAGGTCAATAAATCTGAACAATTGTCGTAACTAAAAAAATATCGGCACGTTTGTCATGGCCACAAGAAACAAATAAAAGGCGATATCTGCTTCTATTTAGCTGCTAACAATTTTTCAATACGTCCGTATTGACTTAAGTCGAGTGATGACGACACATCTCTCAGCTCAACGTCCGATCTCGAAGCTAATGCTTAAGATCTTATCGGCGTTGATTCTGTTCTCTAAGACATTTCACGTCAGGGGAGTATGATACTGCCTAAGTGTTTTTTGAGGGTGCGTTGGACTGAGGTTGTCCATCTTCCCCCAGATCTCAGTGAAGTCTTTAGACCCGCTCACGTTTTTATAAGTTTTGGTTAAATATTATTATCGATTAAGTTCTTTTATTCCTTTTTGTCATTATCATAAGTTATTGTACCCTCAAAACAAAGTAAAACAATCGGGATAAAATTAAACCACATCTGGATATGGCCCAGAAAAACTGATGGCAACAGTGAAATTTTTTTAAAAATATATACGTTTGTGTTCTCGATCCATCGAAGGGCTCAAAGGATCAGGCTAAAAACTGAGCGATCTTTGTCCTATCGCCCTCGATTTACTATTCTTTATTACCTTTTGTCCTAATTTTGCTTTAAATTATAATAATTTAACCTTAGATCATAAAATAGAACATTTCAACTTGCAAAATCTTCGCCGTGTATATTTGCTCTTAAAGAATTTGCTTTAAGTATTTGTGATTTATTGATGAAAATAGTAAATGCAATATTGGTAAAAGAATAATCTAAGAGCAATATTACTCTTTTAACATATGTGTATTCAAGACCCACTGTGCTGAGTAAGCCGTCCGGGATAGATCCGGATCCTGACTTCATTTCAAAAACACTTTGTATGGTATTTTTAAGAAAAAATTTAAGAAAAGATGTTAGATCGACTCCAGTTTATTCTAAATCTGGAGCACTTAAATCCCATATTATGAATTTTTTTCCAAGACTGAAAGAAATATATTCTTTTAATTCGTGACTACAGGAGATATTGCTTTTGAATGAATTGCGGATTGAATAAGTGGTTTCGGAAATAGTAACAAAAAAATCCATTAAAACGCCGACTGAATTTTTAAAATTTATGTGGTAAAAATATACTTCAACGGGTTCCTCCATCCTGATTTTTATAAATGTTTACCACTTTTAAAGCGGGTAGACAAAAAGGGAGTCATCGGAAATCATTAAGCTATTAACGGTGTTTAAGTGCATGCTAACGTAATAGGCCGAAATTGACGGTGAATAGGCATTGTAATGCTTTAACAAGAGCGGACGGTTGTTCACTTATAAGACTTGCTCTTTAGAAGTGGTCGTTCTAAGTGCAGCAAGTTCTGGGTGCGTTTTGTTTGCTTGGTGAAGTTATTCAACATGATTAATCTTACAAAACCTTCGGATAGCGATGGCAGCAACGACACGCAATCCTTTGAGGATAAGGGAATTCTGTTTTTCTCTCCAGCGTTTAATGTGTTTATAATAACCGCTCTTGTAATCGTCATAGTGGTCGCGATACTAGGAAACATCTTGGTTTGCATTGCAATGTGTTGGAACCCAAATCTTCGCAAAGCAACTACAAGCCTGTTCCTCTTATCTTTGGCGGTTTCTGATCTTCTCACAGCAAGCCTGGTGATTCCATTCGACGTCAACATAATCCAGAAAAATGGGCTTTGGTTTCACGGCGAGGACGCCTGTAAAATTTGGACTACTGCCTACCTTCTTACCGTTCCTACCTCCAATTTAACATTGATGTTTTTGAGCATCGATCGGTATCTGACATTGCGTAGGCCCCATAGTCAATTTCGTGCGGACCAGACTATGACCAGAAAGACCATCTTCGTTTACATGGTACTTTTATGGATCTATCTACTGGTTTGGGCCCTATTACCGTTGACAGGTTGGGAGTTATGGCGTTTATTTCCTCTTAGCGTCAACAACGAAGTTTGCTTTTTCAACATCTCGACTCTCTACAGCATCTTAGTTTCTGCGCTGCATTTCATCCTTCCAGCCTTGGTCATGTGCTTTATTTACGTCATGATATACCGACTGATCTGGAAGCACACGCGCACCATTCACCCCATGGATGCCCCAGTTCCCACCCAAAGTCCTCAAGCAAGACTCACACTACAGAGAAACATCAGGGCAGCGAAGAGAATCGCGGTGATTGTGAGCGTGTTTCTACTCTGTTGGGTCCCATACAGTGTTCTGAGCATTACATCACAATTTTGTTTTGATTGCTTCGTTAAAATCCCTCAAGAAGTGTTGTATTTTACTCTTATGATGGGTTATTCAAATTCTGCGCTCAATCCAATACTCTACTCATTCAATAACAGGAATTTCATTGACTCGTACAAAAGACTTTACCGAGGAGTAAGAAAGACACTCACTAGGCGACTGGGAGGTATGAAGTAAGCTGAGTTATCTGGTCTTTAACTGTAAAGTTCAGAGATGTTTAAGTCATCAGGGCCACGAATCCATCATTTCTCTACGTAAGACTCTAAAGGATGAATGCAATACAAGTAAAACTTCCAATATAACAAACCTTTACATAAAGCTGGTCTGAATGACTAATTAGAGTCTGGTGGAGGCTCTGATCGAGCCGACTAGTTTGGATCTATAAAACTGCGTAGAGTAGCGGAGATATGTTGTATGAAAAGCCAACGTCTTCACGACAACATAACTTTATATAATTATGTAGAGGGTATTTCTGAACATTAAATTGAAAACGAGAACCTTAAATCAATTTACGATTTTTGTAATAAAGAGGAAAGTTACATAGAAGAAGGGCCTTTATGTCTGGACTGGGCTGCTTTTCCAAATAAATAAATAAATAAATAAATAAATAAATAAATAAATAAATAAATAAAAGAATAAGAAGGATTCACAAATTGGATATATTGATAATCAGGTCAAAGACTGGATTAATGAAAGCTTTTCAAAAGGTGGTACCCGGCGAGCACATGTTTCTCTCTTACACGGCTTTTAACGTTGACGAAGTCGTTCGCGTCCCTTGTCTGTCGCTGAGTTAGTTTGTTTCGGAGACGCGAACCTATTCGTGAATTAAAAGCCATGAAAAAGAAAAACCTCTGCTCGCACTCCCTCTTTGCAGTGGCTACTTCTGGGCGTTTCGTCTGTTAGAGAGACAGCGTCCTAGCAACGTCGGGGAGCGATCAAAAGTGGCCGTATTCGCAGGCAGTAATTTAAGAGCCATTGATCGTTGTCTTTTGGCTTTTTCAAGAAACAACACATTTTAATAGATCTCCTGCTGAATCGGAAATGAAATAAACCACTCAAAAAACGAGCAAATCAGTGAACTTAACTAAACTTGAGGAATTTGCCTCAAAAATAGCATTTTATAGCATAACACTAACTAAAGGTCGGAACTAACTTACTTAAACCCTTCTATCAACTAATGAAGCAAATTTCGTATTCTGTTTGGCTGACTTACTTTATTTTTACATCCTCTCGTGAATAGCGAGCAGAGAAAATCCGGGGTCGCTATAATTAAAAGGGAATGAAAAAAAAAGTGATGAAAGCCAGCTGAAAGTGCGTTTAAGAAAATAAAAGCAGATTTTTTCTTCTAAGATAAGAAAATGCCAGCAGATTCTCTCTTCTCACTTTGATGGCTAGTCAATGCTAGGCCGTTACCAAAGAGCATAATTAACGACCTGAACCGTAGCGACTCCTCTAACTGGTTGTGCTCATAAAGCAATAATGGAAATAATATTTGACATGTATTTGATGAGTGCTCATAACTTGAAAGACAATTTAGTTTCAGAAAGTGTGGAAACTTTGAACTTGCGCATGAGGAAAAAGATTTCACAGACTAATATATAAAGATATATTGTATTCAGCATACTACGTCATTTGTCAGTAAAATAAATGCTTATTATCATCCCGTCTTAGCCAGTATAATTACCTGCATGCTGTTAATATCACACCACTTGTTTTTCGGATCACTCTGACAGAGCACTATTAAATCTCTACAATGAAGATACAGGGATATATTGGACCCACATGCTAGTATATTCCCAATGGCTTTGAAAAACGCATTTTGAAGTCATGAAACGAAAAGACGTTCTTAAATTGTCCGCTTTACACAGACTGTTTCAAAGAGCCTGGTGGAATGTTCCCTGGTTCGACCGTCTTTTATGGCGATTTTTTTTGTGATTCTTTTGGAAGAGCACAACTCAGCAAGTGAAATTGGGCCTCGTAGTTAAGGTCTGTGACTTGAAACAATTAAACGAGAAAGGAACGCTACACAAAGGGAGTTAAGATTTACACAGAAGGCTTCTCTTTGGTATCTTAAATGTCATAAATAGGCAAAGAGGTGAAGCCTCCTACTCAGTAATACTGCTAATCGTGGGAAAGTAAGCCCTGTAAGGTATTTATTAAAACACTAGTCAAGTATCGCGCTTTTAATTTGGGCATGTTCATATGGGCTCTTTTGAACGGGCCAGTCTGCCATGTGTTTCTATGAAAGCCCTCAGCTAACGGTACGTGATAGCGTGTTCCACAGTACAAAGTCTCAGTCATAAACTAAATTTTATTCGTTAAGTGGTTGAAAAAGATTCATGCCCAGTACACGCGGTTGAATTGTTCATTTGGGAAAATTCCAGCCCGGATAACCGAGATTTCAGTAGTAACTGGGCTGATTTGTTTTCTTATGAACGCATCCACGTAGATTTGACAAATGAGGAAATGGGGTGCCTCGAGATTATGCGTCAAGCACACACACATACGACTAGGTCCATCGTGTCTTAAAAAAACTTAGTTTATTAAAAGCCCTGTTAAAGTTTTTTTAGTCGCAAAAATCTCAAAATTAATCTTCCATTTGCATAATATATTTGGGATTTGTTTGCGGTGAATCTTGTTTCCTTGAACGCATCATCAGTAATTTATGGGCGGGAGACATAAATAGCGGATTTTTTTTGTCGTGTTAGACCGCTGGTGACCGTTAGTTGCGGAAACGGTTTAATTACCCGGTTGAGTCTTAGAATCAATTCCACCAAGAAACCACCTATTTTAGAAAAAGAAATGTCATGGCCAAAATAGGTGAAATCGAAAACAATGTCTTATTAAAGGAATCCGCTGCTTTTATATACAAGACGGAAAAACGTCAACGGAAATTTGTGGGTTTCCCTAGTCAAAAGGATAGGTAGAATATGTACGGAAAAAGGCTGCGCTCATTACCCTTGCAAATTGCCCTTGTTCCTCCTTGCATATCTCCTTGGTCTTCAGACCTCAGTCCCCATTAATCCGTTTTTCGTTTAGTTATTTTGATAAAGCCGTACACTTCGATGTTTGTCTTGGTTCACACTAATACCATAAGAAACGCTGAACGTTTCATCGAAGACAACATCAACGATCCTCGGCTGCTTTGGAATATATTGCGTTCTATGGATGAGGAAACGTACGGCTTTCCGAAATATTGCCTTCACTCGTGAGAGGAGTTCGTTGCTACCCGTTCTTTTGAGTGAAAGTTTTAAAATAGTGTAGTGTATTATGTAGTTTTACTTTTCATTGAGATTTTTATTTTTTAAAAACAGTTTTTGACATAGCCTGCGATCATGCTCTATTTTCCTCAGCTCTCGCTTGGTAAATAAACTTCCGCGATAACATAAGAAAAATTGTGGTAATAAGAGCTGGTTAGATTGAGCCTGATACCAGGGCTTTTTAACACACGTACGCCAGCTGGATTTTGCCAGCTTCTGCAGGTTGTGAAAGTGATTAGGTCGGTGTTGTGTTGAATTGCACCATGGGACGGTTTTGGGCACGCTGTCGCTTTTTCTATTCGCCACTTAAGAAACGATAGGGGAACTGGAGACTAAGTGTGTCCCGCAATTGTTTCTGGAATCGTTACTGGGCATGCGCCGGACAGTTATTGGCCAATTTTTTTCCCAGTCCCTAGTAATGGTCCCAGAAGTCTTTGAGAAAGTTAACTCGACCCAGTTCCCCTGCCGTTTCTAGGGTGGCGAATAGCCCGCGTTCGATATATTAAAATTCTAACATGCCCTCCCATAACTCCGATTCTTTCTGGTCATTTTTTTCTTTATTTAGTTTGGTTTTCTTTGTGCTCAAGTCTCTTCCGAGATTTGCAAGACAATAGAGTCGTGAAAAATTTGCACTTTTGTCCCTAAAATCTCGGAGGCGTTAGGATTTTAATATATCGTACGAAGGCTATTGGCCCAAATGGGTCAAAATTCGTCCTCCAAAACAATCCCACAATGCAATTTCGACACAAGTCAGTCTCATGTGAAAAGTCAGAATGGAGCATAAAATTCTAGTGGTTTTTTCCTTGATTCCATGACTAATACTGTGATATCAAGAGAAAGAAAATAAACGAGCGAGATATAGCGTTCGCGAGCGACTGAATGCGGACGGAGGCGAGATCTCATTGCTGAAATGGCTAAAATATATAGACGAGAAGAAATAAAACGTTTCCGACAAGATGAAAATGTAGGGTATGGAAATCATCAACGTAAACAATAACCTTTTCCTGTAACAAACCTAAAACACCCATTATTCAAACCGTAACAATCAAAGAAAGAAATCCTCTGGATTAAGAACAAAGAAGTGGGGGTACGACGCAAACTCGTTGTTTTAGTTTTAAAAACGGGTAAAACTACAAAGAAACGAAGGCTTTTACCCTCCAAGAGGCCTAGGGACTGCTAGTCAACTTGTTGGGGTGCTCGAATTGTCAAAGTTTCAAGACATAAAATTTCTCATGAGTTCAGCCAAAGGAATATGGTCTTATTGCCTAGGGTGGTTACAGCGTGGTCGCATGGCGGATAAAATGTATAAAAGATGAAACTTTTTTTAAAATCTTGAATATCTATTTACATTTCATTAGCAGGAGCCCATCACCCTGGAGTCTCCATCTGCTACTTATAAATATCTCAGCGAATTAGACTCAGTCTATTTTTGGTACTTTTTTCCACGACCATTTGCTCTGTTCATAACTACTGAAATCGCTTCCTTCGTTGAACTCTGATGACCCTGAACTTAAAAATGAAGTTGGAAAACCATGCGATACATTGGATTGAAACCTCACTATTCGCCATTGCTCTCAGCTTCTTTTGCTGGAAATCATCCTCTGCTGTAATTCGCTGAGAGATTGTAGGCGTGAAAGGCGAATCTGCAAATAACCTGTCTAAAACGCTGTGACCAAGAAATTTCTCAGAGAAATGGCCAAAGTTCCGGGGTGAATGTGATCAACTCGATCGTGTCATTAGTTGAAGAATGTCTCAGACAGGGGCTCAAAGCTTACAATTGTGTGGAACATGATATTTGCAGAAGTGAAGATACGAGAGCGCAAATGTAAAACTGAGTTTTCCAGATATTGTATGACGGCCGTACAAGTTTGCCATACAGTCACCTATAATTACACAATCCGCGTGTCGAAAGTATAAGTCATCTTTTCCGTCGAGTCCTGTTGGTGCTCGTAACAGACTCTGAACCAGTGAAGGTGACAGGAAGTGAGAACAGATGGTCTCCAAAATATTTGGTCGCCAGATCGCGTTTAGGTAAATTTGTGTTGATGTTACTAGAATTGGTCCCACGCCTCTTCGAAGAATGGGACGGGCGAACCTGTTGCACTTCGGAGATCCTAAAACAAGATTAGTCACAGACCAGATAATAAGAAGCGTGACCATAAATGGAGCGGCGGCAATTTATATTAGGCGTATAGCAACAGGGCCCAGCTGTAATGACGACAACATAAAATAAAACACGAGGGGAGACTGTCATTCTAGGCTTACGGTCAAGTCGCCCGAAAACCCGAGTTATGTCGCCCAAAATTTTACCCGCATGCACAACAGTCTTGGTTCGTCTCAACGTGGCTTGAATAACGAACGAGATATATTTCACACAATGCTTTATTCACCTTCATTTTTCTGTGTATTACACATGATAAAATTTCGGAAGACCTAACTTCGGGCGAGATGACTTTCGGGCGACTTGATTGGCTACCTCAGTATGTGACGAGCAGTCCCTCATTTTTCTCAGGGATAGAAGAGCTAGTGAGGTATAAGAGCGCACATGAAACTCTGGTCTTATCCTCCCCGCGCGTGGCGATCATCATGCTTACTCATGCATTCCACTGGTTCTTATACCCCAAGTAGTCTAGAGATGTCTTCCACTATGGCAAGCAGTATAAGACAGAGGGCCTAGATTAAGTTACTGTACCTGACGTTAGAGCCGTGTGATGTTTCAAATATCTCAGATTCCTGTTGAATAATTTTTCTTTCCACAGGCGTCGGTTGGTGTGCTAAGTCAAAATCAATTTTCCGCTGTTTGGAGATGCAGAATTTGCAGGGAACTTCACCATTTACTGAAAAGGGAGATGAGGACCGGTTCATACACCGAACTTTTCATGAGCCAAACTAAGTACATAAAAAGTTCGATGTCTGAATCAATATAGGAACGCCTCATTCAATTTGGAACGGCTCAGCCGTTTTTCCCGCCTAGCCAGGCCGGGAATTTCGACTTTGGAGCGACTTTGGAAGGGCTTTGAATTAGACGCCGTTTTTTTCATGTGCACATAACGCATTTTGAAAGCAGCTTGGCGGAAATGAGCATTTTTCATCTCTTGAATTTAGTTCAGCTGGAATTAAGATCGGCGTCTGAATCAATTCTGTCGGTCAAAATAATTTGGGTCGGCCTTAATAATTCGAATTACAAGGTTCGGCTTATGAAAAGTTGGGGGTCTGAACCGGGCCTAATAATAACAAAAAAAACGACACAGAAATGCCTTCAGTTTATCCAGAACGGTAATCCTCCAAGCTACCCTAAAGCCAGAACATTATAATGTTTCCATAAAATGATTCATTTTAGACATGTTTTTATATTACTTTTTGCAGTGAAAACATTATGCTGGCCAGGACACTGGCCAGAAAGTAATGCATTGTTACACATGACGCACTTGCAACAGTCCTTTTTAAGTTGTTTTTGTTTCAATGTTTCTGTTATCAGAGTTATGTTCACCAAGTAAGTTGACAGAAACATTAGAAATTACTCGATTACGGTAATGTTGTTACATAAAAATTATTGGTTTGCTTAAATTGTGACTGTGTTTGCCGATAATATTGTTATATCGGGAAAGATTGTACGTTCGGTCCGCTAAATTCTCATGGTTATATGGGGAATTTCGTTATATCGAAGATCGTTAAATCGGGGTTCTTTCCCCCACATTTTACTGTAACTTTTGCCGGGAAAACGATGAATAATTATTCATCGTTATACCGGGAACATCGTTATACACGTATCGAGGATCGCTATATCGGGGTTCCTCTGTACTAATTTAGCTACTTTTCAAGTTTGTGGCAAAATAGAACGCGCGAGAGCAGAGGAGAAGCGAAAGTCCTCAAGCGTGGGTGAAAATAGCGTGTAAAACTGAAAAACGCGCCTTGAAAAACCGACTTTGACGAAAACCTGACCGAGCAGGAGCCTTTTCAAGTGTAAGCTGACATACTGAAATAATACTGGAACTTTTTGCTGAAGCGCAATCAGTTATAATAAAACACTCCTGCATTAATTGTTAATACAGGGTAAGTTGTACCTGCTTTCAGATATGAATTAGGATTGCCAGTACGCTTGGCAAAGTCTAGTGGTAAATCACCACTGGCTGTCTGTGCATCTGTGTTAGCGCCATGTGTGATAAGACAGCTTACACTCTGTAGGTGAGCTCCTGAGGCAGCTGAATGAAGAGGAGTTGCTCCTGAGCCTAATAGTAACGAAAAGAAACAACAACTATCGCTCTTAAATGCGTACAAGATCAATGTACTTGCTTTACAGTGTTAATAATTTCCTAAAATCTGGCTGGTTATACTATTTGTGATGTGATTTTTGTTGCACTTTTAATGCAGTTTCTCTAAGAAGTTTATACTACATGTACTTGTACAATGTGATGTAGTGGCAGTACAAAATTAACGTGATTTCTCTGCAATCAAGTTACAATAACCGTCAAAACTCCCTAACAAAGCAGGCACCTTAGGCAAGCAGAAAACACGTCTGCAACTAAAGCTGACCACCTATCGGAATCGCTTTCAAAAGCAGATATTTCAAAGGATCGATGTTTTGTCGCGCCACAGACGAAACCAAAATCTGGATAAGTCTGTCTGCGAAACAGCACCGAAATCCTTGTTGTGGGCCCACACCTGTGTACCAGGATTTGAGTATGAGTCATGATCAGCCTGTTAAAAAAGCCATTTTGGACTTGCTATTCAGGATGAAAGGAAATTCGAAACGCTCTTTAGGTGTAATTCGTTGAATCCGTTGGGGGCTCGGAACGAGTTTCTCGTCGCTACCTCGCAGACGTTACTAACCGAGGTTAAATTAAGCCTGCGATATAGGCTAAGGCAGTCTTAACTAGTTTATAGAGCTGTCTACAGCATGAGAGAAGGCTGGGTATCCGCTACTCTCTCGGGTCCGGTCTGAGCGTGGGATCATTTCCCATGGAGTGGCTGGTAATTGAGCCTTGGATTAAAGTGTCCATTTAGAAAACTCCGACTGTCATTATTTTACTTGTCAATATTCCTAACAACGCAACAAGTTGTGCAACGACCTGTAAGTCTAAATGGGCATAAACTTTTTTAACAATTCAGTTCTCTGGCTGTTTACATTAGCAAGATATTAGTCCATATATAAAACTGAGAAGTTACTGTTTAGTAAGTAAAGATCTTTACCATCTCTGATGTTGGGACTAGCACCACATTCAAGCAGCCAGTGAACACATTCTGTGGCACCATGTTGTGCAGCCTAAAATGACAGTTATCAGTTGACAAGTTATTACAACTGAAGAAACCTCAATTGTACAAGGAATATACAGTCAAAAAATGACACATCAGAGTATTTTGTAGTGCTATGGGTGCAGGGCTGTTTTTAATACTAAGGGCCAGAGGTTTGCCCCATTTATCCAGTATGACTAATCTGGCTACCTTCATTGGAATTTAAGACGTTAAATTCCCCATGAACTAATTTCATTTACGCAGCAACTTGACATTTTAGTGACAGCCCTAGGGAGTGGAGAGGAATGATGGTGTCCAACTGTCCATCCTAATTTCATTACTCCTGCTCCAAAAATGCAATCATTCCATTACTCCATTTAAAAAAAAAACAACAAAAACAAAACAAAAAAGAAAAAAACATTTATCTGTTCAAAATATCTACTCATTCCAGAAAAAGGAAACAGTTGTTCCATATTTTTCCTTCCGCAGAAGGGCATTTTTCTATTAATCCAAAGGCACAATTTC
Source organism: Porites rus (assembly GCA_964035705.1). Lineage (NCBI taxonomy): Eukaryota > Metazoa > Cnidaria > Anthozoa > Scleractinia > Poritidae > Porites > Porites rus. The sequence goes on from OZ037994.1 coordinate 39,391,903, forward strand.
TGCTATTCCTTTTCCAACATTTCTTGTCTAAAGAGGAATTTTATGAAAGGTGTTATGCACAAGGCAACAGTAATACACATAGAAGTACATCCTAATTATTTTTTAAAGCAGTGAAAAATAAAATGAATAAATAAATTGGCAGTTCACTATCAACCTTACCATGTGCAGCAAGGATCGTCCAGTTCTGTCCCTCACATCCCGTTTAGCCAGACCAGAACCCAGAAGAAAACCCAAACAAGAGCAGTGATTATTTGCAGCGGCATAATGAGCTGGGACACATCCAGCAGTATCTCTGGAGTTTACATCAATATCATTGTGAGCGAGTGCCTTTATTGCTTCTAATCCACCTGCGGTGGCTGCATGATGGGCAGGTGTACGTCCTTGGTCATCAACGTGGCTCAGTTCCCCATCACTCTCAATCAAACACCTAATGACAGAAGAGCTCATGACCTCAGAATAGGAAGTCAGAAGTTTTGCCCCGTAGTGAGTTCACCCCCAGGTGCCGTAAGAGTGAATTAGCCTCGTAAAGAGTTAG
>OZ037994.1:39397437-39467437 GCA_964035705.1 Porites rus
GTCCCGGTGAACAAAGTTTATTGTTCGTAAAGTAAGATATAAACAGAATCTTTATCAAGCAGCCAATATTTATTAAGATGTCTCTTATTGTCCCTTAATGGCTTAATAGATCTTCCACCGTATGTAATTGTTGCCGGTACCCCCGCTTTTGCATGGTGTCTTATCGAGCGTTTTATAATTTTGTGGTCGTGTTAAGTCTATGGTGTTCAAGTAGCAAATAATTGCTTAGTTGAAAATTTGCATGTTCGCTTTTTAAAACAATAGAACAAACGATCGCCTTTTTTTCATTAGAATATTTTGGGTGGATTCATTTTCAACATACGCGTATCGCTGTCGCTTTTTTTTTTGTTTTCAAGCCTAAAAAACAACAAAACATTGCAACATGCAAATGCGACATCTACATGGGTATGTTGCAAATCAATCCATCCTTTAATTGCCATCACATAGTTATTTTAAATAAAGGAAAACTGTTTTGCTCTTTCCAAGCTATCTTCAAACAGCTTTTCGGCCTTCTATAAAGAGCGATATGTGCTATGAAATTGAAGAAAAAGGACTGATTACTTCATACTAAAAGAGAGAATGACAAGGTTTATTCTGTATTTCCGTTGTGGGTAATCTTGCATTTAAGGTTAACCCAATAAATAATGGCCTTTTGCAAAAGTTTGTCATGTGATCAACTTTCTGTAAGCACAAAAACTATTCATAATTAAAAAAAATATATCTTAGTAGAAACTGAAAGGGACATATTAAAATAAGGTAACTAATACAACTTTCGTCTGTACATATCTTAAGTAGCAATTGCAATGAATGCTGCTCTTGCCACCCAGTCAGGGTTGTAAATTTTGAAATTTTCAGTGTCATGGAATCTTTCCCTTATGTATTTAAGGGCTAAAATGTTCTGTTATGAATAAAAGAAAGTTTTAGCTGTGACGGTGGAAGTGGCAGCCATTAACAGCTGTTTTGCCCTTTCAGCATGGCATATAACTGTCAGACACTGTATTCAAGGGCCCCCTTCCACCTTGGCGAGTTTAATGCAATCCTTTGAGCACCAGCTCCACACAACACATGTGGGAGCTGTTGGCTGGGAACACTCCGTAGTTCTACCACAGGATGCACTGGGAAGGGGTTGAATGAGCATTAATGCTGATCAGTATGTCAGTAAATTCAAATTTATAAGAAACCAACCCTAAAGCAAATTACACACAGTGACCAGCCTCAAGAAGCCCCAAACTTTTCCTCCCACAATGTTTGGTTAACATACCTTTGGTTTTCCATGGGACAGTGCATACTCTGCATTAAGCAAGGGTCCTGTGGTTGATTTATACATTTAGTTTCCAGCTGCATTAAAAATTTTGATGGTTAATAATAACATATACCGTAGTTATTCGGTTATAAGGCGCACGGTTTTTTCAAGAAAAATCTGTGTTTGGGTGGCAAGTTAGTGCTAAAATTGGGGTGCGTCTTATAGCCAAGTATTTTCACGTAACAAAATCTTAAGATCACAATTTGAGAAGAACTTACAGTTTAAAAAACACAAGAAAAAGACACTTGTTGTTGGTCATTGACTTTTATAGATTTGGTGGTTCTGAAAAGAACCGGGGTGGCTCTGAAAAGAGCCGTTGTGGTGGTTGTTATTGTTGTTAGTCTAGTCTCGGCTAGTCTTCCTGCTCGCTGTCCGTGTCGAACTCGTTCTCTAACTCATTGTCTGCGTCATCAGCTCCAGCTCCTCCTTCTTCCCACACAGCTTCATCCTCGGTGCCGTCCATAGCGTTCGAAATTCCACAGGACTTGAAGGAGTTGGCGACTAAATCGGCGGGTATCTCTTGCCAAGCTTTGTGTATCCACTGTAAAACAAGTTCTTTACTCGGCGCTCGCTTTTCCCCCGATGGAGTGTAAGTAAACGGACCGTTCACCATCCAAGCCTGATATTGAGAGCGTACCTTGTTCTTAAACGGCTTGTTAATACATTTGTCAAGGGGCTGCAATACGGGTGTAAGTCCGCCAGGGATGACAGCGACGTCGACATTTCGCCTGGCCAGAAGATCTTTTACGGCCTCCGTCAAGTGACCACGAAACGAATCCCAGACGAGTAGAGCTTTTTGGTCTGCGGTGTAGCGAAGATTGCGTCTAATCCACTCCTTTATTCCTATGAATTAAAAAAGAATACTGCCTTTAGAGACCTTTAGAATACTAAACGACTTCAAGAGAAAAGCAAACAAATGAAAATTTGCATACGTGCTTAACAGCACGTGCTCAGTAACATGATATCCATGACAACAATACAGTTTCGAATTCCAAGAATCGTGTTTGTCGCTCGCTCGAAAAGTTCCTTCTCTGAATAAACAGTGTGGAGATAAAACATACCTTCTCCGTCCATCCAGCCTTTCTTGTGCACTGAAATTTGCATCCTTGGTGGCGTGTTGATATTCAGCTGCCGAACACCTTTGAATATGACTTTCGGTGGGAGTTTTTCGCCGTTCGCTTTCACTGTCAGAGCAACCGTGAAACTTTGCTTGTCGGCGCCGCATGACAACACTGGGACTGTTCTGCTCCCGGTAAACTCCAAGGTTCTGGTGGCCGGCAGCTCAAAACGCATTGGTGTTTCGTCCATATTGAGGATACGACTTAAATCGTAGCCCCAGTTTACGTTAACAAAAAGACTTCACATGCCAATTTTGTAAGGATAATTGTTCTCAGATTCATCACATCCTTCTGTTAAATCTCAATTTTTTGGTGTTTCTTATAACCGAGTATTTTCACGTAATTTTCGGTCTGAGAACTTAGCTTGATTAAATTGCTAAGTTTGGGGTGCGTCTTATAACCGAGTGCGCCTTATAACCGAATAACTACGGTAATAACATTTAATGTTATTAGGTCCCCCCTCCCCCTGTCACTGCCAGCATGTGGTCATGGACGAGACTTTTGTGAAAAACAATCTTCTAAACCTTTACAATGCATTTACTTGAACCGGGGCACTTAGAAGAAGATTGTCCAATCAAAATGGTTTCTGTTAACAAAAGATTCTCAAGTTTTTTGGCAAATTGGCCAGTAATGTTCATAAAATTTGAGTGCTGTTTCTTGAGAGTTCAGGAAGTTCAAATTTAAACGGTTGTATCGTTGAACCTTGAATCTTATTGTTCTGTTTGCCAAAACACTTGGGAATCCTTTGTTTTCAGAAATCGTTGTGACTGGACAATCTTCCAAGTGCCCCGGTTCAAGTAGTTGCACTGCAACTTTTAAAAAATTTGTTTGGCTGTTTCTATTTTTTGAACTTGTTGAACTTAACTGATATAACCTGTTTCTGCTTTTATTTGCCAGATATTATTGGAAACATTTTGGATAAATCATTTGGCAATGGTGGTAAATCACCTAGCATCTCAGAGGTAAACCCCTTTTAACTCACTGGATTGGATCAATTCCTGTAACTCACTCATGGCAATATATCTTCATAACACAATGATAACAAAAAAATCAGAAGTAAAATCATCAGAAATCTAAAGTTTTGGACTTGGGGGTGGGTCTTTAACTGTGTTAAAAAGGTGTTGTTGGTCATGTCATCTGTCATTTGCTCCAAAAGAATCTTGTATAGGGCACTTTATTAAGCATGCACACTATAAGTCTATGCATATTTGCTTCAGAGAAGTGCTCCTTCATCGTAGTGGTGTCTTAGTGTCCAATTCTACCATTAAAGATTTTCCTACCCTTAACAGAGATGTTTTAGTGACAGGTCATCCATATCCGTACCTTTTGCAGATTTCAGAGGCTTCTTTGATCAGGTCTTTTCACCCCTCACCGTAGAAATTGTCTAAGAATGAGATGATTTGTCTGTGTACCTGTACAAGACCTTTCTGAGGTTTTCGAGCTTTTCTTGTAGAAAAATGCGCCCTGCAACATCATCTGCTGTACGAGGCCTGAGGGGTGTACATATATGTAGTCTGTGACTTAGCGACAGAAATTTCATACAGATGATGTAAATGAATGTTTACACAATAAATCCAGAAGTCATGCGGTTTCAGATGCAAATTTTTTCAATTTTATGCTTCTCCTGGTCGATTTTGGGAAAGTGTTGTGTCCATTCGCCGGCAACCTCCAGCGAAACACAAATGCTTCTTTTAGAGAAGAATATGTTTTACAAATATTGACTGTTTTGTTTTAGATTCATTGGGTTTACATTTGACCTTTTGTCTTTTTCCTGTCATTCGTAAACAAAGCTAAAACAATTTATCTACTATGTCGTCCAATCAGTGTTTATGACTAGATTCCGGACAGATTTTATGTCATCAGTATGGAGTTTCTGTTGCTGAGTTGCAGATGTTCCTCCTTGCGAAACGTCCCCAGTCGCGAGAAGCGAGGAGGTAAAGAAAATTTAAAATTTGAATTTTGGTGATGCGATTGAAAACCCTACTAAGGACACTCCGTAAGTTTTATTGTAAAATAATGTGAATTCTGCTCCTCCGCCAAGGTTGTCTATCTTATTTTGCAGAAAAACATTTGACAATGCAAGTCAAAAATTCTAAGACACAAATTGTCCTGTCCTTAGATGTATGTGTTTATAATTACATGTAGAGGCCCCACTGCAAGTCTCACCTAGCTACCAGGCAAAATTTTCCTGTAAGTGGGGTGTTGGTTTAAAAAAATAAACAAGTGTGTTCAGAAAGAAGAATTTTGTAGTTAATTTGATGAGCTTATTTTATCTTTGCAGGTTATTGACTATGAAGTGCCTCTGATAGTTATGGCCTCCTTTGCACTCTCTGCCGCTATTATCATTCCTATTGTTGGCCTTATATTCTGCTGTTGTCGTTGTGGACGAAAGTGTGGTGGAAACATAGATGATAGAAAACTTAAACTGCACCCCACAAAGGAAAGAATAGCATACTCGGTTGGCATTCTTCTTTGTGCATTTTTTCTAATGTAAGTGTGACATTTCGTGTTGGATTAGACAAAACGGGCAGATTATTGGTTGGTTGTACTTAATATGATCACATGACAATTGGTGGAACCTACATATTATTTGATTTGCCAATCTTAGTCTTGCAGGGAGTTTTATTCTAGTGTCAAGTGTCAGAATGAATGATAGTATCCCTAAAGCCAGAACTGTGTGGAAAGATTCCTTTGGTGACATCCAGCTTTATTCTGACAACACATTTGAGGTAACAATTCGTTATGAAACTTCTCACCAGTTATTGATAAATTGGCAATTAGTGCCTTAAAGTTTGTTTGTGGACGTTCATGCCAGCAATTCAGACACAGCAGGGTTATGGTAGCTATGGGAGCTAGATAAGCTGGTGGGGCCTGGGCTTGGGTTAAGAATTACATAATATTAGTTGATGAAAATATGAAAGACAGGAGTTCTTTGAAGATCTGCAGGACAACAGAACAAAGTAAATTGCAGTAAAATGCCACAGGACATGTTTGCATGTCCTACAGGCCACGAAGGGACTGCTGACTACATTGACGTGGAGTAATATTAACTGAGTTTGCCTTTTGCAATTAGCATATTGTAGGTTTACGCGATTACCTGCGGTACCGCTCTAACTATATATTGTAAGTCACGTGATATATGGTGCAATAACTGTGTGAGAGCTAAGTTGCCAAGATTTTGTATATTACAGCGGTGATTGAAATGTGTTTTGTTACCGCCGTGTTTTACTGAGACTTAACATTGGGGCATAACATTGGTGGCAGAATTAAAACAAACACGAACTTTCCGGATACCTGTGTTCAGTGGCAATATTTTAATAGTTAGCGCATTTGATTTTCAATGTTTTTCTTTGTTTTTCCGTTTTGCTGTCATGGTTTCGCTTGTCTGCAATGGTGGAAAACTCACCTGTGGAATCAGGATTCAAGGGAATGACTTGTTCGACGCCAGTAAATCCTTTTAAACTGGGGAAACTATTTACATCAGTCTGATTTGTCTGTTGACCCGTCACTAAAAATGGGCCCTCCAAGTCGTAGATTTCAATGCCCAAACCCGTTTGCTTCGCTAGATCCATCGGTAAATATCGGCAGTGCAAGTCACCCATTTCAAGAAATCAGCATATGTCACCTGGAGCAGTTGACACGACTCTACTGAAGGCCTTGCAGAAACTTCTTGAAGAATGTACTGATTACTTGACTCACGTGAGGCTGAGAGACTACCGCAGTTGCTGATCAATTATCAACATGTGTTGTCCCTTTCAGAAGGGGACTTAGGCACCACACATATGGTCCCGCACAGAATCGAAATGGACAATGTGTTCCCAATCCAACAACAGCTGCGACGAACCTCACCACTGAAACATGATGAGTTTGAACGACAAGTAACCAACCTCATACAGCAAGGAAAGGTGAAAGAATTTGTCAAGCCCCTGGTCTTTTTCAGTTGTGGTGGTAACCCCAAAAAACCGTCAGTCCAAGGCTGTGTGTGCACTATCGCCAGCTGAATACATTGAGGGTAAGGGATGCCCTCTGCTTACCGCTTGGTGATTATTCTCTTGCCACTTTAAGTAGCTCATGATGGTTTTCAACTTTGGATCTTGCTATGGGTTAGTGGAAAGTGGCAATGGACGCGGACACCCAGGAGAAGGCAGCATTCGTACTTTCAAGTGGCTTTCACGGATGAAATGTGATGCCTTTCGGGCTTTGCAAAGCACCCAGAGCATTTACCAGATTGATGGATCTTGTTTTGAAGGACCTGCATTGGCAAATTTGTTTGATCTACCTTGATGAAGTGATAGTTATGGGGCGTACGTTTGGAAAAGAATTAGAGCGTTGGAAACAGGTGTTTGAGCGACTATCCAGGGCAGGACTGAAGCTTAAGCCGATGAAAACTTTTGTCTTCAGGAAACAGAAATGGGTTTTGTTTCTCAAACATGTGGTCACAGAGGGTAGTCACAGAGGAAGGCATCGCTGTAGATCCTGTAAAGGTAGAGCAGGTTTGCATGTGGCCCACTCTGGGAAACAGCGTGCAGGTCAAAAGCTTCCTTTTACCACCTCTGATTCATCCTTGATTTCCTAACCGTAGCTGTACTAGCTAACAGTAGCCAACACCCATAAGTTTTCAACACCCTTAAGTGAGTGGCTCGTTTAAAATGCTTTTTTGGTTTTCAACTGCAGGAACTTTCTCATATCGCAGTCAAAGAGGCCATTCCTACAATAGGCAAACTGGTGAATGATGTCATTGGTAAGTATTGGCGAGAAGAGTGCAAAGGGGAAGGAAAGTGAGTTAAATTTCTCTTTTCATTTGATATCTCTTAACTTTCAATTCCTATCTTCAATTCCAGTTCGTGTTACTTTTAAAACTTCAAGGAAATAAATTTTTTTCTGCTCTCCACCCTTGCTGACCCAAGGGCCGGAAGGAAGTAGGGTAGTTGGGATTTTCATGTTCAAGAAACTCCTGTCTAGCTTCTTGGGCCTTCTTTAGCTAAATTCCAATGTTGATGAATATCTATTTGAATGATTGTGAATTCGGATGTGTGTCAATTTACCCAATTGGTTCTTTGGTATGAAGTATGGGGTGAAGATTAACCATCTACACGGAGAATATACCGTTAATCCTCAAGCAGGCTAACTTAAAGAACAAGGAATTATACATGTCCAGTTTTTTGTGGGACAGTTGACAGCAGGTCGTTAAAATATAGTTTATTTTAGCAGGCAAAACTACTCTTTATTCAAAACAACAAGCACTTAATTGTAAATTAACAATAAAATGAATTTTTCAGTCGTTTTTTGTGTGGTTTTCCGTTTACGTAAGGTGCTGATCACGCAACAATAGGTTTGCTTTCTTTACCAGTTTCTTCGTCATTTAAACGCAAAAATGTAGTTTTCTACAAAACATTTGGAACTTATTAGGCGTACAAAACTTTGTGTCAACGCTTTGTGACTAGTAACAATATTTCTATTTTTATCAGCACTTGTGCCGCCAAGCTTTGCTTTGTGTTGTCTGGAAAAGCAGTTAAATCACTATAGAGAAATAAATTTGTCTCTGGGACAACCTTACGGCTTTATAATGACGGCGTTGGCAGAAATTCTTCATGTAAAGGAATATGTTTTCTCTCAACTTTCTATTGTTATAAAGCTGTAATAATGTTGTCAGTAAAACGTTTCTGAGATACATGTTTTATACAGGCACAAAATTGATAGATGGTTTAGAGAGGGAACTTGTTATGAAACTTTTATTTCTAGAGAATAAACTTGTACGCAAGAGAGGTTATTTAAAATTCATTCATTCCCATTTGATTTTTTCAGCAATGGCTGCAGATATTGTTGTACCTGTGCTTAATCAAGGAGCACCTTTGGTTGAAAGTCTTCTCAACTCTGTTTTGGATTGTTCCCAGGGTAGGTATTTGGTCTGTGCAGTACAGTATTCATGTAACAATTTTATTTATTCAGAGATGCCAACCTCTTGAGATCTGAAATCTGAAAACAGGGTTCACACAGCCTTGAAAAGTCCTTGAATTTTAGGGGAAGTCCTTGAATTCTATTTTTCCTTGAGAAGTCCTTAAATTTCTGTGCAAGTGCTTGAAAAGTCCTTATATTTTCTTCAACTTTTAATAAAGTGGCATGGAAAGTGTTTTTTGATGCTTTTTGGTTGTCCAAGACAGAATATAAATTAAAGCTCAGGGAAGTTACATTTGTAAAGGTGATCTACATGAAGCCCTTTTTTGTTTTATGCAATTATTAACAATCAATTTTAGACAAGTGAACCGAAAAATGTAGCGAACTTGGTGGAGCAAACAGTTCAAGCCTTAAAGTCCTTTTCGAAAGGACTGGGAATGGAAATATTTGTACAATCAGTGAAATTAGTTTCCTGTTAGGTAGTCCTTGAAAATCGAATGTGGTCCTTGAAAAGTCCTTAAAAACTGGTGGAAAATTTTTGTATGAACCCTGGAAGACTTTCACTTTTGCAGCCCCCTTCCCCCCACCACTCTTATTATGTAACTCACCACAAGCCCCATAAAACCCAACTTGTATCCATCCCCAAAATAATTTTTGTCAAGATCCACGATCTAAATCAACAGTCGCTTTCTTAGCTGTAATTTGATAAGCGGTAAACAGAACTATGTGCTGCCATGGTATGCAGAAACAGCGTATCCAAAAACGGTTTGGGATTATGGGAAAAATTTGGGCTAAACTCATGACTATAGCACAGAAACGTATCCTGCTCTTATAGTACAGAAACGTTAAAAAGACATTTTTATCTGGGAGATAAAGTGATCTGTATGGGGGAGGGGGAGATTTCCCAGGTATCTTGAAGACTTAATGGGAGAGTTGGCCTTACTGTACAAAAACTCTTTGTTTTATCACCCTCAGGTATAACTCAGTCTTTAGTTCTGTTAAGTGAGGTTGAAAGTGCTGTGCCATCATTGGTGTCAGTAAGCAGCAACATCCAACGTGAGCTACAGATGGCGCAGAAAAACCTTTCTGATGCTGTCGCCCAGTGCAAAAAAGACTCAGGAGGAGGTGCATGTGACTCATTACCTGAAGGGAGTGATCTTCAAACTGAAGCAAATTTCACCAAGGTATTGTAGTTTCCAGCGATTCTTCTAACAAGTCTCCCCATGGGTTCTCTCAGATCAAGACTAACAAGATAGACGACTGCTCAAATACAATCCAGCGTCTAAATGAGTCATTAAGAGTCATGTATAACATAATGTGTAACACAATCCTGCATGAAAGATGCGACACCATACTAAACAAGACCGTGTCATGCCAGGAGTGGAATGTACAGTCATAAATAAAAAATAGCCTATATGAGTGTGTATTGCTGTGAAGGTTACAAAGTTCTGTTTAGTCTGGGTTAGATACAGAAATCAGAAGGGTTTGCTCCAGATTAAGGTATCATTATTTTATGGGAAATTGAATGTGATATTAGGAACAAAAAGGTTGAAATTTCTAGTTAGCGGTAAGTTTGGGAGTGTGGATTGTCTTGTTGCCTTGTTTAGAATAGGGTTTGTAAATTCAGCTTGACATTGTCTAGTGCAAATTCATCAGTTTCTGGAATGCGGCAGAGCCTTCTTCGCCCGTATTGGACTGATCAGCCACAGCCGGACACACTGCACTAAATCCCTCTCCTCATGATGTACTTGGTCATGGTCGAAAAGGAATAATACAGCAAGACCAGCATTTCAAAATTATTTAGAGGCTCATTTCTCTTTTTGTGTTAGGTCCCTAATGTTACTGATACACACAAGAAAGTTGAGGATGTATCAAAGACAAATCTAACAGATGAAGTTGTTAAGGTGTGTGTTACATTTTCTCCTGATAAGGCTCCCTTATAGTCATATTTTGATTAAGGGTCGCTGTAGATCTATACACCATAAAATCAAACAGTTTCCCTCAATCTAAAAAAAAAAACATTTTGGATGTTGATTACGACTCGGGGACCTGTGTGGTTCTATTCATTCATCTTTGGGACTGTGATATCTACTCCCTGACTTTTGGAGTGTGACCCGTGTACAAAATCGTACAGAAGATACCGGAAAACTCCAACGTTAGAAGTTAACGTAGTAAAAAAAGTACCATGAAAAAATACTGCTCAAGAGGCTTCATTTGAATGGATATTATCCCACTGACGCAAAAGTTGGGACTGCATACTAAGCAGCATGTACCTTGTTAATGAACTGTTGAAGAGTTTTCATTTGAATGATTTCGCAAAGGGGGTTCTTTCCGACAATCAAAATTAAGAACTGGATTATACCATTAGAGTTAATGTGGGTGTTAGTGAGCCTTAATTCGCAAAATGTAAGTTCATCGTATTCCTCAAATTCCAGTCACATTAAGCCACATTCCGTCCCCGGCCACTATCGATTGAAAATTTGATAAATTTATAGTGAAAAAGTTAGGGTTTTATTAGTTATTGATAGAGGTACCTGCTTTAAACAGGCTTTTTTTACATGGACACACAATTGGGGAAGAAACCTTTGGGACTCGCAGACGTTCGTGCCTGCTTAATGCAGCTTTCATTTTATACAGAGCAGAGATCATCAATGATAAAGCATCTTTGTAGTCAGAAGTTAATGGGACTCCTCTTTAGCTCATGCATTTCAATGAATGTTTCAGTTTTGTTTATTGACATAATTTAATTCGTTTTCAAGGTAGTGGATCGGTCGCAAAGTGGTGTGGTTTTATCCAGCTTTCATTCTTGACAATCGTTTAAGCAAGAGTTTATTGGGACCCAAAGTAACTTACACATGTACTTTCAGTGAATTGGTTTTAATTTTGTTAACACTATAGCGTGGTTTATATTTCCAGGGCAACGAGTCTGTACACAACATCCTTCACAAAGTTCAGAACTTAACAACAAATTTGATAAAAGGTATGATTTGCCAGTATACTCCTACTTATATGAACATACCAGTTGCTTTTATATGGTAACTCCGTGATCAAAAACCCTGAAACTCCTGAGTTTCCTAAATGATTTTCTTTGTTTTATGACTTCAGACTTTCAGAATTTTTCTGAAAAAATACAAAATGTTGACGCTGATGTATTGAAGCCTTTAAAAAATGACATTAATAAGGTAAGAATACCTTACAATTACCTAGATATCAACAAATCAATATTTTTAACAACAAGGTGAAGTATATTCACTGTTGAAACCTCATCTTCTTTAGCATTAAACCTTTTAACAAATTAAGGAGATCGTCTAATGTGGAGCATGTCGAATTTCCTACATATACATCTTGCATACATTCAGGTCTGTTTTCGTCTCCTCTTTTGTATTTTGAGCTTTTATAATTTTGTAGGTTCTGTTTGTTCTTATTAGATGTCGAAATTTAATTTTTTTAGGCGACTTTTTTTTCTCTTGAAACTAAGCTTACAATTTGGCTCCTATTCTTTACTTTACTTGGAAAACGATTCATTCTCTGCCATCAGCGATGTTTGTAAGAAAACCTTTCAAACCGGTCTTTTGGAATAGGAATATCGACGTGAGATATTTGTACCTGTTTAGAGCGTAATATTATTTGTACTCAACTGAGTGTAGTTAAATAATATCTGGGCTGTGATTGATTTTGCGGGCCCTAATCTATTGTATGGCGCGCTAAATTAATTTTCCGCACGCCCGATTGAGAGATAATTATTACCATGCAAACATCGTTATCTCGGTCTGTAATGTAAGTTTTGGATCCTGGTGTTTTCCACTGATTTATGGCCTGGGTGCGATACTCCATCCATAACTCACAGAACACTCCCTTACAACTTAGCTCTTCTTTGTTTACACGCAGTTTGATTATTCATAACTCATTCCATGGAGTTTCCTTATCTTTTGACAGTATTTACAAAATTCGCTATACCCATTAAGAGACAATGTGGATGACAAGTATCTTGGGCCTAATGGAATGCTCTCCAAATATGACAAGTACAGGTACGACTTTAATTTGCTGCAAGTTGTGTAGGAAGTTATACTAGTTATGTCACTCCTCATAGGGGGGTCAGAGTGAATTTAGCGTTATGCCTTTTGGATTATGCAATGCTCCTTCAACCTTTTAGAGGCTCATGGGACCTTTGCCAGCTCGAACACCATCGGAGGTGTGTGAAAACGCGTGCGTGAAACCAAAATATTTTTTTGTATTTTGGAACGCGTGGACAGCGTTAAAGGTGAAGTCTCAATGAATCAGAGCGATCAATGCAGGCTTTGTACATTTGTCTTTTTAATCCGTATAAAAGGAAGGACCGCAAGGGTGAAGTTTTAGCTCAAAACTTCCAGAAAGTTGGATTTGAAATGGTAAAATGTGACAAGCATTCAAGAAAACAGAGAAGAGTATTTTCGATCCGCGACGCATATTTGTACAACGTCAAAGTTCAGCTAGACAGAGAGGTTAACCGTTCTCGCCACGGCACAGACAACTAGAGTTGCTCTTGTAAAAGCATTTAAGAACAAAGCTGACTCGGCAACTGATGAATTTCGCGTGGAGAACCGAAACCATGGTCTTGCCTGATCAGAAAGTAGCAATAACAGAACAATCGAAATTCAAAAGTTATTACCAAGTAATCATTGCTTAATCAGCCATCTTGATTGAGTCAAAATGTAGTTCTCCATAGCTGTTGTGGCTTCTGTTTAAAATGAAATCCATTCTTCGAAATTTGGATGTGTAAATCACTATCCGAGAGAATTTTTAAACATCCCATCAAACAAAAAGACAGCACCAACGAGCTGGGCCCAGCATGACAAAACATTGAAGTAAACCATCGCATTCCCTGACCAAAGAAAATCGTTTTTTAGTTATTTTAAGGTTGTCAGATCCAGGAGGCACTTTGGAGAATAAATTAAACGACTTTAAACCCCTTTTTTAGTCACAAGAAGAGCTTTGCATTTCAAAAGAAGGCAAAGAAAATGCTCTTGCATTGGAGGGCAAATCTTGCCGACCAGAATAAACAACAACTACAGAAAATTAATATGAGTGTCACGCACCATACAAAACCTCTCAATATGAAACAAACCTTTAATCGTCGCATGTCAATATTGTTCGACTAGCCGAGCCAATCAGGCGCTGCGTTCGCTGGCGAACGTAGTTTTTCAAGATCGAGGGGTTTGTCAAGCGTTTCCTTCCTTCTTCTTCCCCTCCCCCCTCTTTCATTTTTGGCTCTCGTTTCATTTCTCGCGCGGCCAAAACCGAAAAGTCCTTTCCTCGGTCTTTCCTTGCTCCAAAACCAAACGGAAACGCTTGCTACGCAGGCCAGACGATTCATTGAAACTCCGTTTCCCATGGAGACGATTTATCTGTGGGACCGATTGAGTTTCACACGTCTGGTCAATAGGTTCAGTTGAAGGGAATACAAGCACTGCGTTTGAAAGGCCAGGAACTTAAGTATTTTGGGTTTGTTTTGGTTGTATGGATTATCTGTCCGAATGGCCTCGCACGTAAACTAAACAAAGTTAGAAGTGTTCGAAAAAGGGGAAATTTAAGACCCACAGGAAAAGAATGCCAGACTTCTCATGGTAATGAAAAGTATTGAAGTGCAACAATGAAGAAAGCTGATGTAACCAAGATTGAGGTACCAGCCAAAGTTCTTGGCTTCCAGCCTCCCTCTCACGAAAATCCCCACCTAAAGAGCCACCATGCTGAGGAGATTATCACAGAAGACGACATTCAGCTACGGAAATAGGTTGGAAACTTGTACTTCTCGAGAATGTCATGTTGTATTGTTGCCACCTGCACCAGAATGATTAGTCTTGTTGCATCATATGCAACATCTCTGTGTCTCAACAGTGAAGCCGTAAACCTTGTCAAGAGGGAATTGCTGTTGTGTAGGTGACGCCAAGTACTTTGGTTCTGCACACCGGAATAACATCAACCACTTCTAACACATTGGCAACTCAGCAGCCAAGCTAAAGGAAGATCGTGTTTTTTATAGGGCATCCCTTAGCAAATCAGTCATATTGTTGGAGAAACTTGCTCTCTGACTCTTATTTAAAACATTGAATTCGTTAATTAAAGGACCAAAGGTTAGGGGAAAATAACGTCTGGTAGAAATAAGGATTGAAGGGAAACACCCCGATACACAACTGGAATGATGAAAAGTATGAGTTAGAGTTAGAGGTCAATGAAAACGTCTTATAATGAGCAAGAATATACGAAATGATCAGCCCCGAAATTGCAAAAAATGTAGCTACTCTACGAGTAAAGATACTGCCTGCTATCAGGGTACTAAGTATACTTTGGTCAAATTACTACAACTTTCAATTTCTCTACTGCAGGCTTTGGCTACCCACACCCTTCTTACCCCGAAAAGAAAAGAACAAGTAGATCCATTATGTGCAACATATCCCCAGATAACGGTTAAATCACATGTTCTTTTTAATTTATTTTTTCTTGAGGCATGTGGCCTTCATTGTGTTGGGTACATTGACTCTGCTGGATGCTTTGCTGTTGATTGTTGCTGTGATACTTGGCCAGATTGGCTCAACCACATATGACACACCCAGCAGCAGGAGCAACTGTACAGACTGAGGCGGAAGGCTTATGATTGGGTAAGTGTCTCGTTTACGGCTGAAAGATTTGAACTCAGGAGTCAGTTCAGGGGAATATGATCGCTCAGGTGTGCGTAGTCCTGAATAGGATTGTTGTTGAGAGTACCTGACGTTTCGACAACCTGTGCAGTAGTCATCGCCAAGGTGATACAACTCACTTTGACTCTGAAGGTGACTAACAAACAGGTTGTCGAAACATCAGTCACTGTCAACGACAGTCCTTTTCAGGACTACGTTCACCCGGGCGATCACATTCCACTTGCGTAGGTCTTGTTAGAACCTACACAGTTCTAAAGATACTGAAGGAAGGTCAAACTACGTGTGCATGTACCATTTATCCTGGAATAAAGGTTCTGCAACTTGATTTGACCGAAGATTAATTTTTATTCTTTCAGAGCTGCTGGACTGTTTTTCTTCTCCGCGTTTCTCATAAATCTCCTGCTGGGAATTCTGTTTCTTTTGGGGTCAAATATTGCGATTGTCTGTGACGATTTGCCAGATTATAAGCTCCTTCAAAAGGTCAGCCCATCCTCGATTGACTATGTTACCGTCTCATATATTACCCATAGCAAGAAAGCTGTTGTTACTATAGAGATAAGTAAACGTTGCATTTCAAGCAAAGAAAGTAAATAATTGACAATATAATACCAGATTATCTAGCTAAATGACTTATGCTTTTCCGAAAGCCAGAACAAGTTATGGAATCTTCAACATAAGATTTCAGGATGCTTTAATCTGGAATGATATGACTGATGACGTAGAGCTTCTTCCTCCCAAACATTTTCAGAAAAATCTAAAACCAATTCTTTTTAAAAACTACTGAAAATTGTAATATTAAACACCATGATTTTTCTGGCCCTCCGTTGTTTTGACATTGATATCCTTAGCTTTTTTTGTTTTCTTCATTTTATGTCCCTCTACAGTATTAGTTGTTTGGACATTGTTGTCAAATAGACTTATAATGAGATGGTACGTGAATGTGAGTGTCAAATGAGAAAGCAATATCAAGCTTTGTGCTTCCTGATCGTTTTAGCAGTAGTGGCAGCTTTGAAGCTTTTTTGTAGCCTTTTTCGTCCCTGGAACTTAGTGAAACCAGACTTACCACGCTGGCTGCTGTTGCTGCTGCTGGTTCAATTAAAAGGAACCTCTTGTAGATTAAACCAGACTTGCATCCGAGCTTACCCGGGAGGTCACTTAATTAATTGCTTTTTTTTTTCAGACCATAGATGACCCCAAAATAATGGGAGAGTACATATTGTCTAAAGCGCTATTCAAAGATGGTAATATTCCGTTGACTACCTCTGGAATCCTAAGGTAATTTTTCCCTTTTTAAAACAGCTTTACAGTGACCTTCTTGTGACCGTGCTTAGGTATAGTTGCATTCAATCAAACCTCTTCTAACGGAAACTTTTCCCATACTTCCCATACGACTGTCAATTAAACAAAAAAAGTAAAACTTCATAGTTATACAGGACTGAAAATACGTTTTCTTTCAAGAAAGGATGTGTGTCCGATATATCTGACCATTGTAGTGGGAAAGACCCGAAAAGACCGGGATCTGTTTATCTGACGCATTAAGTTACGCTTCATCTTCATTTCATGTCGCACGCAGATTACGTCGTTTTTTCGACGCAACAGGTGACAGTTCACCATCATGTCATGTAGCACTCCGATGACCACAACTGCCACTTTTTGCCAATTTTTTTTTCAATAGAAAAGAATAAATTGATAAAATGACAAGCAGCGACTAGAGCGTAATAGATTCTCATTGTTTGCGAACTGAATCATACAGTGTTTTGTCTGGTTTTCAGAATTATCGCTTTTCTTACTGACGGACACTATGGACATACGACTTGACTACATGGTGTTACAGTTTCCTAAGGTAACTGTAAACACAAAAAATTCGGAAAACTGAAATAATGCAGGCAATAAGCTCTGTCCCTTTAATTGTTGCCGCAGATTTTGACGGTTGGTTCCCCCTGAGGCAGTTAAAAACGCTTTCAGTCGTGCTGTAGCTGTGTTCTTTTTATCGTTCTAGTGATTGCTCTAAAAACGATGCTCCATGGGATGCTTTTAAGATGGATAATCTGTACAATCTTTCAGATGTGCTAAGTTACAAAGATGTAAGTCATTGTTTACAGCTCTTTCGAGAAAAGTTGTCGGAAAAATGTGCACGCGACAATCCTGAAAGGTAATTTGGGATATGTTCAATACACTGTTCCCAACGACTGTAGCTGTCGAACCTACTTTTGCTACTTTCCTTTAGCACCCGCACACATATGTCCTTGGCCTCCCGTGCCATTCTTTCAAATGTCTCTAAGAACAGTGCACTCAAAACCACCCACAATATCTTTCGGGATTGTCGCGTGCACTTTTTCCGACAACCTTTCTCGAAATAGCTTTATACGCCTAGTTTGTCAGTTCACTCGGAAAAAGGGCAACATGTTGAGCGGTGTTTACTTGAGAAAAACTGGCAACGGCTTATACCGGAGTAACGGGTTGTTTACACGATGCCCGGGCGACTTTCTAACCACACTTTCCGGTTCCCTTTCTTTGCGCTGTATTCGTTTATTTTATTTTTATTTATTTTATTTTATTTTATTAACTTTGCCCTGAAGAATACAAAAAAAAACAAAACGAAAAAAACATTAAAACACTGAAGATATGCAAACACTAGTAATAAGAACGTAACAATATACTAATAATAACTGAAATATTTGGGCAGGGACACGGCAACAGCTAAAGCCAATTACTGCGGACCCAAAAAATAAAATGATATTTACAAAAGTAGCGATTTAAATCACATGCAGCAGCTAATTTCTTGGTCTAAGAACCTCGCTGTGTTACATTTCAAGCAAATACTTTTGAAGCTCCTTGGAGAGTCCGGGTCATAGTTTATTGCTAGAGCCCGCGAGTAATAACCGTAAAGAACAGATTTAAAGTTCTCAAAAGTAACATTATCTAGGTTAAGTCTAGTAATAAGCAGGTTCCAGATTCGTAGTAGTTCTAATGAAAAAAGATTGCTGAAAGGTAGAAGTCCTACTTTTTTAGGCACAAAAGATTGAGAGCTCGTTATGGATACACGGGTCCTTCGCGCGCATTCGCGCACGAGGGGAACAACAGACGGATCTAAGTGAATCATTTTATGCGTAGCCTTGTAAAAGTATATTAGATCTAGTAACTCGTGCCAGTAGCACACAGGAAGTAGGTTTACAAACATTAGTCTTTCTTTGTAAGAGATATTTGTTAAAAAAGGCAAGCAAAGAATGAATTTGGTGGCACGTCTTTGGATACTTTCGAGTTTAGAAATTAGTTCAATGCCTTGGGGCGCCCAGACCTGGGTTGCGTAGCCAAGATGAGCACGAACTAGTCCGAGGTATAATGTGCGCCTTACGGAAGTGCTGTGAATAAACCTAGAGTTCCTCCTAACGAAACCTAACAACTTGTTTGCGCGTGCAGCTTGGTGAGAGACTTGGGCGTGCCAAGTCAAGTCACAGTCCAAGGAGACGCCAAGGTCACGCTCTACCTCACGGGACTTGATGGTACTGCCGTTAACCTCGTAGCTCGTACAGATGGGCTTGCGCTTCCTTGTAATGGTCTGAAGCTTGCATTTTACCACCAAACTGTCACCAAACTGACATGCCGGTGCGTGTCACACCGGCGCTAGTTCACCCCAGTCAATACACCGGAGCGAGAATTTCCCTCCGGTGCGAAATCTCGCAACGCCACTCGTGTAAACGAATACAGAGGCATGAGGGAATCGAAGTGAACACGCACCCGGTGATATGGCCGCCCTTGCATCATGTAAATATCCTCGTTAAAAAAGAAAATGCTATGCTATTGCTTTGGTCATGTGGATTATTTTCAGTTCTTTTTATTTTCAGAAAATTCCAGGAATAGATAAAGTGTTTGCGAAACTAAACAGCACAATCACCGACACCAATGTTTTATCTGGAGAAGCTAAGACAACCGTCAATGATTCTTTGAATGCTGGAGTCCATGAAATTAACTACACTCAGTTCGAAGAACAGGTCGGGTTATCTTGATCTTCTAAACTACGTAAAAACGGACGCAGCAACTCCTAACATTGTTTGTTATGCCAACAATGCTTGGAGTTGTTGCGTCCGTATTGGCAGTGGTGTGCAAACAGATGCAACAACTCCCAACACTGTTGGGACATGCGGTGCGTCGTGGGAAGGATACAACCTATAAGACTTTGGAGACCATGTGTAATGCGCGTGCGTAGTCCCAACAATGCCGACAAAGTTTGAAGACCTATGCAAACAGATCCAACATTGTTGCGCTGCGCTTCGGTAATTACGGAACAAAAGAAATGTTGGGAGTTGTTAGCCCAAAAATTTGACCGGTTTCAAACCTTGCACAACAACTCCCAACAACACACAACAAAATGCACCAGGCTATGCAAACGGACGCAACTTGTAACATCCAACCGTGTTATATTCTTAGACTTTCACTCAACTAAACAGGGACTGCTATTGGTTGATTCTTGGTCACATGGCCTTGAATAAAATAAAATGTATCCCGATCGTGATACATCTGAGCAATTGTACCCCGCTCGGGATACATTACGATGAACATCAAAGCATGATAGAAAGTGGCGTGACAGAAGGAGGGAAAAACACTCCCAGTTTTCTTTTTCGTGAATGAACGCAACAACACAAACATGAAGCCTCAACCTATATATAAAAAAACTAACCGTTTCCTTCGGGACCTGACATTAAGTGTATAATGTTGCGTCCTTTTGTACAGGGCTTTAGCCCCAGCGGTAATGATCATCAATTTCCATTGGCAAGTACAAGTACAAGTACAAGTAACTTAAAAAATGCTTAATACGGTCTTGAAGCCGTAAGTGATTAGAAACTGGGGCCCGCTTCTCGAAAATCCAGTTAACTTTTGTAAAGGATAAAAGCGCGGGTTTTAGATTACAAACTGGTCCATTTGGTTTGTTAAGGGATAGTTTTGTCCTACTATCTGCAAATTGAACTGTTGAAACCATGATCTTGAATGGTAACAGAACAGTTTTCCGTGTCTGTTAATTTCTCGAGAAATGGAGCCCTGGTTGCTCAAGAGATTTTCTCTTGATACTTTTACACACTTACCTTTACTTTTTACTGTTAAAACATACTTTGATGACTTGGTTACCAGAGTCTTTTTGGTAATTGTACGGTGTATTGTGCGTTTTTAAAGTAAAATTTGAATTCCGCTATGCCTAAGGAAAAGCCAAAAGTATGTTTAACCTTCAAGCTCTTTCATTTTGCTATCCAAACTCCCTTGTTCAATTTATTTTGACACGTAAAGAACTCAGCACGTATGGCATTTGGCGAAGTATGACTGTTGAAGTCTCACGCTTTTTTTTAGTGTTCCAGCAATGTTCCGAAAAACACCCTTGCACATAGTGACAGATGCAGTGACACATTTTTTCCACAGGTCAACAAACCCATTGTCAAAGTTTCGTTACAGGAGTTTGTATCAAACCTTACTAAGGCAGCTAAAGCGATGAAAACTGTAAGTCAGGTAAAGTCCACTTGTGTTCAGTATGATATTCTGGTAAACTGCATACTCACCCCTCCCCTGACCCAACCGTAAAACTTACTTCTCACTTGGGGGAAAACGTTGGGTTTAGGGAGGGGTAGGTGGTACTGACTAGTACGTTCATAAAGCTACTTTAATTTAAATCTTTTATTCAGACAACCAGATCGAGGATTTGTGTGTACGTTTTGTTGCAGCAAGCAAGTGATCTCTTGAGTAAAACTGCGAGCAGACTTCAGCATTTAGACACGACGGAGGTCAAGCCAGCCAAACAGCAAGCCGTAAGTATTGCGTGTGTGGAGGAGGTTTTAAGTGCAACTGCGGATCAGTATACCTACATACGTTACCTTCCCTTTCCTAACCCAAAAGTCTTCTGGAAATGAGAAGGTAGTGTTAAGTATTGTTATAGAGATTGTTGGGCATTGTAGTAGTAAAGTACTCTTTCTAATGCAAAGCGAAATCAACGTCACAGAAAACGGCGTTTTATCTAAGAATGAAAATGGTTTTTGTTTTCCAGACTAAAGCATAGTGAGTCTTTTCTTTTATGGGAGGGGGACAAGATATTTGCATGGATTCTGTTTTAATATGTTTTGCGAAAGGGAATATCCAACGCATTCTTTTTGTGATCAAGAAGAAGAAAACCATCGACTTGTACTGAATGGAAAGGGCTCTTTCGTGGCTAACGTGGAATACGTAAAGCCATTTCTTTGTCCTAGAATCCGATTTTAATGATAAAAGTTTGTCCTTTGTTTCAGAAAAGTCTGGGTCAACTTACCAGGGAGCTCAAAGAACAGGGGAATGTTATAGTGGTAAGGCAATACGCTTTTTTTTCTTTTGCTAAACGGCTGTATTAAATTGCTTTGAAGAGATTTTAACGGAAAATATTGATTATTAGGTTTTTTTTTATGGCACCGCCAGTCGGCAAATGTGAAATATTTTTAAGGGCGAATGTTACGTACAAATGTAACAGTGATTTTTGGCCATGTTTTAGTTTTGTTTAAGGTCAAGTGGGACTCTCTCACGGCAAGAAAACAATGGCTGAAAGGAGAGAGAGACTTCTGCCGGCCTCCAATGTGTTTTCTATCACGCACGCACCGTTGTTTCCTCAACAGCTGGTGACGTTTTAGTCACGTGCGACACAACTTACAGAACTGGTTTGCGCGATAACAACTGTCCGAGGGCTCAGAAATTTCTAGCGTGCAGTCTCGACATGGCACGCGCATTCCACATTGAACGAAACCGGGTTTGCAAAACAGTTAAGTAAGTTTCAGCCACAAATGTGGTTGGTGGCTACATAAAAGAACGCGCCAGAGACCGGCAGTGGTCTCTTTTTTTCTTCTTCTCCTGTCGTTAGAGATCTCTGCTAGCCTACATGTAGCAGCACCCTTCAAGAGGGGAAGCATATTCTGTTAGAGGTATTTATCTTTAACCATTCCAATGTTTGGCTCCTAGGATTCTGCCCAACGAGTGGTGGAAGATGGAAAAAAAGTGGCACATTTTTTGGAAAATGACGCATTAACCATTGCTGCTAGAGTAAGTGTTTGTAATTATCGCTAATCAACAATTATTGGATGAGGAAAAAAGTGATATGGCGAATTATCAAAGTCGAGGTTGAAACCGAAGATAAAACCGTAGAACTTACCGAAACCTTGATAATTCGGTCCACAGAGCGTTTTCACTCACGTGGCCAGCTCATCTATGCAGTTTCATTGGAACAAAAGAAAGTGTTTACGTATGAAAAGAGTTCAACTCCAAGAAGACCGGCTTGGAACACCAATATGGCCGCCTTGACGTCGTGTAAAAACGCTCTATTACGCGAAAATTGAATTTAATGATAATTGTTTTTTTGATGACACAAGCGCCGATGAAATACCAGGCAAGCTTTCGCGCAAAAACGTGATATTTTCACAAGTGAAGATTTCGCCGTTGCTTTAAATCTTAATAACCTGTGCCTTTCGCTGAAAAAAGAAAAAGAATCTGAAATAGTTTGCTATTTCAGTGGTGAAACACCAAACTCTGCGCTTACTCGTGAATATTATTCATTAATCGAAAAGAAATTTTGTATCTCCGCGTGGCTAGTGGTATCCTCGATGTAATCTGGTAATGCATTACATTAGCGAACAAGCGAACAAGAACTTGAAACAAACACTCAAGTACAAATCAACTTGCCTGCAACATTTAAAAGCCGTCAACCTTTTTCCCGCAGCTTCCCAAGAAAGTCACTAAACACAGCCCGCAAAGTTGTCTCTCGTTTTTTGAAGATCGCCAAAAATCATTTAATATAAAGTCCTTATGTACACTCTTTTTTTTCTATAAGAGTATATTTTCTAAGAATGTCTTGGCTGAAATTTGCAAAATTTTAAGAATATTTTAAGAATAAACCTGAGGCTGAGATTTCGAAAAGGGTGATTATTTTGAGTGATGAAAATCTAAAAAATATGTTTTTAACTTAACCGTATCAAATTATTACTTCCTCCCACGGCAAAACTACCCAGCAAAACGAAGAAACCAGCATTGATTATAGCCAAATGCTCAGTCCCATGAACGGTACATGAAATACATATCATTCTCTAGTATACTGCCAAAAAAAAAAAAGAAAAGAAAAATGAACAAACCGCAAAAAGGATATAATAAATTCTTTATTTTTCAATTATACTACTACACGAGAAATTTTTGCACTTTGATTGGCTTAGATCAGTGGTATTTCAGCTTAATTTGAAATACCTACGTGTAAAAATTACAAACCTTTTGTGGGTAGTTGTAAACAAATAATAGCTTAAAGGGACAGTGTCCCGATTATGCGCACGCGCGAGCGTCATCTGGTTTTTCTTCAAAAGACAATAGAACTGTCATATTGACTCGACAAGATTTCCTTCCGGACCGTACCGCCGACAGAGATTTGTTGTTTTTATTCTCAAGTAATATTTTAGACTTTCAAAGAAGTCTTTCGTCTTAAATAAAAATTTGGCTCGCGGTTCAAAGACTTATCGCGATTTTATCGCTAGCTGGGCCGCCTCGCGACCCTTAAATCTCGTTCCGCCCGCTTTAAAAACATTTTCCAATTTGAAACTCGTGTCAGAGGTCAGTTGTTCCAAGTCTAGTAATATCTGCCTGATTTGCTCGCGTTCTAGCCTCAAACGTTTGAAAGACATAAATAAAAATGCAATCTCAACGCTATGAATCATCAGAAAGGTTAGTCAAAAATTATATTATGATTTCATGGCACTAGTTTTTCTAAACATGTAGCGCCTGTTTGTTTGATTTTGTCGGCCGTTAGTTTACTAACGCGTCGTTGCAAAACATTCTGCTTCACGAAGCTCCCCTCCAGAAGATCTCCTCAGTCACATCAATGTCTCAATGGTTTCTTTCTTACAGTCTTTATTGTTGCCGTTTCATTTCTGTGTATTCCTTTCACAATTATCTGAGCTTGTATGGAAGCTAGCAGAAGAAATAACGGCAATAAAAGTAACGCCAAAAAATCCAGATTTTGCCCAAATTGAAACTTAACAGGAACAATATATCATTGATCTATAATCCTGAGGAGTTTTAGTGTCGTATTGAATCCGGTCAAGCGCGATGCAAACGGATTTTTCAAGGTTCTCTTACTCTCCTTGCATCTTTTGATTTCGCGACATCCTGTCCAAAAATCAAAGTTTGGTGCATGCGCAGGTACGGGATACTGTTCCTTTAAATACCACTTGTGGTATTTCAAAATTGTCTCAATTTCACTCGCCTAACGGCTCGTGAACTTTCGTATTAATAACAATTGTGAAATATCACTCGTGGTATTTATGCCAAATATCATTACAAATCATGCTATTACCTATACTAGTTCAAGAATAATACAAGAATATTTTCAGGCTAAAATCGGCCTGGCCCGAAAAAACAATATTTTTATATATAATTAAGAGTGTATACTTTACCTGATTCTACCAGTTTATTTTCTTTTTGACTCATGTTTAAACGTCGGAATAATTGATTGTAAATTAGCTAACTTATTATCCACTTGTTTTGATTTCTGCTTTCTTAGGGTGTTACGAAGCACTGGAACACTGTTTTTGGCGATGTGGATTATTTCTTAGCCTTTGCTATAAATCAGGTGAACACTTAATTCGGTGTCAACTTTACCCGGGGAGCGGAAAGTACTTTATATGAGTGTCAATGTATTGAGCATTAAAGTACTACTTGAAGACACCATTTTAACGTCTCCTTCTGGAGATGGGACCATCATTTTATCAATTGTTCATGTAGGGGTGTAACGATTCGTATTCCTTGCGGTTCGATTCGATTTCGATTTCGATTATTTCGATTGATTATGTAAATGTTTCTTAATTCTTATAACACAGCGCGTAATGTAGACAAGATGCAACCCTAAACCCTCAATTTGAGAATAGTAGCAGGGACAGGAGGATTCACAGTTGCTTGGTTCGTCGCCATATTTGAGAACCTGACAAAGAGCGTGTCGTACATAGTTTGCCTTATTTGGAAATCCTCAAGGGGTGGTTGATGGGCAGCATTTTTACCAGGCAACACAAAATGGCCCACGAAATGCTATCGTCTGTGCTCGTCAATCATAAAAGCGCAATTTAAAGCGTTCTGGATTCCGATTTTACAATCTAATAACTCAATAAGGGCACCCTGGAAAAGGTGTGCAAAAATTGAACCAAATTCGAAACATGGAAGCAAACAATCGTGAATCGAACCGAACGATCATGATCGCGATTAATAGAGAATTCGATTAATCGTTACACCACTATGTACATGGTCATCCGAGCCACGTGAAGGTCTAACCGTTTGCAGGGAAAAGGCGGTACCCTCGTTTCTCAGTTATTTTAAGACCCTGAGTATTGGTCCGGTCCCGGAAATCGAACCCTCGACCCCCTCCCGACACATTCAGTTTTCAAAATGCCGACCTCATTGATGATTTAAAAGCCGGATTCGATATCCAACCACGGTTGAGCCGGTTTTTTTCTGATATAAACAAATTTTGGGTCGGTGACCGACTGTTATTTGCAGGCTTGGTTACTGATATTAACGAAGTTTCTTGTACAAGGTAAAACGCACTAGGCCTTACCTTTACTCGTTCACAAGCGCTCTGTATGTGATTGTAAAACTTGTCAATAGACCTCTTTAGACTTGTAGGTTTTCTGTTTCCAATTTAGGTATTATTGAGTTCTCTTTCGACCTGTTTCTGCCCAACTTAAGTATATGTATACGGCAATGTGCCTATAAGGCCCTGTCCACGTCGTTGTCATCGAAAACGCATCGATTGATTTGCTACCACACTATCGTTTTTTTGTGTGTTTTCGACTGTCCACACTAATAAATATGTATGCGTTTTCGTTTTGATCCGTTTTCAAGAGCGTTTTAAAATCTGTGTGTTTTCAATGAAAACGCTCAGCGTATTAGTGTGGACGGAAGGCCTAAGCATATCGAAATGCGTGCGTTTTCAAAGGAAAAAGCAATAGGGTGGACGGAGCCTAAATTATGAAAAGAAAAAAGAAAAATCCTCTGTGGACATTGCAAGACCTGCATTGGGAACTAACAACCATACAAGTTAATAAAGAGGCCCCCATTCACGAGTAATCAGAAGCCAATGTCATCGTGAAAAAGGCCAGTTTTTTTGAAGATGTATTGATGCAATCATTTACATGAAGGGTCCAGTAGAATAAATTTGAACAAGGTACTCACAATGCATCTCCTATACTTATTCTAATCCCCCCTATAGATAGTTTAATTTGGCAGTCTACTGTCCCTATAGTCACCCGTCCCTTGGCTAATACCAAGAACAGCCAACCATAACTTCAACTACCATTTAGTTTCTGGGAAAATAAAAACCCTGTGTGGTTATGTCGTTGGGGGCGTGGGATTGGTGGGGTGAAATGCAAAGATTAGAAAAATGTTAAATTTCATGGGCCGTTGCATGTTTTTTTTATAGGTCAAGTTTGACGTCGGACGATGTAAACCTCTGTCCAGCATATATCATGGGCTCACTAACACAGTGTGCCATCACTATACGGCAGGATTGGTAAGAATCAGTGCACTGTGTTGGTAGAACATTCATGGAACTATTGACTGAAGAAAGAATGTTAATGAATAAAAAGCAAGAATCGTTCCCTCTAAAAGGAAATGCAATGTTTGACCATGGTTTATTTGCAATTTATTCGGGGCTGGAAGGAGGAAGATGCGGAGTGAGGAGGGAGGGGGGCGGGGGGTGGCAATTTTTAGGATCGCTTTTGTGTGACGCACATGATTACATGTACATAATAACGTATGCGCACAATTTACTAGCTTATTTTGCACACCGATATCCTAATGCTTATTTCTGTTTCTTGGTATAAGGGCTTAGCACATGTAGTGATTATTTCCAGAATTTTCCGTATGAGAGGAAATCCTTATCTTCTGTTTTGCCAATTAGTATGGGTGAATAATTGTGTGAAGAAACTTTGGACATCCCATCCTAAATTATTCTAATGTTATCTTTTTGTCCTCCCTTGTAGAATGCTTCTTGGGTAGCATTTGGTCTTTGTGCTCTTGTTCTTCTGATCTCCATCATTCTTTGTGTAAGGGCCTCAAAGCATTTTCGCCGGACAAGAAGGATCAGTGGAAACGAAGACGATCCAGGTGAGGCGTTAATCCTGTTTCAACTATGAATTGTCTTTTTCCGAGATGCAAAACCTTTCACTTCCAAAACGAGGCTTATTGCAAATCCTTTCTTATAAACATGAGTTTTTATATTGCTGATTTTCATGTCAATGGCTTCGCACTTATCTTCACAGTTTGAAACTGAGGCTTAAGGCATAGCCTATGTACGCCATTTATAGATTAACAAATTTACACCGCAACCGCCCGTTATTGCCCGTGTGGAACCACCTTGTTCCACTTTTGACGTCATCAATTTTAAAGGTCGTAGACAACTTTAGGCCTCACTTGTGCAGAGGAATGAGATGTTTCAAACAGGACGGATAAAAAACGTTAAAAAAAATGTAACTTTTACTAGCCAGTGAAAATTCTGTTCCAATATCAACCTGTACTTCTTTCAAAATAATAAACCATCTTAAAATGAGGGAAGAAAAGGAAAAGAAGCGGGAAAGCGAAGCTCCGCCTGGTTGACCGTAACTTGCAAACGTCCAATCAAATTTTGCCAAGAAACGGAAGACGAAAGCTTGTCATGCCCCTAGGTAACCCGCAGTTGCATTTCTTTGCCTTAAGAGTGATCTAGACTCTAACCACACCGTTCAGTTAATGTCTAGTCGGTGTTTTACTGCGTCAAAACGTTTTGAAACATTTGGCTGAGTTGCTTTTTTCAGGAATTTCGATATCCCATCTCGCAAGATTTACTCTAGTCAGTTTATTTAACTCCTTTGCAAGGTCTTGAACCATCTGTCTTGACTGGGTGTCTTTTTTAGAAAATGTGTCCGCAAGGCGGGTGTTGACTGTAGATATTTTTCTTTTACCTTTTTTGCTGCGTTGTTAGTGAAGCGACCCTCCAAGGGAGTGTCCAAATACATCCAATTCAACCCAGGTTAAATGCCATGGTTCGTTCAGCGTTGTGATTTTCTGAGACTGACTTCAAGAACTAATCTGGATAATCACTTTGTTTTTTCAGCACCCGCTGGAGAAATAGAAATGCACTGGATGGACAGAGATGCTGACAAGCAAAACTTAATTCACACTTAAACTTTTTCGTGCCGATAATTCTGTAGGTTAAACCGTGGAAAAAATCTCAACTTTCATTCATTTGATTAAAATGGATCAGTTTTATGATTTCAAGAACAATACTACAGTGCTTACTGTTAATAGTGAATTCTAAGTTCTAATCAGCTTTTTTTACCGTTCTTAAGGGTCAGACTCATGAACCAAATAGAAATTGATTCATGTGTGATTCGAGGAAAACGGATTTGAAGGTTTTGATAGATTCGACCTCTTCGCGATAAAAATTTATTGGAAATACTCTCGTGATATTGTAAAATTAATAACAGCTAAACAAGAAAAAGGGAAAAAAACACCCGGCTTTCGGACACAATCTCTCTAACTCACACCCAGTTAACAAAAGACTGTTCACAATAAGAGCGATTTCACATGATTTCACGGCTATCATATCGGTATTCCGAAACAATGAAACATAGGCCCTTTTGGTGTACCAATAAAATCTTCTGGAGTTGAACTCTTTTCTTATTTACACGCTTTCTGTTGTTCCAGAAAGTTAACATAGATGATGGCCACGCGAGTGAAAACGCTCTATACCCTATTTTTTTATTGTGGAGATCGAGCGCTTTATTAGGGAGCTAAAGCAACTACGACGACGACCACAACGACAACTTCAAAAAAACAATTGGTTTAATGATCAAATCAACAGCTCTGCAAGTGCATCACGCTTTTTAGTACAGTTCTTTGACGTCCACTGAGCCACTAAGACGTGAAACCTCCTAATTTGACGTTTTATAGAGGACGTGGACATACGACGACGAATTTTCCTTTATCTTTTCGAACCTGAATAAAATCCTTAAGAATTCTACTCCAGGAAAAGTCGCTTGCATTTGACATATTGAGCGGGTCCAAATACACGAGATTAAGTTTGAAAGAACGCAAATTCATTTTTTTACCGACGTTTTCACTGCCGTCGTCGTCGTCCTTGCTTAAGGGTCCCTATTACTTAAATTAGTGGTCATGAGCACATGTACCGATCAAGGAGGCGTGCGTCGGGATTTGTAGTTTTAGGTTAGGGTTGGTATATTTAAGGCCAAGATGGCGTCCGTGACATCGAGCGTGACATCGATCTTGACGATGTCACGGTAAATAAGGGGCCTGTATAAAAACAGTCTTAGTCAATATGGGCACAAGTCTAGTAGCGAGAAACAACGGCTGAAACAAGAATTTCTCATTTGTGGAGTCTCTATTGCGGATATATGGTTGTGGTCCTGAAGGTGTCTGTTATGGCAGGAGTTGACTGCAAGTATTTAAAATATGTGTGGGAGAGAAATGTAATTTCTGTCGTTTGAGGAACATGGAGCTGAGAAGATGGAGTAGGGTGTTGAAATTTCAAAGCCAAATTTTAAGCTGGCAAACAAATTCGTCTTCTTTTGTTCGGGTCCTCCATAAAACGTCACATGAGAAAATTTCATTTGATAGTCGAATAAGAAATACAAAGAAATGTACTGACAATTGTGATGCACAAGCGGAATTGCAGTCCACGTTTGCGTCATCTCCCTATTGTACGATAGTGAGAAAATATTGGCAGAACAAGAACGTTATATAATACAATGACGTCAGTTTTCAATCAGTTTTAGTAAATAATAGAAGTGGTAGATAGAAAAAAGATGTCAAGTTTCATTGCACGGTAAAAATAAAATTAAAAATCTTTTTGGAGTTTTCAGTGAGTTAATTCTAACCTATAAGTGATGAGACACTATTTTAAAACAGTATTTGAGGCTTTGTTTAAGTTTGCTTTCGTTCCTCTTTTTTGGGTTGCCATGGCTCATTATTGGTTTCTTGTGGACAAAAACACATAGGTTTACTATTCTCGGGTTCCCATCACGATCAATCACGATATCCACGTTATTTTCCTGGAACAACTCGAATTTCGAGCGAAAAAGGGCTTTATGAGTACGGGAAGCCGAGGTTCTAAGGTGCTGATCAATGTTCTTTCGTTCTTAGCATTGATGCACATTTATATTCAGTCAGAGCAGCCAAATCCCAGAGCGTTCTTGACTCAGTCAATCCTGGACTCTACCGTGAGCCGTGACGTCACCGAGAGAGGTCCGCCGTCCCTTTCCCAGACTTCACGCGGACAACGAGGCAAGAGAGAACGCCCAGGGATAAGGCTGTTCTCAGAGCATAGCAACAGGACTGTGTGAAAACAAAGTAAAGAGAATTATTGCGTTATTCTATCACAGATATATTTTACGACGATCCTTTAGAACTTGGTTCGCTGGAAGATCTAGGATTGGAAAATAATCAAGTGAACTTGGTTGGTGCCAAATCACTCAGTAAAATGTAACGTCAAAGTCAACTGAACACACCCAGGGGCCCGTTTCTCAAAAGTCCCGGTAACGTTTCTGGCCCGAAAAGCTGTTTTATGTTTTCTCTGTTCGTAGTCAAGATCAAAGTTTCAACATTTTTGAAAATAATACAATAAAACTATCAGTTAACGAAACAAAATTAACTGGTTTGTGAGGCAGGCCCTGTGCTACCATTAAACAGGTTTTGATTTTAAGATTTGTCTTCGGGCCCGAAAAGTTACCGGGCTTTTCGAGAAACGGGACACTGAACGGTAAGAGTCTTGGGCTCACATTTTGAAAAAACAAGTTGTTGAGTAAGATTTTAGGCTCCAAATTTCGTAGGGAAGAAACTTCTGACAAGTGAGGATCAGGACTCATCATTTCTTGGGACAAACAGCTGACTTAATTGTGTTTGCTTGTACGAATTCTTTCTCTCTTCCGTTTGACGCTGTTAAAACCATTACTGTCGTGTGTCGCGTGGTTTATAATCATTAACCTAAATTTCGCTTGAACGTCTTTAACTATTTAGAATCAATTTACGGTAGTAACGTACACTTGCAGAGAAAATATTTTTATGAAACTATAACAGAGAAACTATTTTATTTATTATCCAAAATGAGAAAAATTAGAAATTTTCCTCATAAGCAAAATTTCCTCCTCGCCGATACATGACTTTTATAGCTACTCAAAAAACCCTGAAACATAGTTTTGGCAAAGTTTGTACAGCTAAGAGAATTCGTTTCTTAATTAACATTTTTAAACGTCTTGAATAGTCCTTATGCATGACCACGTCGGACGAACAAAATTCACCAGACCAAGTCTTTTAAGAACTAAAAGGGTATTTCATAGGGAAAACATTAATTGTAAACTTTGCAAATTTACAATTTCAAA
This sequence comes from Porites rus, assembly GCA_964035705.1. NCBI lineage: Eukaryota > Metazoa > Cnidaria > Anthozoa > Scleractinia > Poritidae > Porites > Porites rus. Next base: position 39,428,831 of record OZ037994.1, read on the forward strand.
ACGTTGCTTGGTGTTGAAATTTGCTCGTGAGACGTAAACATGCATAAGGGTTATTTGATTTAGAAGCTTTTATTAATTTCTCTGTGGTGTTATTCTGCTGAAAACTGGAGCAAGTCACCTCGAATACGTTAAATAATCGGTCTAAAGGTGCAATGTATGATAGTATCATTGGTCACTTTAGAAACTTAAGGGACTAGAAGAGAGTTAAAATTGCAGTGGAAACCAATCCATAGGAAGGAAGTTGGACAAATGAAAGGGAATATGAGAAGAATATTATTTGTAGTATAAACTCTTGAAAATGACGGGTCTCTCTTTGACGAAAAATGTGTCCCATATAGGCAAATGAACATTGTAACGTTCCAGCTATTCAGCTTGAAAAACAAATTGTTCAAATCCCACTCGGAAGCTCAGCTAGCGAACCTGATAAGGGTGATTAAAGGGGTGATAGACATTTAACGCTTTAATTCGGCCAATTAATTGTCTCCACCTGTTGCTAAAGTGGTCGATGGTTCAAGAAGTCTTAATGGCTTGACCCCTGGGCCTTTGTGATCAAAAAAGACCCGCGATCTCTTTTTTTAAATTGTAAAAAAAAAAGAAAAAGAAAAATGAAAAGGACCGTAAAAGGATTTGATGAAAAAAGGAAGCACAAGAATGTTTATCCTCTAAGCTGATTTTTTAAGATATATTTTTTGTATTTTTTCTATTACTATTGATCAATTTTGTGACAATTTAAAAGTTTGATGAAAGAAAAATTGAGTCGATTTAGGTATGTATAGCTATATAAAGTTGTTTTCTTTTCAATAAATACTATTTTCCAAATGAGCCTTTATATTATAATGCCCTAGCAGGAGCATAAAGAGAGGCTCCTCGCTCAATCTCGTGTTACACATGAGCTATTCAACTTCACCAAGTGAAGGCACAAACACCACCATGCCATCAGGCCTTTCTTTCACTTGCTCGATTTTGGCGCGCACTTAAGAAAAGACTGCATGATTGGAGTAACATCTTTGCTGGGCATGCGCTACATATAGCTAGGATACTGTTTCAGCCGTAGGCCTAATAGCCGTGCGCTTGGTATAGCGTGTACAGTTTGACCAGAGAAAACAAGGTTGACTAGTCTAGAAGTTCGGGCTGCGGCGACTTCAAAGGCTTGACGCAATTCAGGCAGAGACAAAAAGAGGCTTTGCTCGCGGGGTGCGCAAAACCTGAAATCGTAAAATCAGTGCTAGGGCCTTTAAGAGAGGATCCTTCCACTGGTCTCATACAGACGCCCTTCGTCTGCAATGCCCGTCAGGTTGAAGCTCCACTCGAACCGAGGTTTGCCCATCCCGTCGGGCAGTGAAGGAATGGAAATGAAGTCGAATGTGGTGACGGAGTGCAGATGTTCGAAGGCTCAGTTGTTGTGCTGTGGCCGCGAAAGGGGAAAAAGTATTACTGATACCACTCCTTAGTCTTGAGTGGAAAGAACGCATTTCCTTCTTAAATTGTTGATGTCTGAATGGGTACAGAAAGGGATTCACCAGTGAATTCAAGCTGAAACACGTGACCGGAAGCCATCCGCCAACAATAAAAAAGGAGCGCATGCTTGAGAAGGATTTGATCATATCAAGTAACACATCAGAGAATGAGTAAACGTACACTAGAAGCAGTACAGTCGGGAGAGTGAATAATATGAAATTTGAGGACACCAACGTGGCGATTTTTCTGGCCAGTCTTGCCTCGCGTTTGATGCCAAACTGTACACTTGACTTCCTTGCGTAGCAGAAGATCAACACATACAGTCCAAGACTGATCAAGTAGAGAATTACAAATATGGCGGAAATGCTGAGTGTGACGTCTGTTGTCTGCGTGATTCTTTCACCGGTGTGAAATGGCATTGTACACTGGAACCACTTATGGTATTTTAGCCTTTTTACTCCCAGCAGAGGCAGGCTTGCAAAGATAACAGCTCCAATCCATGCGAAAGTCACAACGACTAGCATTGTCCTCTTATTTATTTTCCCTCGACATCCCTGGAAGTGCACTATGACAAGATATCTCTCCAGAGTCAACAACAGGGAGTTGATAACAGCTGTAACTTGACCAGTTGTGAAGATCATTCCAATATAACTGCAAATCTTTGGGTCATTTTCCAAAATAACTCCTAGTATAACTTCATCTAAATTGCTAAATAAGTTGTACTTGGCGATCGCTATGCAGTATACGCCAATCAGTAAGTCACTCATTGACATACTGCCAACTAAGATAAAAGAAACATTTTTCCTGAGTATCCTTGAACGCAAAATCACGGCAAGAACGACAACATTCAGCAAGATTATCAACGCACCCAGTCCATACTGAGACAAAAACAATTTTCGCGGAAGATAATATAGTTGTCGTAGAAAGGTAATTATTACCTCGTTTTTATAACAATCCGTGTGAGGATTGCAGAGACACTGTGGTGAGAAGCCTTGTTTTACAAACTGTGACGACATCCCATATTTGACCTCATCAGGGTAAAAATAAAACTCTTTAATCGTCACGTGACAAGCATCGTCGTCGCCATCTCCTTCGCCGCTCACAATTTCCCCACTTCCCATGTCCTCCTCTTCACCTATTTCCTGGTCACTGAAAAGTAGTGGTTCATTTACATGGGTCTTAATGAGATCACACTCGAAGCAGGGCTCACTCCATGTGACTCCAAGCACCTCTTTGAGCATGGGCAATTTTAAAATCCGCTGACTTGGTATCCAATTCTTGTTTCCGTTTACTTTGAGAACTTGGAGTGAAGGTACATCACTGGAAGGATCACCCTTCCATTTCCTTAAATTGTTGAATTGAAGATCTCTTATTTAAGAAAGAAAAATATCTGTGTTAGTAAAATACTATTCAAAGCCAAAAAAAGCATTAAAACAAAGATCAAAATAGATGACAAGGAAGCAAGCTAAACCTACACTTGTTATTTTATTTCATAACAGCTGTTTTTCAAAGACGACGAAGTTTTAACTTTATAAACGGAACGAAAGGGCGCAATACTTTTTAATCAGAGGTAACTTTATATTCTAAGTTGGAGGAGGTAGGGATATTTGGTACATTCCATTCTTAAAAAGGCCTGCTGTTGGCGACGGCGATTTTAGTCACTGAAAACCTACTCTCTGTCGTGACGCCATCCTTTCCCTTAGATCTACCATTTAAAGGGGCTATGTTACAGTATCTATTTGCTATCCTGTTAAAAAGCTAAAAAGTGTGTTCACATCAATTGAATTCGAAGAATAACAAGAAAAGAATATGTTCAGGCACTGAACATGTTTCCGGTCACATGTTGGTACGGATGGCAAGGATGGACATGGATTGAAACTTGAAAAATATTGGGCCATTTTTTCGAGTTTTAATGCTATGCCTGCAGAAATCATCTAACATTATTTAAGCAATAGAAAGCGTTTTCCGTGTTTGCATAGCCTGATATAAACACTCGAGGGGTTGGGAGAATTCGAGACAGTTATGCAAACCCGAGACGAAGTCGAGGGTTTGCATAACTGTCGAGAAGGTCGCCTGAGGGGCAAGGTGCCTTATTCGTTTTATGGCCCCAATACCAGAAGCGACTTTCTTTGTTACTTTCTCGATATGGCCACTCCAATCAAGTCTGTCATCGATGGTCACTCCAAGTAATTTTGCAGTAGTGACCTGGCTAACTTGAAAATCATTAGTTGCAAATATCGGGGACTCTGTGAGAGTACTTAGCCTCTGCCTAGATCCGATAAGCATAAGTTCGGTTTTAGTCATATTTAGAGTAAGTTTGTTTGCTCTCAGCCAATTGTGAACATTTTCTAAATCTTGATTTAGATGCAACTGAAAATTGTCTGCATTATCACCTGCGTATGTAAGGTGGGTGTCATCAGCGTACATCCTCGGCTCACAGTTTGAAAGACAGTTTGGAAGATCGTTGATGTATAACAGAAATAGTAGTGGACTAAAATCGTCCCCTGGGGAACACCACAACTTAATAAACAGCTTTGAGAGAGCGATCCGTTGATGGAGCACATTTGAGTACGATTCTCTAAATATGACTTAAACCATTGGTGCGCGTTACCATATATTCCGTATGCATGGCACTGATTAGAAGAGAAATTCTTACCAGTCAGAAGTCTTGTCCACGAAGTCTTGCACGCGTAATCGGTTCTTATTTTGCGAAAACATACTTCCAAAATACGGATTTTTCTCGTAAAAAATGTCAGCTTAAGCGAAAAAAAATTGACTCACTTTCTTGGCAACGATTTTCCAAGTTTCAGTCGACGAAGGAATGGGTAAATAAAGTAAACTTGTGGAGTTTTGAACAATTTTTCAAATTCGTGCTTGCGTGATTAGCGCGCGAAAAGCAAAACATCTTGACGCCACAACCATGTTTACATACTCTCATGCAAACACTCCTCTCAGCCAAACAGAGCGCGCGTACTATCTTAGTTTTTTTATAATAAATTATGGTTACTGTTCCCTCATGAAATATGTTTGGTATCCTCTCAGTCTGTTTGGTATGCTTAGCTGTGTATGTGTTAAGGCTCTAATTTATGACTTAAGCACAGAATTCACCTAAAACAGCAATATCCTCTTGAAATAGCCCCTTTAAAGTCAAGCAGCAATTGAAGAGATGTACATACTTACAAAATACGAAGATGCTTCAAGCCGTGAAATGCACCTGCGTTAATTGTTTCAATGCTGTTATTTGATAAAGATCTGAAGGAAAACAACGCGTATGGTTATACTGAGAAAATCATATTGAATGTTCTCTCGCATTAACAGAATGTTGTTACTATAAGCAATGATTTTACTTACAAGATCTCGAGATTTTCGAAATTACTGAGGACGCCACTTGGGATCTTTCTAATTCCGTTATTAGCAAGAGATCTGAAAAAAATGCCAAAAAAGAAAAAAATAGGTGTCGTTAGAAGAATACCTGTTTGGCTTAAGTGGACGTAATTCATCTTTAGAATCATGTAAAACTAAACCAAAATGTGTGGACCATACATTGCATCTACATGACTCCAGATTGACTCAATGATTCGAAAAATAGCATTAATTTCTTTTTACGGCCCCATTTGCAGTTTATTTGGAGACGAATTTTTTGTCAAAGGTTTTGAAAATCTCAAAGAACATTTTAAATTTTTCCAAACTGGTGGAATAAAGGGTCAAATGCTACAACGAAGTTTGAAAAATGATGCTGGTCAAAAAAGGTTTATGTGCCTAGCCGTTGCAACCAAACAGTTTACCACTTAGCGGATTTTTTTCCACAACCTCCTCATGCCCCAGGCTGACTTGTGTTCGTCACTGTCGTTTTAATGTCTAGACCGTGTCATGAATCTCAAGATTTTAAAATCTTTCTATAATTATCTTAGACTTTCTCAAGACGGTTTCCGGTGCGTCATTCGATTCTGTAGAGTGACTGACCCGGGAAACGGTTTTGTTTTGAGGTCAAGTCATCTCCGTCTTGGAAATGAGATTATCCAGTCATACGAGAACTTTTTATTTTAGTTGGCCGTCAAACGGCTGTCAAACTTACGTCAAGAACCATTTTTTCGCGCCAACATTATGCAAATTAAATTCAATCTTATGCAGACGGAACAAGTGGACTTGCGACTTAAGTCGCTCGCATTCGCTCCCTTCGGGAGCGTCCCTCAAGCCTTCGACGCTTTCGCAATCGACTTGTGGCAAGACTACTATTATCTATGAAAGCTCATAGGTCCTAAACTTACAACGAGTAAAGGTTTCTAGACAAGTTAAAGTCTATTGATTCATCCAAATGTGTTACAAAACATCGCCCATAATTACGGCTGTAGTTGTCTGAGGTACACCAACAAATTGAGGAACAATGCACCCAGCTGGATAAATTTGTAGTGTCCACCAGTTGATCACGTGAATGACATCTGCTGATAGTGAGGGCAGCGCAAACGAGTAAGATTGTTCTCATCCTGTGGTGGGGAAAAAGTAAACTCAAACCTAATAAATATAGTATTTATTTAATAATTAACTTAATGGTTAGTGCGAACATGCGGGCGGCGAACATGATGCTATACAGGTCGCTATACAGTTCTTAAAGTACCGCTGAACACCCACACCAAGACTACGTCAGCGGACTCGCATTTGTTCGCTCGCAAAAATGTGGCTTTTATTTGAAAATAACAATTACGAATACTTACTTAGGACATTATCTGTTCAGAGAGCTGTGCATTTTTCTGGTACATTTTGGCGTTTTGAAATACTTAGGAATTTTGATCCTATGATGTCTATTCGGTGTTTGAACGAACCAGCGAATGAATCTACTGACGAGCTTTCAAGACAGGAAAAGTACGCGGTAACTAGCACAAAATATAATCACTGGAAGATGACTTCTTTTCGCGCTTCTAATCTGAGGAATTAATATTAGATGCTCCTCAATCCTTATCGGATGAATATGTTCAAACATCTCTTAATTCGCTGATTTTGCGCTGCTCAGTTCTCACTGCGCATAACAAGATGGCGGTGATGAACCAAAGCTTCATAAGGAAGATGAGGCCCGTTTCAAACGCCGTGCTACTGCCGTGTCGAACTCAATTGATCGAATTAAAATTGACTTTTGATTTAGCACGGCAGTAGCGCGACGTTTGAAACATGAGGGGACACAAAGGGCTTGCACTGTAAGTACCCCGGAGAGCTCCATACAATTCCTTATAATTTTGTTATAAGGAATTGTATGGAGCTTTCGAGGAGACTTTTCTTAATTAGTTTAGGCGCGGCGGATTTTGTCACGTATGATCAGCGCGAGGTGTTTCTCCCGACACCCTTCTGTCAGGAAAATGTCATCATATGAAAGCAAAACAGACACGATCGCGTCGGCGGGCCGAAGCCGGCAAAAATAAAAGGCTTTTCTTCTTCCATTTCAGAGGTCAGTTTTGTTTCGATCTGGTCAAAAATCAGGTTTTTAGGTTGTCGGTAATAAAAATATTGTCTTATTCTGTTCTCAAGGACCTTTAGAAAACGAGACAAACGAGATAATTGACTAGAGAAAGAAGCGTGAAAACGCTTTTTTGGAAGAAAATTTTTTTTAATTCCGGCAGCGATTTTGCGAAATCGCGAAGCGCAATATATTCAGTTTCTTCCAAAGCCGTCATGATTAAGCAGTGTAATGCCATCACAACTAAAAATGAATTTAGTTTGTATCGCAAAAGCCGCGAAAATAGAGCTGAAAAAAAAAATGGATCGGAAAAATTAATAAAATCACCAAGAAACCGTCTCGCGGGAGCTTTGTCAAACAAACCGTTGGTACGCAGAATGCATTTCATCCTATATGTAGTTGTGATTTCCAGAACGGACCTCGGGAGCCTCATTGCCGTAATATCTTCTACATAACAAAAACCACAGCAGAATCGCCCTGCTCGCGTGCTAACTTTCCGCTCCAATAAGTATTATGACTATACAGTACCAGTGAATTGTTTCAAAATTTAAAGCGGCCGAAACTTATTTCCATCAGCGCGTAGTTAGTTAGTTAAGCAATAATAATGCACAGCACTGTAGATAACACGGTTCCAGAATATCTGACGGCTTCGCGTTTTGTTCGTCGCTGCAGGCGATTTAATCGCTTATAACCTAACAGAAAATGTAAATGTACCTGAAAGAAATGCCGTGTATTGCCTTACCTTAACGCTGTGATGTGTGTAAATTTGTCTTTTGCTATGGTTTTAGACAATACGACTTCTCCTGACTATCAATTGTGCGTCAAAACAAGCGCGATAATGAAATAGTCGAAGTGCCATGGTGTAGCACTTTATGACAAAGTTTTAACTGGAAAACTTGATGCCATCTGATGTACACCTGTATAGTCTATGTTTGTAAGCTCTGCCTAAAGAATCACTGGGTTACACTGCACCCACGGGTGTGCCACCTAAAGTGCAGCCTATGTTTGTTAGCTCTACCTAAAGAATCACTTGGTTACACTGCACCCATGGGTGTGCCACCTAAAGTGCAGCCTATGTTTGTTAGCTCTACCTAAAGAATCACTTGGTTACACTGCACCCATGGGTGTGCCACCTAAAGTGCAGCCTATGTTTGTTAGCTCTACCTAAAGAATCACTGGGTTACACTGCACCCATGGGTGTGCCACCTAAAGTGCAGCCTACGTTAACTTTGTTAGCTCTACCTAAAGAATCACTGGCTTACACTGTACTCACGGACGTTTGCCTCGCGCTCTCTTCAAAGACAAAAAAGCTATAGTCTGTTTGGCCAAAAATCAAGCTTTGTTTCCCCTAAAAATTTGACACCATATTAGGGCCCCGAAAGACGTTAAAAGTTCCTCCATAATAGAAGAGTGTTTTGCTAGAGTTTACAAACGTTTGGCTCATGAGTTTCAATATAAAGGTGCAAAAACTTATCAGCATAATTATAGCACACAAACATTGTCATCAAACTCCTGGCATGTAGCCTGAATAAGCCAAGCAAATATGAATAAAGCATATAACAAGAAATATTCGTCAAATGATCTCGTTAAGTAAATTATACTTCACTTTGCGAAAGAAATTTATCGCTTGTATCCGTGTTACGCATCGAAAAAGCGAGGAGTCATCGCATGACATTAGGTAACAGAGGTAATACTCACGAGTTTCACGAATTCCCATTCCACGATTTTTCGCCGAGTAACAAATTTAAAACTTCAATTCTTACCTTACAGTGGTCGGTTCATTTACCTTACATTTGCCAACACTAACAAACATGAACAAAACGATGAAATCCGGCACTCTTCTTTCAGAAGTAGCAAGCCGCATGAAGTAAAATCCACCGATATGCGCTGCATTCTCACTACAAATATAAACATTTGCCGTGAAGAAAATACGACGAGGAGGAAAAAATGCCAGATCTTCGCCTCGGCAATGTATTCCAGCTACCAAGCCGGCGATTCTCCAGAAGGTGGACTCGAGGTGGGACAAACCTTGTGATTTTTTAGGAGCCCTTTGCGCGCAAACTAATTTATTCTGGCGCGAAATGAAGATTAAGAAAATGCATCTGAAATCTAATACACGACAAGAAAATTTTCGCACTTTCGAGGAGCGCGACATATTAAATGGGATTAAGTCGGATTAGCTGCCCGCGGAGAAAACATCACTGCATGGGATGGTACTTCCAGTAAAAAACCTCTGTGTCCTCTCATGCAAGTCGTGCTACTGCCGTGTAGCACGGCAAGCCTTGCGGTGCTACACTGCAGTAGCGCGACTTGGTTTCAAACGTCGTGCTAACGCCGTGCCGAGCTCAATTCATAAATTATAAATACATGTACATTAGAATACATTTAAAAGTTTGCTCTACTCTACCAAGTGGTGCTAGTGTCGTGTTGCAGTCGAGCTACAGTCGAGCCAGCTTAGCAGGGCAGTAGCACGACGTTTGAAACAGGCCTTAAAAAACTGAGATTGATCGGAAGGGATAGTTACTAAAAAAAATTTCGATCAGCAGTAATTTTTCTAGCTGTTTTGAGAATGTGAATAACGTAAGCGGTATGTGTGTAATTCTTGAGTTCCTCACAGACATGGAATGAAGCTTTCCATAGTTGATAACGATCCTGTTCTGAATCACTGAAATCGCCATTTAAGCTCCATCTTTACTGTATTGCTTCCCCGATATTTACATGTAAATTTCAATTTCCACCTTGCATGCACATTATTGGAAATAAATTTGCAGGTGATGTGCACTTCTGCAATACTACCGCAGTAACGAGCTCGGTGAACCCACTTTTTTCGAGATTGAATAAGAACAATGACTCCTGTCGATAGGAAAAAAATTGACAGAATTCTATGGCCGGTTTTTTGGAAATTTGACTAAATTGTATCAAGAGCCATAATAGGAAGGGCTCTGTTAAATGTTACCGATATTTATGGCTTAAAACAATTAATCGACGAGCCTACTCGAGTCACACCCTCAACAAGTACCCTAATTGATCTTATTTTCACCAGTCACCAAGACAATATTCTCTGTTCTGGGGTGACACACGTGGGTATAAGCGATCACAGTCTTGTTTACGCGTACCGTAAAATTTCAATCCCGCCTGTTTCTAAAGGAATCAATTTGATCAGCTATAGACAATTTAAACACTTCAACAGCAATAATTTCCGTAATGATGTTTCGACGCAACCGTGGGACGATATCAAAGAACTGTACGACCCCAATGGCATGTGGAAAAAATGGAAAGAATTATTCCTAAGTGTTTGTGATAAGCACGCCCCTGTGAAAACTAAACGCACCCGTCCCACCAAGTCTCCTTGGATTACCACAAATTTGAAAAAACGAATGAATTTCAGAAACCGGCCAAAGAAAAAAGCTGTTAACACTAAGGATGCGTCCTCTTGGAATCGATTCCGGAAGGTCAAAAATAAAGTAAATCAGGAAATCAAGGCTGCTAAAAAGGCCTATTATAATAATTCTTTTAATAATTATGCCGGTGATCAACGTAAGACCTGGAAGACCATCACTGAATTGACTTCCCGCAAATCTAATAAAACAATAATAAATGAAATACAATATCAGGGACTAAAATCGAGCAATCAAGCAGAAGTTGCTGAATTGTTGAACACTTTCTTCATTGAGATTGGACCAAGGCTTAGTCGAAATGTTTCGAATGTTGATACCACCTGCAAAGAGTTTCTTTGTGGAACTTCTAAGGAGTTCGTCTTCAAGGAAATAACATCTGCTCATATTTATTCTCTCCTTTCAAAACTTTGTAAATCAAAGGCCACTGGATTAGATAGTATATCAGGTAAATTATTAAGGGAGTGCCCTGATCTAATTGCCGAGTCTCTTACTTTAATATTTAATCAATCACTGTTGACAGGAATTTTTCCCGATGAGTGGAAGTCAGCTAGGGTTACTCCATTGTATAAAAATTCTGGTAAACGAAATGATCCCACCAATTATCGACCAATATCGGTGATCCCAGTCGTGGCCAAAGTATTTGAATGGGTAGTCTACGACCAGTTGTATCACTATCTTACTGAGAATCGTATTCTATCCCGTTACCAATCTGGTGTTCGTTCTTTACATTCTACTGTAACCGCATTACTCGAAGCTACCGATAGCTGGGCAGTGAACGTTGATTGTGGCCTTGTCAATGCCGTTGTCTTCTTAGACTTAAAAAAGGCTTTCGACACAGTTGATCATCATATCTTATTAACGAAATTACAATATTATGGATTACGCGGTTCCTGTCACGAATGGTTTACTTTGTATTTAAACAATCGTACCCAAACTTGCCAAATTAATTGCTCAATTTCAAACCCAAAATTAGTTACATGTGGTGTTCCCCAGGGAACAATTCTTGGACCTTTATTGTTTTTACTGTATATCAATGACCTACCTAATTGCTTGCATTTTTCACAACCTAGAATGTATCCCGATGACACCAGCCTAACCTATGCCAGCGCAGATTTAAAACTGATAAATGACTGCGTTAACGACGATTTAAACAAGGTGTATATATGGCTATCGGCTAACAAACTGACCCTTAACTTGACTAAAACTGAGTTTATGTTAGTTGGGTCGAGGCACAAGCTATCAAAGCTTTCTGAAACTCCTTCTTTTATGATAAACGACCATCCCGTGATGCAAGTGTCAACGGCAAAATCTCTTGGAGTGCATATTGACCAAAACTTAAGCTGGGAATGCCACATACAGAGTATTTGTAAAAAGATTGCTTCTGCTTTGGGTGCAATTAAAAGAATACGACATCTTATTCCTTTTAATGTATTAATTAATGTTTACGACAGTTTAATTCAACCGCATTTTGATTACTGTAATGTCGTATGGAGCAACTGCGGCATTGGTCTTTCCGATAAGCTGCAGAGGCTCCAAAATCGTGCAGCCCGTATTCTAATGTCCGCTAATTCTGATTGTAATGTGGACGATTTGTTCTTGGCACTGGGTTGGCGTAAGCTTAAACACCAAAGACAAGTATCGACGACTATTATGATGTATAAAACCGTACATGGGATGACTCCCGACTGTCTAACATCTAAATTTGTATCTCGTGACGAAATAACTTCTTATTGATTGAGGAATACTGAAAATAAATTATTCCTTCCACTGCCCCGTACCAATTATTTAAAGAAAAGTTTCTCCTATAGCGGAGCTAAGCTGTGGAACAGCCTATCCCGTGATTTAAGATCTGCAGATTCTTTACATGATTTTAAACCCAAACTGTGTCGCAACAGTTTTGAATGAGATCATACATTAATACAGTTTTACACGGCATCCTTGAAAAGCAGCTTTTATTTGTAAATAGCTAGGCAGTTAAAATTTTATGAATATATTTTTGATCAGAGTTAGTTTAGTTAGGTACAATAGATCTTAGATTTTTTGTAGATGCTGAAGGAATTTTAACTAACTAATTTTTATCTATTCATCTATCTATCTATCTATCTATCTATCTATCTATCTATCTATCTATCTATCTATCTATCTATCTATCTATCTAGGACTATTATGGCTCTTGATTGTATGGATTGAGCTATGACGAGTTGAACAGCGCTTGTCCAAATAAAGTCTACTTTAGAGCATAAACTCAAAAGAAAAGTATTCAAAGGCATTTTTACGAGGCATGGGTGGATAATAGAATGAAGAAAAACCCTTTGAAAAATCTCATGATTTGTGGAAAATATCGTGGCTGTTTCCTAGTTTTACGTGGCACGAGGCTATTGCCAAAGGCGCCTAAATAACCATTTTTGTCGCTGAGCATTGTACCGTGCAGACGAGCAAGGTGATTCATATTTTTATTGCCTTTTAATAACTTTTTGACTCATGTCAGCAGTGTACCAAGTTTCATCGATAATCTGTCAGATTCGTTTACTATTGAGGGAATCACCTTAAGGCAAATTGAAAGGAACAGTTTGACTGCCTACGAAACGGCTTAAGGTTTGTTTTATTGCGACCGAAACGGAGCGAGTCATAAATTAGGAAAAACTTACCTCATTAACTTGTCTTTGAAATATCAAATATATCACTTAATACAATACTTGGGTTATGAGTTAGAGACTGCGTGAAACAAGTTATTTTCTAACAGTTTTGGATAATTGTTAATCTAGCAGGTGATACTATCTCCATGACGACGTGTCCTCTTTTTTCTCAAACAAACGGTATTTACAAGACTAAACATAAAATATTACGTAAGCACAAAGACTGACTTTTGTTTTTAATTCTAATTTAAAGTATTGAAGATTTTGATCGTTCTCCATCGTATTATCAAACATACTGTATTCACTATCGTCAGATAAATTAACATCCAAAAAGGCCCAGAATCATATACTCATGAACTGATATCCAGAATTATATGTAAATTATAATGGAAAAGTTACATAACGTTTTAAAAATTAGGCAGTTACAAATATCCTTTTATCTTGAAGTCACCTGACATTTTTTCAGAGCTTATCGGCTGTTTTGCTTGGTGGTGGAATTTAAAGGGTAGTTTTGAAAAGTTTTTATTTTAATCGTTTGAAGAAGGGGTTTACAATTTAGTCGAGAAATTTTGAAGGTAATTGTTTGAACACTGGTTGCTGAAGAGATACCCTTTTTTAAGTTTATTATAAAGAGGTAACCTACCAAGTTATCATATAAAAAAAGCAAAACATGAATTCAAAGTTATTAAATCTACATTTTCATCATAGAATCGCCAAATAGATTCTTTACATCATGCTCCGACATTTAAAATAGTCTACGGGTGACCCCTCAAAGCGGAGTCTCACAAAGCATTATGATCTCAGAACGACAATGTTCCAACCTCTTTCCTTTGATATTCATGAGAAAACATATTTAAAAAAAAAAATTGCGTTGCAAAACTTGACAAAAAGGCAGCTGAATTTATTACTAATTACACACAACTTGAATTTTTTAGTTACCTTTTTTTCAAGAAAGTCGATGACTCAGAGCTTCTAAGCGGCAAATTTTTGGCTCTGAATGTTTTCTCGTTCCGGTTAGGAAAGTATCATGTTAGTAATGTAGAAATGTTAGTTTACCAAAGCGTCTGCTGCCCTTCCACGATGGCTTTTGTAAACATAAAGATCACTGCGGTGGGAAATTTTTATCTTACGGACACTTTTCAATAATTTTATTGCCGTTAATAATTCGCAGTACGTCATTTTTCCTTTTTGGGCAAGTTCATGATTAAAAATCCCACCGCCCACGGACAGAAACTAAGCTTAAAACTTTCACTTTTAGACATAACTATTCGCTTGTAAGTTATTTAAAAGCGTTCCTTTTCTGACATTCAAATAAATCCACAAGGTCATTCCACTCGCACAAAACGTGGGTGTTAGTGAATCCAGAGTTTTCAAATTTTTGCTTTTTCGTTATTTGAAATATCTGTTTGTGGTCCATATTGCGGGTGTGATGCCTGATTTTTACACATATTTTAATAGCTTTTATTGATTTCTTTCTCTTATTGCTTGAACGTGATCTTTACATCTGAATATGTTGATGACCTCATATAACCTTTCATGAAATGAAGAGCATTTTTCATACTCATAAAGTTTTGTGAAAGGACTTGTTTAAAAAGCAGCACTTCTTTCTTTATTACTTATTTTCAAATCAAACATAAAATCTGATCGTTTCCAGGGTGTAATTTTATAGATCATTAAACGTAAATATCAGGGGCGACGAAAATAAATTTTGAGTTATTCTGAGAATCTGACCAGTCGCATTTTAATAGAAATAAAGCAGATAAGTCTAATTGAAGAGAATTGTAATTTTTGTGAAGCAAAAATTGTTCGAGGGAGCAGGTGTTTTGAAAAACTGATTACTGGAGAATAGTGCCTGGGTGGGGGACGGGGGCAGCAGAAAGATAGATTTTATCAAGATAACTATATTGTTTGTGATGGTGGTCTCACCTGGTTCATTGAAGGATACAGATCTTTCGAAGTCAGCCTCACAGGCTAAAACGCATTAACCAAAGCGGAAAACAGTAAAACAGCCGAGTCGGAAAGATAAAAAGCAGAATTTGACACTTGTCATCGGGAGAGGAGACCCGAAAATAATGTTCTGTTTCCGAAAGAGAGAGATTCTGTTTGCATTTGCAAGAAACGTATAATTTTCGTGCACAGGAAGACGGCAATCTGATATTTAATTAAATTAAACGCCGGGTATGTACCAAATAAAAGACGGGAAAAAGGTGACAGATGAATTCCATTGCTTATTCCGGCCAATAGATGAGTTTCCCTTTGTGTTCAAAAGTTGTCGTACTATGCTAAACGTAAGATGTGTTCATTTAATGAAATAGAAAATAATAAAAAATATACTCTTTTTCCAATAAACAATCCTTTCCTTTCGAGCGATGTTCATCCCGAAATCTGACAACATGGTTTTAACGTGAAATTAACGTGTTCTTTAAGTAATTTATTTAGTTTTCTCATTTACGCCAAGAAATATATATGTGAGGTCGAAAGCCCCGAATCTTTTTTTTAGGAACGAATCACTATTTTTAAATGGTAGTGCACGTCCTCCCACAATTTTTTTCCATAAATTAGAAGTGTATTGAATGACCGTCAACCAACCAACTAACTTAACAAACCCAACAAAGTTTGTTAACTTAACCAACTAAGTTGACAAACAACATCTAAAATGTCTCAAGCGATTAATTTGTTTTCTGTTTTGAGTGAAAGTGAGAACAATCCGGAACACTCCTTGACACGTCGAATGGATAAAACAAGCAGAGAGAACATTTAATGTTGGCGTTAGGGTTTAATTTTACTTTTTACATTTTACCTACTGCCCTGTTTTTTGGTTTGTTTCGGCGGTGCTTTGGAGTGTGCCAGGTTTTTGAACTAGCCAAGTACGTGTTCCTGTGATTTGATCTTAACTTGCTTTCCTCATCAACATATGCATAATTATTTAGTCTGCGATCAGATTTTAGGGAGCAGTCGTTTTTATGCTTTTAAAACTGCAAAAGCGGCTTTTTGAAAGGATCTTACTTGGCTAATGTGTGAAATATTTACAGCTTCCGATGTCCAAACAAGACACTTTAAATTTTAAGTGTTGGAAAATAATTGAAAAACCATCTCATTACGCAATTTTTTTCTCCCAGTGTGACTACAAATCGGCTAAAAGCCGGAACAAATTTAGAGAATTGAAAAAATTGTTAAATAACGATAGGGTGGGAACAGCTTTCAAATACACTTTATTGTACTAAATGAATAAGATTGTAAAATTGTTGAGAATAGAGAATATGAAGTAAAGCGTCTGTTTTATTTCCTAAGCATTTAGCTCTTAGGCCCTAGTAAAAAACACGCACTGGATTTGAAAATTCAAATGACTTTTTGGCACGTAGAGAGCGGTAAAACGGATGCACTGTTCATGGATTAATTTTTCAGATATATTATGTCTTAGAGGATTTCTTCCACTGATAAAAGGCAAATTGTATGTAATCTTAATATCATGACAAAATCCTCAAAAACCTTATAAGTAGAAAATACCGTCCAAGTCTAAGTTGCACTGAATTTCTGTGCACTACACGTCATACGAATGTGAATTTTATATTAAACTCACCTTGACTCGTGAAAAAGTATTATGTCAGGTTTTCATTGGGTCGCTTCCTTTCCTGCAAAGGTTAAATATTGCAGTCTATTGTTATTTTGTTCTGTTTAAAATGCTCTTATCTCCACAATATTTTAATGTCATTTTACTGTGTATTCTATAACGGTTTCGTCGCTTTCAGTCGTTGTTTATTAAAATTCTCTATTTTCTGTCTTTAGGTTAGGGGTTAATGAGACTAATCAATTCAAGTTCAAAGTTTAACAATGCTCGGCTCCTGGGTGGGCAATTTATCACACTGCGGTATTAACATCATACTACTCTGCCATTGGACGATATCTCTTACGGCCAATGTCTTACAGTAGGTTATAAATAAGCGGTTGTGACAGGGTTGATTTTGTCCTCTGTGGGCGGTTTTACTCTTCCGGAGAGGCAAAGATAAATAAGTCACTCGCATTGTTTTGTGAGATAAAAAGACGTTATATTGATCATTTCTGCATACTAACCTTAGAAAGGAGTGAGTGTTTCATCGGCCAATGGGGATTAAAACTAAGTACTACTGATGAAAACAAATCATCAAAATATTTTAGCGGAAAAATTTGTCAGCAAATAATATTTTCAAATTTTCGATCATGATGTGTCACTTTATGCAAATTCCTAGAATTAAAGGGTAGAAAAATCTGATTTCTTTTAAAGGAATGATTTTCCAAATCCTGATCATCGCCTAGCTATACTTGCATAAACCAGGCGAGGAACAAATGACACAACAGCAAAAATGCAAAATGAGAATTGTCTCAAAGTTTGAATGTTGTAAACAAATCATTTAGCCCTAGAAAATATATGAGCATATGAATACATCACTTGGACTTCCAGCTAAGTCGGTCAACAACAGAAACAAAATAGAGTGCAAAAATACTATAAAACAGTGTACCAAATCGACGCACAGATATTAAAGAATCTTTGCTTCCTGTTTGCTGTCGTCTTATTGCAGTATCAAGTTTGTTTGACGCGCAAGAATCATATTTTGTTTTATTTTTTGCATTATTTTAAAATCATGTGCATCAAATATGTTGGTGGTGGGTAATGAGGGAAAAAAATCCAGTTGATCGCAATCATGCTTAAGGGAATTTTGCAAGATATCAATCGTCATGGTTAATTTTAGCTACCTTCTTGCCGATTGGATTTAGACGTTATAAGTGTTATTTGTCCATTTCTACTAATTTTAGGAGATAAAATGTTTAGCCAAATACATAGTACGTTGTATTGTTAGAACAATAATTTCACTGATAAAGAAGCATGTCAAAGACAGCCACAACGCCAAGCATAGTGCAAATTCTTTTTGGAAAGGTCGATTAGAAAATTCGATTAGAAAATTCAAAATTTAAATATCTTTTAGATAAATTTCAGTTTGGTAAATTATTTTTAATGCAGAACAAGTCAAAACAAGTTTCATTATTTTGAAAATAGCTGCGAAGCTGGCCTTATGGAACAGCATGGGTAAGAAATTTTGGTTCCTACAAAATAGTCCGTACGTGCATACTTCTACCCCTTTATGTAAGACTGAGTAAAATTTGGCATTTCAGCACCTTCACGTTTTGGCGGTAAATCGCATAGTCACTCACCAGGACTTTTAGAGAGAAAAAAGCAACAACAACGCCGAGACGTTTTTCCACTAAATTTTACTGTCTAAAATGACGTGGATAACAGAGAAAGAGCTAGAGCGAGAGATGAAAAACAAAGAAGACGAATTTCGGTGGAACAGAAACATGAGAATTTTATAGCGCGATGAGAAAATGATCGGCAGTGAAAAAAAAAAAGAAAAGCAAACAGAAACACAAGCGACATTTCCTTCATAACACGTGTAGTTAGCAAGTTTCACTTTGTAGTCCTGCACAACAAAGAAATGTAGCCGTGCAGATTTGTCCAAGAGCGGCTCGTTACCGATACTGTAGGTTAATGCTGCATAATTTCAAGCGAGGTGTTTATTTGCAGTTAAAATGAAGACAACAGATGTCCGTCGAGTAATATTTGTGAAATTTAAAAATGTTGTCCTGTTTATTAAGAATTTCTGTACTTAATACTAGCTGTCACTGGCCTAAATTGTTCGTATCACAAAAGCAATGAAAAAGTTGGCCCGCGGATTTGTTTTGCAAAGAAATGTGTCAATATTTAGGACAAGTTGCATCTCTAAGAGATAGTCTTAAAGCACTAAGATTTTCCCCAAAATAGCATAATATAAGAATCAGAATCATTTTGAAATCAACGTTTTTGCCATCTTTTCCTCTTAATTTAGTGTTATTGCTTTAGTGAAGCGCAATTATTGAAAAAACTAAACAAAATAATTTTTACAATAAGAAAACATGAGCGTAATAAATTTTGTAAAGAAGGTTTCGAAAGAATCATGATCACACGACTGCACAAGTTTGTAACGCTGAAAGTGATCTTTGAGTTGATATCGCATGCTAGTGGGAAGAAAAACAAGGGCCTATCGAAATTAATAAATGCGCCCGATAGGTGTTAAACGTGTGTGCAGCAAAGATAACCTGATAAATATTTTGATAAAAAATTTATTTTCAATGCAATTTCTAAAGAAAGAAATTGTATTTCAATACTGACAGTCTGACTTCTTTTTTTTCATTAAAGGTAAACTATGTTTGACAAATATTCTAAATCTTTGAGAAAAAAATGGCTTACAATATTTTTTATTACTATTTCATAGTATCCTACCTTCCTTTTGTTGACCTTAACTTGAAATTAAAAGCATCATGGAAATCCAGCAGGGTACCTTTTACACTCATGACGTCACATCAAAAGTCACGTGATCTATATGATATGCTACTGTAAGCTATTTGTTTTATCCATAAAACCTCTGTTTATTTTGGTTCAATACGGTTTTTCAATACGCAAATCTACCCCTAGCCAATTTCCACAGAAGGAAAAAATAAAAGAAAAAACGTTGTTTGATTAAGCTGTATAATAATGGAAATTATTCTACGCAAAAACTGGGAAAGGCCTAGAACTGTAGAAAGTTCAGTTGAGGATGCCCTGAAAATACTGCAGTTATGGAAACGGAAAACCCTTAATTACATTTAAGTGAATCCCACAACGCCAACTAAATCATTTTTCATCTTTTGTGTTCCGCTTACGTAATGATCAGTAATGTCTTTACGTCATGTTGAACGTCAAAGCTGTATCATTTGAAAATTTAGATATTAAGAGCGTTGTGATTTTAGCTTCCTCCTACCTTTTTTCCTTTTTAAGAATTACTCTTTTACATGTAACGAAATCCTATTTTTATTGGGTAATAACGAAAACTTGAGGAAATTGAGTCGCTCATCGACCAGGCAGTAAAAACTTTTGCTTCCCTGACCTTAAAAGGGACGTTTTTGGGGGTTCCACTGACCTTAGAATTATTTTGTTTTGTTTTGCAAATATAAAGCAATTTTTCCGAGCGTCACTTAAACTAATAAAATCACTAAGCAGATTTTATATATGCGCTGCCTTTCGGTCTATTCTGTTGTAATACCCTGGAAACAACATTTGCGTTCTGCTCCCTTTTACCGACCTGAAATGTGATACTACAGGAAGGTTCTAAATATAATCGTGATGATGCTTTTTAATTTTTGTCATGTTCTTAGACGCTGCGATACGGTCTGTTATCTCGCTAAAATTCTGTGAGTGTAATCAACCTCTATACTCAGCCGTGTAATCCGGCGCTTTGTCCTAAAGCCTTCTGTTGAATCAACTTACATGTTAAAACTGAGCAAAATAACAATAATACAAATTCGGTAAATTTGCTTCTTCCAGATCACCGATCGATAATTTTATCAAGTGATCTCGTTAACGTCTTTTATTCTAAGAAGATTTCAGTCTAAATTAAAGTGATTTTAAAGCTCATTCCTGAATGACTCTATAACCTTGTATTGGTTGTTTTCACTGTCAAGTTCTGTCACGACGCATCAAAAATAACAATCGAAACCATTTTGCA
Organism: Porites rus; assembly: GCA_964035705.1. Lineage (NCBI taxonomy): Eukaryota > Metazoa > Cnidaria > Anthozoa > Scleractinia > Poritidae > Porites > Porites rus. The sequence goes on from OZ037994.1 coordinate 39,449,322, forward strand.
CGTGGAGTAAAAATTCAAAGAGTTGAAAAAAGATTAGAAAGAAACCTTTTTCTGCAAGTTTTTTTTTTGTTTGGCGGGTTTTTCTGAGAAATGCTTTATCCATTGCAAATTTGAAGAACTCTTTACCCACTTTAATGTTTGCCAAACGAGTAAAAACGCGTGTTTTTTTGTTGGCAATACTGTTTGTAAAAAGGTTTTATTTTGTCTCTCTAGCACAGCATCAAGAAATATTTTCGGTAGCGCACCAATCAAAATATTTTCATAAATTATTGATAACGAATGTTATTGGTGAACAGGGTACTATGCAAAACAGTATGTTTGATTTTTGGCATCGATATTTTAAATAATGAGTCCGCAATTTTAAAAACCGCCTGCCTGAGAGGCCATGAAATATACGCGTGTGTTGTATCAGCCCCCTTACGACGCATGTTTCCCTGTCCAAGACGTCATCGCGGATCGATTTCTCAATTTTTTTCTCAAGGCAAAGAACAATCGAGAAAAAAACTATGTTGTGTTTATATCACAAGAGAAAACCAACAACAAGAAAACATCCGGCATGGCTGAAAATTGAATTATCAACGGTAACCGACGAGAAATTTGGTTTTGTTGCACAAAGTATTTATGTTTTTGCGAAAAATAAAAGCCGCTAGAAGACATACCAAGGGTTTGAAAACGCAATGATCAAGAAACGAGGGCGAGCGACATGAATTTATAGCCCCCTTAGTTCCTCATTTGCGTGGGTTCAGATTCATTGCAACAGTTATTAGAAATTAACGAAAAAAAAATTAAACAGCAGATAAGACTTCCTCAAATGTAGTAAGATAAAGAGTCAAATAGGACGAAACATCGTTTGGGAAAGGATTTCTCCTTTTTTGCTAATTTATAGTGCTTTGGTAAGATGAAAGCCCCTTTAAGTTAGTGCACAGAACTAGCCTATAAGCGTTTGAGCACCCGATTTGAATCAGAGAGTGAAGTGTTCGATAAACCGTATTTTTGAGAATCGATTTTAACTCAAAATAATAAAAAAAATGTTTTAGAAGTTTTTTTTACAGCTGCAATTCCAATTGGCCCCTTTTATGATCGAATATGAAAGAGGAAATCAGTCAGTGGATTGTAAATTCCGTCGAATTATCCATTTCTAAACAGGATTTTCAGAAGTTCTCTAAAATCACACGAGCGTTTAATTGGCTGGTAGTATGAATAGCCATTCTATGAAAACGTACGTAACAAACCAGTTATCAGAATTTCTATCCTACCATATACTTCTATAACACAGGTTAATCTTCTTTCACTAAACAAGGGGCCAAATTAAAGTTAAAATTTTACGCAATTTCCAAATCTCATTTTTTAAAATATTGGAAAACAAAAAAATAAAATGAAAATGGCACTGGAGAGGTTTCATATGGATCGTCGCCACGCAGATTTTCATCTGCAGACTCAAAAGTTAAAACCACCTTAACCGGTTTCCACCATGATTATGGGAGTTTGCGGACAAGTCGGTGTGAAACCAAGGCACAAGCGTCCAACACAATACTTACTTAGTAAAATTTCTTACCTTCAATTTGATCCGGTTCTCGTAGAACGCACTAGCTGTACTAAATCAAGGGTGAGATGAATAATTATATGATTCAGCAAGAATTAGGTAAACAGACCGTAAATCAAGCGATACGTACATAGTATCCGCACACCTATACAGTCAAAGCCGCCTGAACGATTTCCTGTTTCCCTTTCAGCCTTTTATTTATAATTGTTGCTTTCAAATGAAAAGCCTTATTAGAAACATATAAAAAAGTTTCTTTGTTCAAGAAATGAAATAAAACAAAAAGATTGAGCGAAAATATCAAGGTAAAAGGCAGTTAAAACGGCAATTTATTCTTTTGCCTCGGGAAAGTTACCTCAGGGTGCCAAGACGTTGTCCGGATTAATCCTGTGTGCCTTACGATCTTGCCACAGTATTGTTTTTTATTTAATATTCAAGAAACAAAAGCGGCGACATTTGAGCGTAATTTTATTGAAAATGTATTATTTTCTTGTCGAGAAAATTGAAAACTTTACAATACAACTTCTGTTATGTATTCAAGAGATTAAATTGTTTTCATATTTAATTAAATGAAACTTTTAATGCGTTCTTTGCAGCCATTTGATTCACGACGAAATATCGAGATTCGGCTTTAAATCTAAAAAAGCCGCATGTATCATCTCCGACATAATGTATAAAACTTGTTTAAAACTGGTGCAGAATTACAGCGATTTTATAACATTATATCAAAGTGCATTTCTTTAGCCGCCGAAAATAGTGACAAATATAAAACATTAAACATCTGATACCGGAAGTTTGATCTCCATAGCAAAGCACCCAGATGAGGTAAAACCGTTCGCTTTTTCACTCTCGTCCTTAGAGAGTACACCAGTCATCGGCTACGTAAAAGAGAATTTGAGGTACAAATGTTTCCCCCCTATATTCCAGCAAAAAGAGATATATAATTAATATTTTCTGAAAAAAACTGCAAACATTTATTTGCCGTTTAAGATGTTTTTGTTAACATCTCCTTCAGGAGTATGTATGAACATTGACTGATAAGGTAAAGTGAAATTTTGTTATTGTTTTATCCCATTATTTGAAAGGGCTGTTGACTTGCCATTAAAAAAAAAATAAAGAAGCTAGTTAGAACGAAAAAAAGTTTTACAATCTCTTTTGCAAAAGATGCAAGGAAAGTTACTTATTCTTAAAATGCATTTGAAAACGGCTTATTCCGTATAGAGGCCCGAAGGTTATGCCATGCTGATGAGCTCCAATAAGGGGTGATACGGTTGTGCGCATGCGTAACGTACTAGCCATGCCGCGGAGTTGGTACGTGTGCTGCAATGCTTAAATTGGTATTAAATAGCTTGGGTGAACCTTTTAAATAAGAATTATGTTCGGTTCATGAAAAGTTCGGCGTCTGAACCGGGCCATAGCCGGACTTGCACATAGCTTGCACTTACTGACCGGCTGGATTAAGGCCGGACCAGTCGTTTTGACAATAAAAAGGCTTTTTCCAAGAGTTTTTGGTGAAAACCATCTCCTTCGTGCATACTATTTGATTGATCTCGATAGGTAGTTTTGATTAAAAGTGAGATTCCCATTACGACGGGAATGGTCTGGCCAGTTAGTTCTGAAAAATGGAAAACGCCCTTAGTCTCATTCGCAACCGCTCGGGCCGGAGTCGCCCAACTGCTCGTCGCATTCCTTTCCACCCAGAATACAGCCAATCAAAGTGTGGCCAGAAATGCCCACCAAACACTTTGCTCCTTTTATATGACCAGATGGCGGGGTCTTTGGTAGATCTCAACTCTTGTAGCGTGGAAGTATACAGGCTTTTAATCAGTCTCCTTCACAGTCGCTCGGGTCGGAGTCACGCAAGCCCCCCGCCCCCACGCGTGGCTCTTGCTTGTCTTTACGTCGCTAATATTGTGACTCAGAATGCGACCTTACAGCGTTTTTTAAAACGCTACATAAAATAATAGTAAACCTAATTTGTCTAACAAAAATCATGCCACATTCGTGAATTATAGTCTTAATTTTACTTTGCGTTATTTTTTCTAAGTCAGATGTGTTGTCCGTGACTGTGCTCCATTGTGGGTGGCTCCTCTTAAAATGTTCTGCATTTGGTATAGAATTTAATGGAGCCGAAAACAATTGTGGAATTGCACACATTTTAGGCATCCTAACGATGAACATTTACGATACGTAGATATTCTTTTTAGCAACTACTATAATTTGCAGTCTGTCCACTTTGAATAGGACTTGGAACAAGACGGACGAACAAGTCTTTTCTAATATCAAAACTACTAAAAACACCATAAAACTTTAACAGTTACGTAGCTTTCCTGACTGAGGAGGGTTTTAAAAAATATTCACTCTTTTTCTGCATCAGAAAGATGTTGCTTCCACGTCAATTTTTACTGCAACCTTCACCTCACGGCACAAGTTGTTCTTGTCTGGCTCCTTGGTCGGTCCTGTAGAATGCAAGGAGAGAAGGAATAAGAAGATAATTTAGAAGAAGGCATCCTTGGAGATCCAGGGGCAGATAGTGGGGGCGAGGGAAAGTCTAAACGGGCGGAAAAATATGTCACGAAGAAAAGGTAAAGAAGGGCGAGAAGAGCCCATGGGGACAATGTCTTAACAGACCAGTTCCAAACGGTCGCCGCCGTTCTGGCATCTGATTGGTGCCAGAAAACTTTTCTGTTTTTCTGCCCAATCAGAAGGCAGAACGGCGGCGACCGTTTGGAACTGGTCTGGTAAGACATTGTCCCCAGGGGCTCTTCTCGCCGTTCTTTACCTTTTCTTCGTGCCATATTTTTCCGCCCGTTTAGACTTTCCCTCGCCCCCACTATCTGCCCCTGGGTCTCCTAGGATGAGAAGAAGGCGACGAATGTTTTTACCAATCGTATCTGTTGCGTTTTTACGACTCATATTGAGCTGGTCTGCGTTTGGAGGCTAAAACCACGGTTATCTGAGTTTCTCAAACTGTCTATCTTCTTTTGTTAATCGTTATTCAATCGTCCCCATTTAGTTAGAATAGTTCCCATTTAGTAAGAAAAAATCTTTTGTTCAATAGTTTGTACAACATTTTTCTCGTCATACATTGAGTTACTCATTTGCTCAAAGAACAAGAACGAAATAGGTAGTTGTGAATATGGTTTCTGAAAAGACAGGAATATTTTAGGCTGCATTCTAAGATTGGGAAAAATAATCAAAACATGAGTCTTTGAACTCCGGCGTTTCTGTAAGACTAGCAATTATGAAGATGTGTTCTGGCAGCCTCACCTCAAACACACACAATCAAAGAGCGGTTATATTTGTTTTTATTTATGCATTTATCTATTCATTCTTTTTATGTTTTTAACTGCGTTAATCACTCTTAATTGCAAGATTTATGATTTGCGATTATGATCACTCGCAGACTTCACCAGTTTTCTTAAGACGCACCCTTACCTACTAACAATTTTCTCCTACTATACAAGCCTAAATGATCCATATGGTCTGATTGTTCCTGATCATCAGTGCACTGAACTGCTTCTATCAGTGTCTCTGCATTAGAATCAAAAATATCTAAGATTAGCCTCATTTTTCTGAGATTGACTGCTACCGTTTTGAGTTGTGTGCTCCGCGCACCACAAGCGGTTTATGTAGATACTCGAAAAATGTTGATGGTCATTATAGGTGAAAGTTCAGGACGTGCAGCCATAGCTAGCGATTTGTTTGTTAGAACTGCACGATGCTCGAAGGACACCAAAGGCCACCTCCAAAACTACGGCGTTTCGATTAGATGCTACACTGAGTTTGGAGGCTAGCAAGGCTACCGGTGTGTGTAGGTAAAGCAAATTCTCATTCGATAAAAATTTGTCTTTCTTTTCACGTGACCACGTGACCTGCAAATAACAGCCTACAAATTATGATCTACTCTTGCGCAATATCGTCCAACTGTGTTTGGCTACAAATAATATTCTGCTCATTCGTAAACGAAACCACGCTTTTCTCCTTCTTGAGTGAAAAATGGCAGATCGCTTCGCTTCCCGAAGATATTCATTAATAAAAAAAATTGGTGATGGAATGATAAAACAGTTATTGAACACGGCTATCGCAAAATATCGTGATTTGTCAGTGTGTCAAAGATAATAATTGATCTGCTCGCCACTGACAAATCACGATATTTTGCTCAACGTCGTCCAATAATTATTAATTGTCTTTGAGTTGCATTGGAGTTTAAAAAGCCTAAATTTATTGAACAAATGTAAAGAAAATGTTGCTCGGTGGTGCTTTTCAAGTTTGGCAGGATGTTACTAAAACGGGAAATAAAAAGTGGGATCAAAAATTCCATTTCCAATTCTCAGCTCAATAAATTCCTCTTTTTCAAATTCCCGCGTTCCCTGTGTTCGTTCTCCGCTCCCCGTTGCCGGCCAGTTTGGCACAACCACTGACAATGCATCTTTTGGCAGCCAAGCATGTCCACATTCTTTTGCTTTCCTAATGATACGAAAAAATCGCATGTTGCGTATACTTTTTGCGCCCAAAAAATTTCTTTCGTGGAGCTGTACTTGGCTTTCCTTCATTTGCAAAGCATAGATTGTAAAAGCTGTACTACCGTTGCACTGTTTTAGAGAAGCTATCATCACAAACGCTGGCTTGTGTAATCCAGATTTCGAACCTGAGGGTCGGTTATTTTAACGAGGTCTAACTTAGGCCCAGTTCAGACGTCGTGCTTCTGCCGTGCCGAACTAAATTCAGGAATTAAGTTCGACAAAAGCACGGCAGAAGCACGGCGTCTGAATCAAACTTTTGAATTAAGTTCGGCAAGCAATTAAGTTCGACAGGTGCTGCCGTGCTACACGCCTCTGGCACGGCAGCGATTCAAACGTCTTGCTTCTGCCGCGCTAAACAAAATTCATAAATTATATTAATGTATTTTGGCGAGATTGCGTTCCCACGAGGGAGTTGAGAGAAGAATTGTTACGAGGCATCAGTAAATCCTGAATTTGGTTCGACTCTGGCACGACGTCTTAATCAAAGTTGTTTTCCTGCCGTGCTACAGTCGAACCAAATTACAATTTAGTTCGGCACGGCAGAAACACGACGTCTGAACTAGGCCTTAGGTCGCCGTATAGTCAATCTTTAGCCTGCGCGCAGACGAAACTAAACTCTGGTTAGTACCGTCAGAGTTAACCAGAGTTTAGTTTCGTCTGCGCGCAGGCCAGTCAATATTTGGACCTCCAAATCTCTTCCTTAGTGGGTTATTTTAAGAAGAAAAATGTCTCCCAGTCTACGCCCTATGCTTTCATGAAAATATTTACGACGAATCATGTTTACATAAAAGCGTTCGGCAAACTGAAAATGGCTTAGGATGCGGTTTTGTTATACAATGGCTAAACCCATCTCAACCGATTTTGTATGCTTGACTAAGCTAACCTATTTCTCACTGTTAACATTAGCTATTCATATCAAGGGGCTCCCACGCGCTTACGAAAATTAAAGCAATGAAAAAGGCATGCGTAAGCTCCTCCTCTTTGAAACGAAAGTTTTTGAATATCTCTTACCAAAACCTTTGTATCGCCTTCTTTTTCAGGTAAATAAGCGGCAATCCGTTTTTTGTTTGTTTGTTTGTTTTTTGTTTCTATTTAAGTCGTGTTCATAACTCTGAGACCAGGGCGTCTTTCACTGCGGTGGAGGGAAGGCCCACTGTGTACATGTTTAACTTCAGACGTTTGTGTGTATATAGACAAACGATTGAGTGGCCATTAGATAAAAGGTTAATATATGTAGTTTATGTGCCCATTGTGTCTAAAAGTACACACGAGTGACCACGACTGTGGTATATTTTCCCACGCTCTAACTGGTGGTCCTTTGTAAACGCAGTGACCACGGACTAACAAGCAATTTAATTTAAGTGTCTAATTTTATGGTGAAACATTGAATAGTGGTTCTTTACCGCCAGTCGGTTCATAGTTCGGGCAAATGGTAAGCAGCATTCATGACTGGTAAATTTCGTCCCGGAATCGCTTTTACCATTTGTACAAATCAATTCCATTTACCGAAAAATGGCCTCGAGGGCCGTTTTGAACTAACCGTCCGGAAACACAAGGGGCTCTTTCCGCTCAACAAAAATTCCGGTTTTAAATTTCGAAAATTCCACGTTGAAGTAATGTCACATTATTCACTTCTCACCGACCTTTCTCTCAAACTTCAACAGTGTAATTATGGAACTGCATCTTAAACAGACCTGAGATCTATTTTTGCGTCAATAATTTCTGCGGATAAGTTAAAAAAAAAACAAAACGAAACAAAACGAAACAAAACAAAACAAAACAATGCGCAGATATTTTCACACGTGCTATTAACTTGGCATTTTAAGGCATGCGTAAGGCACATGGCGGCCCGTGCTAAGAAACGCAGCGAACCCGGCCTATAAGGACCCATTTTTAAGTGATTTATTTTATGGTACAGCAAAAAATAGGCCATAGTTTCTGTGGCTCCAACTATTAGCCTGCAAGGGAACGAAAGTTAGATAGGAAGTAATCACAGTCCTGGCTCAGCGCAGTTAATATTCACCATTATTTAATTCTTCATGTAGTGGAGAGACAGATCGCCTATCGGCGAAGCTAATTCTACGAGCACTTGTTCTCTTCAGTTTCCGCATAGCACATAGCTGCTTGTTACAACTGTACACAAGAAACTTAAATTAAAGGCGTCGGACCTTGAAATGTTTAGCAGTGTGCAGCAGGACCATACAATGGACCCCTCTACCCTTCCTATACCGGGTCACTTCATAATTACGACCACTTCGATTTGTTCCGGCGAATTGCCAACAGATTTCTTTTATAAGGAAACATCGTTACATGCAACCTCTGTAACCTGGGCCAACTAGACAAAGTTGACCGATCGGTTTACACGAACATAACAATAAATTCTAGAAAGCTCATTTTCAATAATGATTACTTCGAATCGAAATATACACATAGTTACAATATAGCTCGAAATCTACCAATATTTAGTATCAGCGGCAAAAAACATGATCGACCCTTTAAACTTGCTGAAGATAGCCCATAGTTAATTTGACTTTAAGTTGCATGTTAATGGAAAGTGTGGCAATATTAGCTGGTAAATTACAAACATTAGCCTGCGAGCAACCTCTCCTGTTTTGGTTAGCGAAGCGAGCCGCTTTAGGACACGTGAGCGAGAGGCGAAGTTTGGAGAGGCCGAGGAAAGTAGAGCTTGCAACGATCTCTCATAAATTTTCATTTGTACTTCGTCCAGACGAAGGGAAATACCATTGGCTGAAGAATGACGTTCCGGAAATCAAAGCTGTTCGATAAGAGGCCTAGCTGGCCTGCCCTAAATTATCGCGGGAAATGTCGAAACACGATGCTCTTATCGACAAAACCCGTGTTATGTGGCGATCGCTGAACTCACTCCGAAAAAGAAGACCGGCAGAGGAACAAAATTGCTTTCTCATTCTGTGAGGGATAACTGTCGTCTATTGCAAACGAGAACTTGTTTCAGCCCTCAAAGCAAACGGGCTCGTTTGATGTAGTTCTCGCAAAGCTGTACGTTTGAAATTGTTTGATTGCCTATAGAACATTGCGAGCCGAGGATATGTCGGACCGAGTTTGTAGTTCTTGTGGAACGAGAATCATAAAAAAACATATCAGTGGTCAAAAAAATTCCTTTGATGGCGTGGAAAGCTGTTGCGAAAGCGATGTAATAAATAAATAAAATTCTACGCGTCCTCGGCTGTCTAAACTTGACGGGCGGTTGTCACTTTTCTAATCTTTGGCACGTTTGAGGTAACAGTTTTCAGGCTTTGCGGTGTCCCGGGGTTTCCGGGGTGGAAATGAAAATTTATGAGTGACAAGCAAGCTCTTCTTTCTCTCCTCCCCTCTCCGCCCCCCGCCGCTTTCACGACTCCTCTCGCGTGCCTCTCGCGCGTCTACTTTTCACGATATGCCCCAAATAGAGAGCTCGCTCGCAGGCTGGACAAACAACAGCATTTTGACAAACAAATATGATACCCCCTGTAAGGAAATCCAAGGCAATCTTGGATTCTGGATTCCGTAAGCAAAACTATCCCGGTTTCTGCCGGATTACAAAAGCAAAAATTTCCCATATTTCGGAATCGGTTACCTTACACGGAATGAGATATGTCTACCGACCGTTATATTCAAAGTTTTAAACAAGAAAAATATCGTCTTATGAAAAATTTTGCTCTCTTGGATACGTTTGACATCAATATTTAAATTTTCTGTACCGAGTGACTTATGTTTTCCTAAGGCTACCGTTTCCGGAATTATTAAAAAGAATAAAAAAAAATTCCAGTCATTTTACAAAGTTTAAATGCACATACTAAGACGATGGGCTGGATGATAGTGTTTCTCTCACAGGTACAAAAACAGCATACCTTTAGTGTCATACTCTTCACAGTCCTGGTAAACGCTATCAGTTTTGTCGAGGCGCAGAACGCGGCAAATGAAAGCACGGAAAATTAGCCCTCTTATCAATCGGAACAAACATCTCAGTCCACGGCAGCAAAATGAGATCACCTTCATTTTTTGTGCTCAAAACAATTCTAGGTAGTTATAATAAGAAGTAAGGACTCTAACTTCTCCTGCTTCCACTTGCAGTGATCATGAATGCCAACAGCGGAATTGTGATATCAAGCGAACGCGTGCTGGTGTTTTTACGACTAATCATATGCATTTCAGGCGTTGGTTTATAATGGTAAATAGAGGGGGTTCTAGGAGGTCACGTTTGACCAAGACCTCTTGGCAGCTAAGTATGTCCAAGACTTTTTGATAATAATAGCTGTAATGTCCACATTATGACATCACATATTATGACAAGTGGTTCTCACGCGCTTACAATAAGTTACATGTAAAACAATGAAAAATGCGTGCCTTTTGGGAAATGCTTCACTGAAGTATTGAAAAAATTTTCCCACGATTATTAATTGGCGTAAGAAGGGTGCATGAAGCACCACGGAGCGGGTGATTCACAAGTGAGTGATTCTAAAAATAGGAACGGGAAATGGAAACATAGAGCTATGACTGGGCATTTGAACGCTTTTTTACGGTGGCCCATATCTGCAAACACAACAAACAATTCTTGAAACACAACAACCACTTTTCCAAACACAACATAGTATTATCTGAACACAACAAACTATTATCGAAACACAGCACAGTATTATCGAAGCACAACACAATAGTATCGAAACACAACACAGTATTATCGAAACACAACACAATAACATCAAAACACAGCAAAGTATTATCGAAACACAACACAATGTCATCGAAACACAACTCAGTGTTTGCAAAACACAACGCAAATCTCCCAAAACACGACACAATATTTGCGAAACACAACACAAAATTTTCCCTATCACGAAATACAGGATGTTACTATACAATGCATAAACCCATCATTGCTGAACCGCTGACACGCTTTGCAATTTCCCGCCATTTTTGTTCGCCATTTTGCTTGGAAAAATGTTTTGTGCGAGCTGTGGATCTGGTTTGAAATCTTTTTCAAAATTTTGCCCTTTTTGTGGACAAAAGGTAGAAAACGACTCTAGCGCAAGTGAAACAGATAAAGGTGCAACAAAATGCTTGAGCTTCAAAAACTATGCTGCAAAGAAAAGCGAAGAGAGGTCGACTCATTTTCGATCAAGTGGCTCCAAGAGAAGAGGGCAGAAGAAGAAAGAAGAAGATCCCTTCGCGTTAATTAATATTGGCGTGATGCGGTTTGTTGGCCCAGATGTGACAGCCCCGATCCGTGGCAAGACAATGCCCTTGAAAGTAAGAAAGGATTGTGGATATGCAGAAGTCTTTACAGAGGCCTTGGTGAAACGCCAAGCTCATGACCAGGCATTTGACTCGAAGACAAGCTGGAAACTGGTTTACCCAGATGGACAACTGGCCATGAATCTTCCAGGTCAGCAAGAAGAAGAATTCACGCTGCGAAACTACAAGGAAGATTTAGGTAAACCTTACAACAGAATTACTTTGTACCTGTGCCCAGAGGAACCGGAAGACGAGTTTATACTGGACAGTGAAACTGAGACGGAGCCTGATCACACTCAGGGTGTCAGGTAAGATATTAAGTCCCTCTCAGCTATTTATGCCCCTGGGTTCTTTGGATCCTAAGAACAAGAAGAGGAGGAAGAGGAAATTATACGAGAGGGGAAATTAAATTAGCTTTTATTTGGACACTTCACTCATTTTGGAACGTCAAAAGCTATATCCTTTTTCCATATATTTTTCAGAAGCTTAAGCTTACATTATTTCAGTTTAACATACTCTTATCTTCATCATGAATATTTAGTGGGATGCTATACTACATAATTACTATTAGGTGTGTTTATTGACAAAGTCTGACTTAACTTTCATTTAGAAAAATTTAAGAGTTTGGTTTACTGTAGTTAAACAATACAGAAGGAAAACCCCAAATTGTATATCTGAGGCCTTACAATCAATTTAAAAATACAGATTAATGAAATTTCGAATTTGCTGTTTATCAGGAAAAAATTCCGATCAGAAGGGTGCAAAGCTACACCTGACCATCAACTTCCATTTCAGCAAAGGTAAGCATTAGGCTAAACAAGAAACTGACTTGCCTTATTCTACTATTGACCTGTAGTTTTAGAATAATTGATCATCTTTCGTTTAAAAGTGAACTGGATGTAAAACATCCACCACAGTTCAATTTGTAGTAATACTCACTGCCTTTGAATTCTTTTGTAGTGCATTTCCAAAAACACAAACATACCCTGCAACATCTGATGTTGATGTTGGTTTCAGTGGTGATGCAGATCATCTTACCACTCAACAAAGGTAACCATTACACTAAACACCAAAGTTCAACCTTAGGCAAAATTTGGCACTGCTGGAAACTGTCATTTCACTTCAGTTTTAGCCATGGTATTAAGATAGTTAATGTGATGTTTGAAACTGAATTAGCAGTAAAACATACACCACAAGATGGTACAAGAATTCACATAGCCTGTTATCTTTTTACAGTACAGGTAATGCCTCATCTGTTAGTGTTCTTCACACATATGCACATTCTGTAACATGTGATGATGGTCCTAGTTCCACCAGTGATGCACATCTGCTTTATGCCTCCTTAATCCCTGGCACTTTGCTATACAGTAGTGATTCTGAAGGAGAAAATGTCCCTGTGGCAGTAGATGATCCTCAAGTGTTTCAAACAAAGACGAGCTGGTCATTACAAGAGATACTAGAACAACTAGCTCTTAAGATTAATGAAGATAAGATATCAAAATTTAACATAAGTCGTAGTTATCTTTGGGAAGGAGCTTTAAGGGGGCTTAGAAGAAAATCTTTTTCTCCAGATAACAAGGTTTCAGTTAAGTTTACTGACGATTCTGGAACTTCTGAGGGTGCAATTGACTTAGGGGGACCAAAAAGAGAATTTTTTACCCTGGTCATGGATTGGATTGTTAACTCACAGTTATTTTGTGGTCCAGAAAAAAGCAAATTTTTGTCATGCAATGCTAACTATTTGGGAAATGATTACTTTTTTTATGCTGGTGAGTTCATTGCAATGTCCATTGTTCATGGTGGTCCTGGACCAAGATGCTTTGGTCCTCCCTTGTATGATGCATTGACAAAAGGAGTTACACAAGCAAATGTCTGTCTTAAGGATGTTTATGATTTTGACCTCAGAAATTCTCTGCAGGCTCTAAAGAATACCACATCTGTTCAAGAGGCTCAAAAGCTAATCTCAGATCATAATCTAGAAACAGTCTTAGAGCTTGCAGGTACCCTCCAGATATTAAGAAAACAGGAAGACATTTTAAATCTTGTTGACAAGACTACTCATTGGTTTGTAATTGAGAGGGTCCATGCAGCATTTGAGCAATTTAAAGGAGGGCTATCCCAACTAGGTGTCCTTAAAGCTATGACAGAAAATTACGAGAAATTTAAAGAGGTTTTCTGTTATTCTGAAGTAACACTAACTGCAGAATTATTTGGCTGTCTTTTTTCTGTCCATTATAGTGAGACTGGTTCAAATAATCACCAACTTGAAGGGCTAGTGTTGTCACGGTGGAATGATTTTTTACAAGATGTTGAAGAAAAAACAGTAGAATTGACTTTTAGAGATATTCTTTTTTTTGTCAGTGGAGTTAGGGAAGTTCCCCCAGGTGGTATAGAACTGCACATTGGCTTCCTTCATGCACCTGAGCAATGTGGTGAAAAATCCAAGTTCCCAAAAGCAAATGCATGTTCCTGCCAGTTGCTATTACCAGTGGTGCATGACACGTATGATGACTTTAAAGAAGATGTCACCTTTGCATTTACAAATACTAGGGGATATGGATATGCATAATGTTTTAAAACTCTTCCCCAGTCTTTTGAAATTAACCGAGGTCCTAATACTGTTCTTGTTCATGTTTAATTGAAAGGGTAAATGCAAATGAATAAGAATGTCACCTTTGCATTACTTTATAAATACTAGGGGATAGTAAATGGTGTTTTAAAACACTTTCCTCAGTCTTTTGAAAACCAAGGTTGCAATATCGTTCTTGTTCATGTTTAAGTGAAGTAATTGGATATGAATAAAGTTTCACTTTACCATATTGTATCTCATTTCTAAATGTGAAAGAGTAGAGCATCTGTTTAGAAAGACAAATGCCCCATCAAAGTAATCACAAGTTGTACTTTTGTGTACCACCAATTTTCCAATCTTGGTTGCACTTAAGGTACTGAATAGGATGTATTACATTTCATCTGAAAAGTTGGTGGAAGTCATTTCAATTTGCTGCTTTACCCTAGTACCATTGGACTGTACTAAAATGTCCTAGGATGACCTATTGTGATACTTGCATTAAACGCTGGAAAAGTGTTAATGCCTCCCTCCAGTTTGTCGGACGGTGCAAATTTAAACTCTCCAGTGCATAATTAAAATACTCCAGAAAAATGTTTTCTTCTTCATCTGTTGTACAGTACACAGCCATATCATCAAGTTGTTGTTCTGTAATGGGACATCTGAAATCCTCAAACCCGCTGTTCTCTGGAAGGTAGAAAAGCTCATCAGGCCTACCAGGGACTGTATCGTGACGTGATTTTCGAATGTAATGGGTGTTCCAGTGATCCCTTACATGATCTAGGTCCGCCTGCAAGATATCTTTAAAACAGAACCACAAACAGGACATACTTAATTCACTTGCATTATCAACAATATTTGTTTCAACTAAGTCTTTAAAAAAATTAATCCACCACGTTGATCTGTCATGCCGATAAAATGACCACCATCCTTCTATGCGCTGGTTTGCTGGGGACGATCCGTACCTATGTGCATTTAATCCAGCTTGGTCGTCGTTACCATTCCCCCGAAAATAACACTGCATGGCCGCCATGGTCACATTTTCAGTCCCACAGTCTGTTCGAAGAACTCTTGGGCAACCTCTGTTTGATTTAACACAATCGTAAAACAATGAAGCTACCTGGCATGGGTCATTATTCGAGGGGCAAATTTTCAACCACATGACTCGACGACTGAAACCGTCCACCGCACCATGAATAGGAAAGCCGTATGGCTTTAACTTATCGTAACCGTCAACGTGCCAAGCAAAATTCGGGCCTGGGTTAGTGTACGACCTTCTCCTTAGAGCATGAGCCTTTCGCAAGGCTGTTCCTTCAGGGTCAACTTGTTGTAAAATCCCTTCCACCTTTCTTCTTGGTGCCTGTATTCCATAATCCAAACGAAGGGTGTGCCACATAGCTCGATAACCCCTCATGCAGCCTGGCCCGTCCAATTCTTGTTGAATGGCCTGGTAAATTTCGGCATCGTCACTGTTTGTATTCCTTCTTCTTAATCCGTACTCGCGAAGTCTATTGTGCAACGTACGCATAGACATTTCTGTTGCATGGTACTTTTCTAAAAAGAGTAATATAACCGAGTAATCAAACCCACGCTGAAAATAATAACGAATGAGAACCTCCTCTTTGTTCACGGCTGCTCCACATCTAGAGCAGTATTGGTAAGTTTCCTCAAGCTCTTCTGAGCAGTTCAAGCACTTAAAAAACACATCCATTCTCGCGACAGATCGCCACATGCGAAGATAACAAACAAAATGGCGGGGAATGATTCAGGCGCATAACATGTCAGCGGTTGAGTAATGATGGCTGATGGCTTCATGCTTTGTATCGCTTTGTATGGTAACAAATCTAGACCGGAAATGCGCCTGCTGTTCGCAGGCGGAAACAAATATATTGTGTTGTGTTTTCGTAAAATTGTGTTGTGTTTTGCAAATACCGGGTTGTATTTCGATGGCATTGTGTTGTGTTTCGATAATACTTTGTTGTGTTTCGATGACATTGTGTTGTGTTTCGATAATACTGTGTTGTGTTTCGATAATACTGTGTTGTGTTTCGATAATACAGTGTTGTGTTTCGATAATACTGTGTTGTGTTTCGATGTTATTGTGTTGTGCTTCGATAATACTGTGTTGTGTTTCGATAATATTGTGTAGTGCTTCGATAATACTGTGTTGTGTTTCGATAATAGTCTGTTGTGTTCAGTTAATACTATGTTGTGTTTGGAAAAGTGTTTGTTGTGTTTCAAGAATTGTTTATTGTGTTTGCAGATATGGGCCACCGTACTTTTTGCCTCAGAGAGGATGAATTGGAACAACTTACAACAAATTTAAGTGATTGTGGGGTTACCTCGGGGATGATAAAGCGTCGATTGGACCGATACATAATAAGCTCGTGAGCTTGATCATGTAACCCGGGAGTACTCAAGTTATAAACGTACTGGGAGGCTCAGCCGCGTGGTCCGACCCCTTACCCCTTTGATTATATAGCCTTCGACAGGAAAGGTATACCCTTTTCATATAATCGCACAAATGGGTTACCCTCTTACATAGTGAACACTGGATCCTTACCCTCATTTCACTCAGAGACCAATTTTTATCTCGCAAATAAAGGTCTCGAGCATTTGAGTGGACTTGTATGTTCCTTATTTGGTCGCTACTTTGTCACTGACAATAATTTCTGGGCTTTTTTTTCCGAAGAATCAGGGTATTTGCAAACGCCTCTGATTGGAAAAAGAACGAGTAGGAAGCGAGAAATGGCGACCTAAGCCAATTTTGATTCAAATCCAGCCAAACTGTGCAAATACAACGCGATATCAATGCTGATATAGTTAAAGACTATAGGCCGGTTTCTAGGAGGCGAACCAGCCCAGTTAGCTGGACTGCCGGTCCGCTTTACCGGGCTAGCTCGCCTTCTCATAAAATTGAATTTATACGTGCCACGTATACGTATACGCGTAGAGGCAGGTTTCTAGGTCACGTGGCCTGAGGCAGGAATAGGCTATTTGCATGATGGCGTCATTTTACTACTATGACCAGGATCCTTCAGGATTTTGCTTTTTTTGCAAATTAGGGCTTTTTTATTTAAACCCCACTGGGGCTACCAAATTTACATATCAAAGGAAAAAGGAAAAGAATGCTGTTCGTAGTAGCCGAAATGACGCCATCGTGCAAATGGCCTATTCGAAAGTGAAGAAGAACGGTAAATTTGCATTTTAAAATTTGGTTTATTGCATAAATAAAGACAGATTATATGGGGGAGTTCGGGGAGAACATTGACTGTCCCAATTACAATACACAAGCTTTGGGTATCATGCAGTGAGGTTGACCGTTTAGCGTCTAAAGGCCATACAAAAAACTACAAGAAAACCTAATTTTTGCAGCATACATGTCAGCATTATGAGTAGACCTTTGGAAGAAGGTAAAGATGCTATTGATTAAATGCAATGCAAGTTGTTTCCGTCAACAAGGCAACATTGCAAATGAATTAGGAGTGGGCAGCCGGCAGAGTGACTGGAAAGTATTTCTCTATTTTATTTTATTTTATTTGCCACACACTGTAATAAAAAAAAAATATATATATATATATATAAAAGTAGAAAAAAGAAGTGGCAAGGAGACCTAACAGAAAATAAGAGAGCTTATGAGAAGTTAAGCCTCCTCGAACGGACTAAAACTGTTTACATTTGTCGAAGAAAAGATGTAAACAGCTCTTAGCCCGTTCGAGGAGGCCTTACCTCTCCCGTGACAGTATTTGAAGTACAAACGCCGAATAACGTTCTCTTTACGGCAAAGTGGAAGAAGAAATCATACTGCAAAATGTGTTTCTTTTGTACCAAATTTTGAACTTTTATTTTAACCACTCTTGGTGAGTACAACCCAAGTTATGTAAATGTCTATTCATGGTTACATTACAAACTGACCATACTGTCAGCGAGGCTACAATTATTCAACTGTCAATGAACAGGAGGGCATTTTGTATGCGCATGCGTCAATATGGTCTGTTGAAGTGCCTCAGAGGCATTTTCTGTGAATTGTTTACGTTCAATACCAGTATTTGCAGGCTGTTTTTTGGAGCTGAATGGCATATATTGAGTGCTACGTACCACAAACATGTTTTTTAAGGTATCGAGGCATTTCTACGATTAAAGTGAGTTTATTTTAGCCTCGCTGTCGCCCTTGAGAGGACAGTCTTTCATTTCGTAAAACGGAACATGGCGGCTGAATGTTGTTGCGACC
>OZ037994.1:39472437-39587437 GCA_964035705.1 Porites rus
TGTAATATCCTCTATTTACATGTATATCAGCAGCGGCGGATCCAGACCTTCAGGTAAAGGGGGAGCCCGGTCATCCAGACCCTGAGATAAGGGGGGGGGGGGGGGAGGGGGTCCTAAATTTTTTTTTCCAGCCCTTCAGGCCTCAGTTTGGTCCAAAATTAAGGGGCGAGCCCGGCCCCCTCCCCTGGATCCGCCACTGTATCGCGTCATTTCTTTTGCACGTTATATCTGTATCTGTGATGGAAAACGGCAATGAAGTCTCTTCTTTCTTTTCTTCGGTAGTTCCTCTTACATAGATGGTACTTATCGTTTCATTCACTGAATTCAGAAAAAAGCTAAAGATCTAAGGGAAAGGCATCGTCTATGGAATTTGTATAATTAACATTTATTCCTCGAGCTCGAACGGGCTCTGCGTCAATAGCCCATGAGCCCGAAGGCCGAATCGGCTATTGACTCAGAGGCCATGAGGGCGAGAATAGGAATAATTGTTGTAGTAAAATCCAACTCGTTGGTCAAAAATATTGAGACAAAACAACTTAAGCTACCAAAACGTGATTCAGCCGCCATTGTTTTGGTTTTCAAAGCCGGCGCTTTTCGCTACTAGTGGGCTATAACATATAGCCTAGTAGTAGCTCAACCAATCAGAACGAAGCATTGATAATAGACCACTAGTTGGATTTTACTAAGAATCGATATCTTAGATTAAAAATAGCCGTTTCAATTCCTATTTTCTATTTAAATGTACCTCTTCATTCGATAGATAACAAATGCCAGCAATATCAGAACCACAACTACAGCGACACCAACTCCAGCGCCAGTGGGAACTATAGACGACGATTCTTCATCTCCGACTGATTTTTGTTTCTTCGGCATAATTGGTTCTAGATAAAATAACATTTTATTTTCGACAACAGCACAAATAATAATGGAGATTGAATCCTGGAGGTTTAAATGCATGAAATGGGTTTAAGTCCATTTATTTCAATATGCCTCATCAATTTCCCTTTTTATTAAATCAGTCAATTATTCAGTCAGTCAAGAAATTAGTCAGTCAGTCAGTCGCTTATTCAGTTAATTAGCCAGTCAATCAGTTAGTCAGTCTGTCAGTTAGTCCGTCAGTCAGTCTCTTATTGAGTTAGTCAGTAGTCAGTCAGTTAGTCGGTCAGTCCTGTCTATTCAATTTCCGATTCAGTCTGGTAGTCTATCCGATTCGTCGGTTTGTCCTTCCTTGGCGTTCCTTAGAGTTGCATTTTCAGTTATGGTAAAATTTCTGAAAGGAAATGGTAAATGCAATTATACCTGGATTTTGGAAAACCGGGTTAGCAAAAATACCAACTTAACTCATTCTACTACTTGGCAATTTAAAACAATAAAATTCATTCAAAGGCCAATTAAAAGCCCTTATCTGACGCCGGGCAGTACGTTAATGGTCCCTAGAAGCATTCCAACGAGTCCAAATTTAAAATGAGGCAAATTTTAGAACATTTATTCAGTAATCTGACTTCGTGAAGTTTCAAACCGGTGTCATTTTAGTCTAGAAATTGTTAAGTTGAGTGAACTGCAGCGAAAGAGTGCCTTGTTAGAGGGGCTGTGTCACGGCAGTCCAGCTCATTTTGTTTAATTTTGCCAATTACTCGTCCTCAATCGCTATGGAACTTAAAGTAAGCAAAGAAATTACATGTAAATGACAAAATCAGAGATCCGAGACAAACGAATATGTCTCCTGAGCATTATTTTTGAAGTTGCAAGCAGCAGGGATAAACTGTGAAAAACTGTTAGGCTGAACAGTTTTCAAAAACCCTAATTTCAATCCGTTTCAATCTTCTTCAGTTTTGCCCATCTGTGGCATCTGTTGTTTCTGTTATGTTATTTTAACCTTCCTTTACAGTTTTAACCGGTTATTTTTATGTTTCTCTTAATTTAAGGGGCATTTTGTAATTTCCTAATTTGGCTGAATTTCGTGACACCGCTCCTTTAAGGCTTAATAAGGCTGAAATAGTTGACAAAACACTACTTTTTTCGCGGTCCGATAAACGACTAGTCTGCTATACAGCCGTTTTTAGTGTCGTCACCCAACGCTCCTCACGGAGGAGCATTGCGTGACGACTCTAAAAACGGCTGTGTAGCAGACTAATAAACGACAGGATTTCGCATGGAATAGACAACAAACTAGATGAAACATAGTACACAAATTATCACCTTCTGATCTGCAAAAACCGGCCTATGGTTCAATGCCTTTAGAGCCCGCTGAAACTAGACCTAGATCCAAATTTCCTGAGTCGAGAGTTGCTTTTCCAAGGTACAATCAGGTAAGCTAAACATTGACGAAACGTTTCTGTGGCTGGCACAGAATACTTTGGCGAAACCGCAGTTCAACCACGCGATCACATACCTGTCAACACCATGTGGAAATCAAACAATCACGCACTTTCGCGGCACTGATAAGACTATCCCCAACCACGCATAATCCTCTCACGTTTAACACAAGCGAAATATCATCTAATACCTCGGAAAAACTCAGCCTATTGGCAGATAAACACCACCGGACTTTTCTCTTACACTCGTCTTATTCAAGTTCCCCGATGTAGGGCCACATGGACGGCAGACCAACATAGAGCCCGTTTTCATACCAGAATTGGCCCAGGTCAAAGTTCACCTGCAATTTTGCTCACACCTAATTTATTTCTCTCCTAAGAGCCTGTTCCAGCCTGTTAGTGATCACTTTGGAAAAAGGCGCAATGTCGTACCTTTCTGTCTCAGCCTGGATCAGGGTGATTGATCCGTTTAGCCAAATAAAACGAGAATATAATACGATATTGTACGATGCAGATTCTGCGAATCGTAATAACTTTGTCCCATCTAAGAGCTTTACATGATGCTCTCCGGGAAACTTTTCTCAAGAAACAGAAACAGGTGATTAACAAGGTCGGATACGGTAGTAACATTCTTGCCTCTGAAACTAATCGCACCACCGTACCGTATTCCCGATCGTTTTTCTTGGGGTTTACTCGCGGTTGTTGTCATTAGGAGACAAAATTGGCAACCATCTTTGCCCCTAATTTATAAATTAGTTCTCAGTTTGCACATTTTTGCCACATATTTGCAATGAGCAAATTTGTGCAAATCTATTTCGTTTGTCCAGTGCCAATTTTGGTTTTAATCACAGCTAGCATGATATTTTCAGATCTCGGTTAATGGTCCGCCAGGGTTATGAATTTGCGACCTCCCGCTCAGCAGACGGGCGCTCTTCCATCTGAGCTAGCCGGGAAGTTTCTTTCGCTTTCGCGTCTTTCATGTGTACGGCAGTGTAATGTCCTTTAATGGATCATTCTTTAGGCACTAAATGTTTTACGCAAATTCACTGACAATCACTTTCCTGTATTTTGCAATAATTACCCTGCCTTCCTTTCATGAAGAGACGGGTTATAAAATGGCCTGGGTTTTGGCGTGTACCAAGGTGCAAGGAAGAAGCAGTTTTGTAAAACGTATGAACTGTTTTTGTGCTAAATTGTACAACTTGACTGTTCGATCGGTACAAAAACGAAGTTTTTTCTCCCACAGTATTAGTTTACTACCTAAGATTGTGACTGAAGCTCATGCTAATTTAAAGAAAAATAAAACTAGCTGCAACACTACTTTAAGCATTATGCAGTCATTGTCAAGTACACCCCTTTGGAACGTTCGAGACTTTCCAGTCTGATTTGCTAGCCGGTAGTATGTTCCATTTATTCATCATCAATTCATCATCAAAGTTCATATGAGTTTTAGTGCATTATTACATATTGCACATTTTCCCCCGGCGCTCTATCATTTTATGAACTAAAAGAAGGTCGGGTTCATGCACTCGTGCGTCTTGTCATACACAGTAAGGAGGGGTGGTGTGTTTGTGGGGTCGGGGAGCTTAAAAGGGGGCGCCGGATTGAAGGGGGGACGTTTATTTGAAGTCGGCTAATAATACGAGCATTTACGGTATAAAATAACTATTACTGAAAATTTTTCTTGATTTTATTACCGTCGGTTGGTTTTTCAGTTGCCAACTGTGCTTCCGGCACCACTGTGACCCTCTGGATGGTAGCGCCGAGAGCTTTACCAATACTCTCTTTTGATTCACTGACCATTTCAACGAGTTCACCAGGTTCCGCAATCTCAGGGGTTTGTCCGTCCACGGAGGGAAAAAGCACAGCAAGTTCAATTTTCCAACTGTTTTGCGCTCCAAGAGGGATTCCAAGTATATAAATGTCAGTGGGTTTACAGTATTTTAGCGGCTCGGAACGCTTTACTCTTCTGAAAGAGATGAAAAACTGTTTTGAAATATTCATGTTGATTACTCGTTTCTTTTGATGGAATTAGAAGTCCTTGGAAGAGTCTTTCATTGAAACACATGCCACAGAAACGAATACAGCGAGGCAATTACCGTAAAATTCCGAAAATAAGCCCCTCCATGTATAAGCCCCTCCAAATATAAGCCCCCCAAAATCGTAACGCAAAAACCCTCCGTTAAATCGCCCCTCCGAATATAAGCCCCCCCCGGAGGGGTTGTACTTGGAATTTGCTTGAAAGAGTCTTTCATTGAAACACATGCCACAGAAACAAATACAGCGAGGTAATTACCGTAAAATTCCGAAAATAAGCCCCTCCATGTATAAGTCCCTCCAAATATAAGTCTCCTAAAATCGTAACGCAAAAACTCTCCGTTAAATCGCCCCTCCGAATATAAGCCCCCCGGGGGGCTTGTACTTGGAATTTGCCCTCGAATACAAAGTAAAACAAAGCAAAAATCGTAAATTTCCTTGCCACTACAAGCTAGCCCAATCGATTTTGAAACGCAAATTTCCCTCCGTAAATAAGCCCCTCCGAATATAGGCCCCTCAAAAAGGGCCTTTGAAAAATATAAGCCCCGGGGCTTATTTTCGGAATTTTACGGCATATTACATCTATAGCTACTAACTTTGCATTGAAAAGAGAACAGTCAAGAATTAAGGTAAAGTAATGAAATTTCGGCTCGGAAAAATCGGCTGTCTCGTGTGTATCCTGTAAGAACTCGTTTAAATATGACCATGCTTTCCAGATTCGAATTTGAATACTTAAGGAACAAGAGGTTTTCTACTTTTCCGACAATAGACTGGCTCTCCTTTAGTAAATTGAGAGGTAAAGATTATTACAACTTTTTTCAGGAATGTAAACAACAGAGCCTACTGCCGTTAAACGCTGGTCTAGCCTCTATCCTGGGAACAGACAATCAGTACTGTTTATAAATCGACGAAAGACAGTAAATTAAGAGAATTTTAGCAATCAACAAATAACTCAAGAAATTCAAAATCAGAAATGATGATCTTTGTGCTCAGGGTAAGAATCCTGATTCACTGGAATTTACCGTCTTACTATGTCCTATAAATGTTAAGTTTTATCATAAAATCTTATCATGGTTTAATGTGTCCCATAATACTTCCATAAATCTTTCCCCTGAGCAAATTCTGTTGCAGAAAAGTATCCCTGGTCCTATCAATGATAATCTCAGACGCCGACTAGATCTACTCCTCCTGTTTATTAAAAAGTATGTATATAGTTTGAAAATTAATAAGATGCCCATTACCTGTACGCAATTTATAAATAATTTAAAAACACAACAGAAAATAGAAAGTTTAACTCTTATAGCCTTATCACGAGTAATTAGGCTAATGATGTATTTATATAAATTGTAATCATTTTTTTTGTAAAAATTAGTATAAGTATTGTGATGTAAATATTTTCCATTTATTTGTTACTTTTCTTCTTTCTCTTTTAGTGTGTTGTTCTATATTCTTGTACTTTGATGTCATTATTGTACATAAATAAATAAATAAATAAAATATTCAGGATCACATTAATCCAGACGATCATATCCAAGGTACTTAAGAAATGATTCCTGGGTTCAAATAATTTATAACAATTCTAAATCAATAAAGCAAGAAACTTTGTCGACTGTTCTGACAGATAACGATAACCTCATTTAACCTCATTTAGGCAACTTTAAATTTCGATGTATTACCTTTTACATTGGCCGTTTTCACAGAAGTATTTAGTGCAGGCTTCTGCAAGGGCTATTTTTAATAATGAATCAATCTGGCCACTCTGTAAGCAAAGAATATAGATATGCTTGTGTTAATGTACTTAATAATGATTTTGTTCTTGAGGGGAATAAAGCCATTACAATTACACGCCAGTTTACACTCCGCATTCATAATGTTCAATTTAAAGATTGAACGACATAAATAGTCTTGAGCTCAATAGTACACTTTAGGAGTTTCACCATTATGGGGTAATGTAAAACGGATTTTTCAATTTTTTTAAATTTTCTGTTTGAAAATGTTTTAAAAAATTCAAACTGACGTCGTGAAACAAGTGCCACGAGTTGTGCTACTAAAGCACTTATTATAATAAAAAATGAATAAACAAAAATGAAAGAAATGTAAGGAACGAGAGAAAAGATAAGACGTTGAACAGACTATTTTGCGATTGGTACATATTCGAGACAAATGATCGCCTTACACTGTCCTTTCAAACCCCAGGCCTCAAACGCAATAAAAAGATATTTCAATTTGGATCGCTGTTAATTTTTTTATTTTAACGATTCTAACGGATATTTTGTTTAGCCCAACGGTACCTCTATATGAAAAGATAACTCTATTTCCACAGCTTTTGCCCCTAAATTGCAAAAGAAACAAACAAAAAAACAAACGTTATTAAAAAGCGGTAAAGATATAAAACAGTTTAGTATTATTGCAACTCAAATTAACTATACTGTCTATGGACAGGTTAAAAAAAAGGTTAAAGGCATGTTTATAGCGGAAAGTGCACTTAGCTAGTCAGCTAATTTACAGGCACTCCACTCAAAGTCCTCAAATATTTAGAAACAAATAATTAGAAACAAATAATTCAAATACAACATAACAGGATTAAAAACCCCAACTGGCAGAAGGCAACCAGTTGGCTATTTACAAGCATGGCCGAGAATTTGAACTCGGGACGACTGAGCACAAATCCAGCAAGTGGCCAGAGCGGGACTCGAACCCGGGACCGCCGGAATGCGAGTCCGACGCGCTGACCACTCGGCCACGCTGCCTCCCATGGACAATAAATATTTATGCGTTGGATTGTTTGAAATGTTAAAGAGACCTTACTATTTATAGAAGTAACAATAACATCTTAATGTGATTCTTGCTCTGTATGATAGAAATCACGAAGTGTCTCCTAACCCTTATCCTTACTTAAAGGCAAGCAATAGGTCTCCGAGTTACCCAAACGATCTGTTTCAATGGGAGGCTAAGTGCGAAGCTATTGAAATGAAAATGATTTTTAATTCTCATGCAAATAAACTCATTTTTACCAGAAAGGTTTTGCGCTTAGCCTCGTTATGAAAGGAGGGAGAGTTTTTGAAACTCGGAACTGAATCGCCTATTCTGTCTACAAGAAATGTCTGTGTCTAATATGATGCACCCACATTCCGAGGTTTCTTGAATTTCTGGACGTAAGTGTCATAGAAAACGACTAAAGTGGGACAACTTAGGGACAACTTAACAACGAATTGTTCTGTAAGTAGAACTAAAATTGTTATTATTCGTCGTTGCAAGAGTAAATAATGGGACAGAGAGGGAATCTTAGGGCGTTAGCCGGGATATGGGAATTTTAGTAAAGTTATTTTTAGAGGTTGTAATTAAACGAGTGTGTAATTCCTGAGACGTATGCACATTTTTATCGATTGTTTGAAACGCCATTAAGTCAAAGCACGTCTGCCTCATCAAACAATGCAAAATATTGAAATGTCAAGCGTTGAATTTTTTTTCAACACTGAATAAAACGAACTTGCGTTTAATTTCTAGCGTCTAACGGGTCTAAAAATAACTTTTGCGAAATTCACACATCCCAAGGGTTAGACAAGGCGTTTCCCTGTCTGTCTGTTTATTCTCTCTTGGTCGTTGCTAACACACTTACCAACGTAGACGGAACAGCGGTGCCACACATAATACTTAAGACATCTGCAGTAATAGCCTGGCACAATGCAAGTTCCATTATTCTCACAGTCTCCAGGGCGACACTCAGAAGGAGCGAGGGTGGGTGGAAGTTGACTAGTGCTCGCAACCGTGGTCTGCCGCTGACTTGGAAATGCTGATGTTAATCCGTGTGATGAAATCATTGGAAGCAGACTTGTGCTCGGAGCAGTCAGTGATGACGTCCTCAGTCTGGACTGTGACATGATTGTAGAAGAACTGGTGATACGGGATGTCGATGTAACAGATGTAGTGGGCCACTGGGACGAGACTGAGGAACTGCTTGGTTTTTCAGAGGAAAATGAAATGACAGTGCTACTAACTTTTACGCTCGACTTTTGGTATTGGGAGTATGTTGCTGTACCCATCTGAGTTGATTTAAACGGTAGCGGAATAGCTAATAAACAACAATAGTTGTATTAGAATGGCCAGTGTATCTAACAGACCTAACAAAATATATAGAGCGACGTGACTGTAATTTGGGAAAATAATTATATTACGAAGGTTGTGAAAATGTTTTAAAAAATTAGAATAACCAGTGTTAAGAGCAAATTAAAATAATGTTGTTTTATAACAACGTTGTGTTTCTGGAAAACGAATGCCCCGTGTTGAAATCTTTTCATCGCAAGGGAGATTAAAAAATGCTAACTTTAAGCTTCATTAAATTACATCCTCGCCAATGAAACCACCAACCAAAGAATCAGAGATTTTTCTAAACCCGTGAACAATACGTCATAATTAGTGCCAAATAGTTACAAATAAACAAAATAAAACAATAAAAGAGTGTAATACTGTGTATAAGTCTGCTGTCTATTTCATGGAGTTGAGTAAAATCACTCTTATTCTCCAAACTGATACGAAGAACTTTTCTACAATTGATTCTGAACAATCTTGGGTTGCAACCACGTGACATGACGACCATGGTGGTCAATGAAATACACGTTATTTCAAGGAATTTACATGAAAATGGAGTTTAGTTGCCAGGATATAGAAATGTTTTCGTTCTTAACCACTAACATGGCTGTCACCACGTCACATGCAAACCAGCAATTGTTGTTAACAATAGTTATATTGAATTCTGCGAGATTTTGTGGCTCACCACCGAAGAAGTTATAAGACGAAACTAATTTTGTAAAAACGCTTAGATAAAATAGTGTGTTGAAAGTGGATCTCCACAGTGATATTTTCCCGGCTTTTCTTTGTTGACTTATAGTTATATTGAGCGTAGAATAACCGAATACTGAACATCACAATAGAAAGACTTTTTCACTGATTATATGACTTCAAAAAAACTACATGTTTGCTTTCTGTTGTCTTTGAGTTAAAAATATTACTTACAGCCATTGATGCAAACATCGCCAGGTGCAAGTTGATCTGGACACGAGCAAAGATAACCGTTGGGTCTCAACAGACACAAATGAGAACAACCACCAGAAGACGACGAACAGGGATTTTCTGAGGATAAGACAGTAATAATCATTACTGAAGGGAACGTCATTTTTCTTTTAATCATAATAATTACAGTTTCCTAAAATTTTATTGGTGCATTAACTGCTTTATTTTTCACCAAATATTGTGTAGGGTTGTAATGGGACAGTGTAATTAGACAGTTGGCTGTAATCGGACACTTCCATCAGCCAATCATGTTAAGTGCACTCAGCTAAATCCACCAATCACGGTATTTATCACAATAATCATAGCAACAACCACTACTAAACTACTGCTACCAAACGGGAGATTTTCCAAAATGGAGGAATTTGAAACATTAGAAAATGTCTCTACCACCAACTATCCAAAATAAGGGGAAATAACACTATTATTAGCTCTGTCCGAGTAAAGAATCTATTTGTTTTCTCGGAAATTGTGATGGTTATGATTGATTGGTAACAGCACTTCTTGTCGTCCAATTCGGTCTGTAATCATCCTCGTGATTAAACAAATCCCTTTCTCTCCTGGTGTCGCGTGGCATAGAGAGAGGGGCCAGAACTGGACTTGAACATACGGTTAACTACAGTTACAATTTTCGCTTCCGTCAGTCACAGTAACGACGAAACGAGACAAACAAAATTGATCGAAATCAATTCATCATGTTGGAGCGGACACTAAGTCACGTGAAATTCAATATAAATTGTTACACAGATATCTGGCTACCAATGATTTTTTAAACAAAATTGGTATTTCTTCATCACCACGATGTTCTCGGTACGATGGGGCGGATGAATCCCTTGAACACCTTTTTGTCTCTTGCCTGATTACTCAGAGTTTTTGGGCAGAAGTTATTAAATGGTGTAGCAATCGGTGGGTGGTTATTAACCATCTCTCTGCAAAAGATATATTATTTGGGATAAAGGTACATAAAGACAATTTATTTATTAATCATATTTTGCTAGTTGGTAAGCAGTATATATATAATTGCAGATGCACGAAAATAAACCCTTGTTTACGGGTTTTCTTGGCAAGACTCAATAACGTTTATCAATTAGAAACTATCATTGCCCAATCGAAGAATAAAATGTCTTTTCATTTATCGAAATGGCAAGCACTCTTGACAGGTGGTACAAAATTACCGACAAATACTTGTTAAGGTTTAGTAGTATTGATACTGTCGTTGTGTGTCGTGTGTGCTGTGCGTGCGTGAGTTATTTGTGTATTATTTTTTAAAAATTGTAATGTCGGTAATGTATGTAAAAATTAATGTTATTATTGTAAGGCAAGAAATTGAAATAAACAGTGATTAAATTACCAAAAAAAAATGGTGGAGCGGTGGGGTGACGAGAAACATAAACGTTAGACATTATGTTTAATTTGTGACTTTAAGAGTTTGCATGTAAAAACGCAGTAAGTGAATCTGGCAAAGCAATATGTATTGCCATTGGCTACGACAAAAATAAAATAACCCACAAGCTGCAGATTATAGCCCAAGCAAGGCTGCCCCAAGTGACAACCTCAGCAAGGAAATTGCCAGGAGGCAAGCAATTAAATCTTGCCTTGACAAAACAACGGCTTTTGCTGGAGCATAGGAGTCAAGCTTTTCTTCAACCCTTAGCACACTTTACATTTCTTTTTAACCGTGACATTCACAGAAAGTCATATACACAAGACGAAGGGAAACAAACTGGCACTAGAAAAATTTAGTCCA
Organism: Porites rus; assembly: GCA_964035705.1. Classification (NCBI taxonomy): domain Eukaryota; kingdom Metazoa; phylum Cnidaria; class Anthozoa; order Scleractinia; family Poritidae; genus Porites; species Porites rus. The sequence continues at coordinate 39,483,604 of OZ037994.1, forward strand.
TTTATCGACAATTCAGTCCTCCAAGTAGTTTTTTTAAAAAAATATGTATATATATCATCTGACTTCTCCTTTACACATGATTCTCTGGTCAATATTTATTGTTTTTCAAATCTTCCAAGGCATGACACATGGCAATAAAAATGCAGTCTTCGCTGTTGACGTTTTGGCGCTAAAACGCTAACGAACCACCAACGGTAATCGGTAATTCACAAAAAATTCAGTTGGATGTATTCCTCTAATTGCATGATCCTTATTCCCCCTTACATCCGTCTCCTCTCGGGCTAATTGTTCTGGGAGGGTAAGCAAAACTTTTAAGCGCAATGGAGAGGTTTAATTTCAATTCGAAATTTCAAAGATAAAGAACACCAACAATGGGCTATACCGCTCTTTTACAGATTTTGGACCAAAAGAGAGACTGTCATACGGTTAACTACGGTTACAATTTTCGCTTCCGTCAGTCACAGTAACGACGAAACGAGACAAACAAAATTGATCGAAATCAATTAATCATGGTGGAGCGGTAGGGTGACCAGAAAAATAAACGTTAGACATTATGTTTAATTTGTGACTTAAGAGTTTGCATGTGAAAAACGCAGTAAGTGAATTTGACAAAGCAATTTGAATTGCCGTTGGCTACGACAAAAATAAAATAACCGACAACGAAAACATAATATTGTGATCACAATTACATTTTACGACATTTCACCATTGTAGACATTTTCAGAGCAAAAATCAAGGTTTGTCAAAAAATAAAAGAATAAAAGGGCTTGTAAATTCAAATGGTTCAAAAATTTGCATCTTCAACATATACATAAATTTTTTTTTAAATTTATTCAGAGAAATTCCTTGATTTATGATTGTTTTTGCCCAGTATATTTACCATTTGACTTTCATTGGTAACAAAAGGTCCGCACTTTGTACTGCATTGCGACCTAAACTTTAGATTTCTTTTTCCTATACTTGACAAATTTCATCCCCTTCAGTTCTGTACTAAACAGTAGCTAATAAGCCCGTCCACAAAATTCGCGATTTTTCGAGTTCAAGGTTATAATATCTTTCTTCGCAACAAAAACCGACGTCAAAAACAAAAAATATTAAGGAGTGCCTTCGTATTACAAAAATTGCTCTCTCACCTAGTATTGTTTTTTCACTGAGGTTATATCCATGTATGTCCATAGGCTGCCCAATACCTGTGACACATACAGTGACATCAGCAGTACTGTCTTTGTTGGCTCGATAAACAGTGTAGTCAATCCAGTCAGTCCAGTACAAGAAGTTTCCAAGAAGTGTTAACCCGAAAGGATGAGGCAGGGTGGCGTAAGAATGAATTAAAGTCACCCTGATATTCGTACTCAGGTGCAAGTATTCGAGTTTGCTGTAGCTGGCATCCACCCAATACAAGCGGTTTCTTTCTTGGTCAAGCGTCAGACCATTTGGCCACGACAGACTTGAGTTTACGATAACAACTCGCTGTCGTCCTGACATGTCAGCCCTCTCAATCTTTGCGTGATAACCCCAATCTGTCCAATACATTACTCTATGACGAAAAAAATAATAATAAAAATGAAAAATGAAAATGAAAGGTTTCTTTGGATTTGGATTTAGATATTTCAACCAACCCTTTCTTGTTTTCGCACATATTTTTTCTTTAGCAATCGAATTCAACCTAAAGACACCTCAAATAGTTTACATATGTTCTTCAACGTTTTCGTTTTTGAAGAGAAAAATAATAATAACTATTTTACAAGCAAGGAAAGCCAAGCAAGCTCCCATTGCCCTTGATTTCTTTAGCCCTTACACTGCAGCGCCTACAGATCGCTTTCAGTCACGTGGTCAGCACCTTTACAAATTGCTTGGAAAAAAAGAAAGTTTTAACATGTAAAAAGAGTTCAATTCCCACAGGATTTTTTTTGTAAGCAAACATGGCCGCCGATTCATTGTATTGTACACAAGTATGGCCGCCGTGACGTCATGTGGAAACGGTCTATAAGCTACAAATTCGACTAACTGCTAGAATGTATGAACTGACCGAGCCAAAAAAATTTTAGGAAATTTCTCTCTATTTATTTAAGAAGATTGAAGCCCTGGTTTTAAACCCGTCCCCTTAAAGGCGTGTTTGCAAATTTGAAAATTTTAGGCTTTGTTAACAGATATTTAAGAGCGTCAATGCTCTCTATGACCATGATCAAATACTTCTGCTGCCAGAGTTGAGGTCGAATATTCCCTGATGAAAAATGCCTTTTTTTTCCTAACTTGTATTGTTATCAGTAAAATGTCTCCAAATGTAACGAAGGGTTTTCTTTCTTTACACATCCATTTAAAGTACTGACCCTTTACTAATATCCAATAGGATATCCCTCGGCTCGTCTAGGCCACTTGTTATGAGAGCTTTCCGATAGGAACCGTCCAGTTGGGAAACTTCCAGCTTGTCGGTTCCCGTATCAGTCCAGTAGAGGTTCCTTCCGACAATGTCCACGGCCAATCCATCTGGTGACTGCACGTTTTGGTAAAACAAGACCTCAAACATAGAACCATTCAAGAATGAACGAGAAATGGTGTTCCTTGTCACATCTGTCCAGTACACTCTGTCCTCTAAAACGTCGTAGCCAATGGCAACCGGTCGACTGATAATGCTTGACAAGGGTAAAGAGATGAGTGATCCAGGGGCATGAGGAGAAACTTTCATAATCTTTCCGTATGAAGCATCGGCAAACAGAAGAAACTCGTGCTCAGGAGGAGCTGCAAAAACGATAGAATTAAGGTGCCGGCAATAATAAGAATATTTATAAATGTAATGCATGATAGCAGAAGGAAAACAGGCACTGGTCTTTATAAGCGTGGACGAGTCTCTGTTTGTCGTCCACTTTGAGTGACGTTTAATAGTTAACACCCGCATTCAGAAGGATGAATGCGAGTTTGGGCCTATGAAACTCTCCAGTCATTGATGACTGGCTCTGTTTCCTAAAAAAAAAGGGTACGGAGGCGGTACTTAATTTTCTTCTAGTAACAAAAGCTTTAGAGGAGAAAATTTACCCCCCCGTTTGGTGGTAATAAGCCATACCTGTACAGTTTCTTCCGTCGTCATCTAGAATGAGGCCTCCCGAACAAGCACAAACTCTTCCAGATTGTGTAAGCAAGCAAAGTTGACTACATCCGCCATTGTTGTTATTGCATTGGTCAGTGACTGTAATTGGATGTAGCAAGGCACATAATCATTACTTAGAGGAGACCGTAAAAAGACTACCGCATGTGATCAGCAAAAATTAGAGGGGAACATATTGCAGATGAGACGTTTTTGTTTTCGAGCTGTATGGTCGACTTTTTATTTAAAGCATTTATAACTAGAAAATGCCAGGAAACAGCACACTTGTTATGTGATCGGTGCCGATTTGATTTTGCGATGTGTTTACAATGCTCTATATTGTAGGGTCGCTTTCAAAAAAGGCGACATGGTTATTTTTCGTCAAGATATTACGCTTTTAGTGGAAATTAAAGTCTTGAAAGGAGTCACACTTCTAAAAGATCATCGATCTGCAACTGATTTTTCATTTCTTCAAAACTATCGGTTTATGCTTCCTAAACAGTGCTTGTGGAAGGTGTGAGCCATCATCGCTGCATATTAATTTTCCTGACAAATATGCTTAAAGGATATTTGATATAACAATAACTTTTTCTCGTAGCGAACTCCTTGTACTTACTTGGTATTGTTGTTTCACTGAGGTTGTAACCATGTACGTCCATGGGCTGCCCAATACCTGTGACAAAAACTGTGACATCAGCAGCACTTTCTTTGTTGGCTCTTTTAACAGTGTAGTCATTCCAGTCAGTCCAGTATAAATAGTCTCCAAGAAGTGTTAACCCGAAAGGATGAGGCAGGGTGGCTGAAGAATCTATTAAGGTCACCCTGGTGTTCGTGCTCAGGTGCAAGTATTCGAGCTTGTCGTAGCTGGCATCTACCCAATACAAGCGGTTTCTTTCCTGGTCAAGCGTCAGACCATTTGGCCACGACAGGCTTGTGTTTACGAGAACAACCCGCTGCTGTCCTGACATGTCAGCCCTTTCAATCTTTGCGTGATAACCCCAATCTGTCCAATACATGATTCTATCAAATAAAAAACAAGTAAGAGGGTAAGGGTCTCCTCATTTTTTCTTCAGAGTCCACTTCTTAATTGTTGAGGGGGGTTTTGAAAAACATCGATGTTCGTTTTCATCTCAGCAAGGTCGAGTTGAGTTTCACTTTAAAGCTGGTGGAGTTGTTACATCCCGTGAGTGTACACAAACGCCAAAGTTTTTTCGGAGGAAAAGATCAAGATGAAATAATGAATATGTAGGGATCAAAACACACTTGAATTTCTGCTTGTCTTTTTAGCAAGCAGCTTAAACATTTTGTTTGCCTGGGGCCTCTTCTGGCGGCTCCTCTTAAACGATGATTTTATTGGGGGATGACTTGCTGGACCCTTGCCCATTAGACAAGTGAGCATTAAAAGTTACTTGCCCAACAAGAAAATTTCCTATAGTCCGGGACTATCGAACGGGCCTTTGGTCATGCGCTGATGTATAAATTTAAATGCATTGGAAGCGGGCAATGAAGAAATAAATGCAAAGAAGATTATTGCAGTTAAGAGGCAAAATGACAGTGACCAACGCTTATGACTGCTGGTGGTATTTGGTTGTCCGTAATAAACAATCCAGACACTGAATAACTGTATTTGCCACGACAGTAACAATTTTTGCCCTTTGCTAGAGCTACCACCGACCGTTTGCAGAAGAGAAAATTAGGTACACTGCCAATCTCTCTTTGCCTCTTTTCAGTAAACGGCTATACATCTGACAATTAAATAAGGGGTTTTGTTGCCTTCCGTATCCATTTCAACTACTGACCCTTTACTAATATCCAATATGATATCTCTCGGTTCGTCTAGGCCACTTGTTATGAGAGCTTTCCGATAGGAACCGTCCAGTTTGGAAACTTCCAGCTTGTCGGTTCCCGTATCAGTCCAGTAGAGGTTCCTTCCGACAATGTCCACGGCCAATCCATCTGGTGACTGCACGTTTTGGTAAAACAAGACCTCAAACATAGAACCATTCAAGAATGAACGAGAAATGGTGTTCCTTGTCACATCTGTCCAGTACACTCTGTCCTCTAAAACGTCGTAGCCAATGGCAACCGGTCGACTGATAATGCTTGACAAGGGTAAAGAGATGAGTGATCCAGGGGCATGAGGAGAAATTTTCATAATCTTTCCGTATGAAGCATCGGCAAACAGAAGAAACTCGTGCTCAGGAGGAGCTGCAAAAACGATAGAATTAAGGTGCCGGCAATAATAAGAATATTTATAAATGTAATGCATGATAGCAGAAGGAAAACAGGCACTGGTCTTTATAAGCGTGGACGAGTCTCTGTTTGTCGTCCACTTTGAGTGACGTTTAATAGTTAACACCCGCATTCAGAAGGTTGAATGCGAGTTTGGGCCTATGAAACTCTCCAGTCATTGATGACTGGCTCTGTTTCCTAAAAAAAAAAGGGTACGGAGGCGGTACTTAATTTTCTTCTAGTAACAAAAGCTTTAGAGGAGAAAATTTACCCCCCCGTTTGGTGGTAATAAGCCATACCTGTACAGTTTCTTTCGTCGTCATCTAGAATGAGGCCTCCCGAACAAGCACAAACTCTTCCAGATTGTGTAAGCAAGCAAAGTTGACTACATCCGCCATTGTTGTTATTGCATTGGTCAGTGACTGTAATTGGATATAGCAAGGCACATAATCATTACTTAGAGGAGACCGTAAAAAGACTACCGCATGTGATCAGCAAAAATTAGAGGGGAACATATTGCAGATGAGACGTTTTTGTTTTCGAGCTGTATGGTCGACTTTTCATTTAAAGCATTTATAACTAGAAAATGCCAGGAAACAGCACACTTGTTATGTGATTGGTGCCGATTTGATTTTGCGATGTGTTTAAAATGCTCTATATTGTAGGGTCGCTTTCAAAAAAGGCGACAAGGTTATTTTTCGTCAAGATATGACGCTTTTAGTGGAAATTAAAGTCTTGAAAGGGGTCACACTTCTAAAAGATCATCGATCTGCAACTGATTTTTCATTTCTTCAAAACTATCGGTTTATGCTTCCTAAACAGTGCTTGTGGAAGGTGTGAGCCATCATCGCTGCATATTAATTTTCCTGACAAATATGCTTAAAGGATATTTGATATAACAATAATTTTTTCTCGTAGCGAACTCCTTGTACTTACTTGGTATTGTTGTTTCACTGAGGTTGTAACCATGTACGTCCATGGGCTGCCCAATACCTGTGACAAAAACTGTGACATCAGCAGCACTTTCTTTGTTGGCTCTTTTAACAGTGTAGTCATTCCAGTCAGTCCAGTATAAATAGTCTCCAAGAAGTGTTAACCCGAAAGGATGAGGCAGGGTGGCTGAAGAATCTATTAAGGTCACCCTGGTGTTCGTGCTCAGGTGCAAGTATTCGAGCTTGTCGTAGCTGGCATCTACCCAATACAAGCGGTTTCTTTCCTGGTCAAGCGTCAGACCATTTGGCCACGACAGGCTTGTGTTTACGAGAACAACCCGCTGCTGTCCTGACATGTCAGCCCTTTCAATCTTTGCGTGATAACCCCAATCTGTCCAATACATGATTCTATCAAATAAAAAACAAGTAAGAGGGTAAGGGTCTCCTCATTTTTTCTTCAGAGTCCACTTCTTAATTGTTGAGGGGGGTTTTGAAAAACATCGATGTTCGTTTTCATCTCAGCAAGGTCGAGTTGAGTTTCACTTTAAAGCTGGTGGAGTTGTTACATCCCGTGAGTGTACACATACGCCAAAGTTTTTTCGGAGGAAAAGATCAAGATGAAATAATGAATATGTAGGGATCAAAACACACTTGAATTTCTGCTTGTCTTTTTAGCAAGCAGCTTAAACATTTTGTTTGCCTGGGGCCTCTTCTGGCGGCTCCTCTTAAACGATGATTTTATTGGGGGATGACTTGCTGGACCCTTGCCCATTAGACAAGTGAGCATTAAAAGTTACTTGCCCAACAAGAAAATTTCCTATAGTCCGGGACTATCGAACGGGCCTTTGGTCATGTGCGGATATATAAATTTAAATGCATTGGAAGCGGGCAATGAAGAAATAAATGCAAAGAAGATTATTGCAGTTAAGAGGCAAAATGACAGTGACCAACGCTTATGACTGCTGGTGGTATTTGGTTGTCCGTAATAAACAATCCAGACACTGAATAACTGTATTTGCCACGACAGTAACAATGTTTGCCCTTTGCTAGAGCTACCACCGACCGTTTGCAGAAGAGAAAATTAGGTACACTGCCAATCTCTCTTTGCCTCTTTTCAGTAAACGGCTATACATCTGACAATTAAATAAGGGGTTTTGTTGCCTTCCGTATACATTTCAACTACTGACCCTTTACTAATATCCAATATGATATCTCTCGGTTCGTCTAGGCCACTTGTTATGAGAGCTTTCCGATAGGAACCGTCCAGTTTGGAAACTTCCAGCTTGTCGGTTCCCGTATCAGTCCAGTAGAGGTTCCTTCCGACAATGTCCACGGCCAATCCATCTGGTGACTGCACGTTTTGGTAAAACAAGACCTCAAACATAGAACCATTCAAGAATGAACGAGAAATGGTGTTCCTTGTCACATCTGTCCAGTACACTCTGTCCTCTAAAACGTCGTAGCCAATGGCAACCGGTCGACTGATAATGCTTGACAAGGGTAAAGAGATGAGTGATCCAGGGGCATGAGGAGAAACTTTCATAATCTTTCCGTATGAAGCATCGGCAAACAGAAGAAACTCGTGCTCAGGAGGAGCTGCAAAAACGATAGAATTAAGGTGCCGGCAATAATAAGAATATTTATAAATGTAATGCATGATAGCAGAAGGAAAACAGGCACTGGTCTTTATAAGCGTGGACGAGTCTCTGTTTGTCGTCCACTTTGAGTGACGTTTAATAGTTAACACCCGCATTCAGAAAGATGAATGCGAGTTTGGGCCTATGAAACTCTCCAGTCATTGATGACTGGCTCTGTTTCCTAAAAAAAAAGGGTACGGAGGCGGTACTTAATTTTCTTCTAGTAACAAAAGCTTTAGAGGAGAAAATTTACCCCCCCGTTTGGTGGTAATAAGCCATACCTGTACAGTTTCTTCCGTCGTCATCTAGAATGAGGCCTCCCGAACAAGCACAAACTCTTCCAGATTGTGTAAGCAAGCAAAGTTGACTACATCCGCCATTGTTGTTATTGCATTGGTCAGTGACTGTAATTGGATGTAGCAAGGCACATAATCATTACTTAGAGGAGACCGTAAAAAGACTACCGCATGTGATCAGCAAAAATTAGAGGGGAACATATTGCAGATGAGACGTTTTTGTTTTCGAGCTGTATGGTCGACTTTTTATTTAAAGCATTTATAACTAGAAAATGCCAGGAAACAGCACACTTGTTATGTGATCGGTGCCGATTTGATTTTGCGATGTGTTTACAATGCTCTATATTGTAGGGTCGCTTTCAAAAAAGGCGACATGGTTATTTTTCGTCAAGATATTACGCTTTTAGTGGAAATTAAAGTCTTGAAAGGAGTCACACTTCTAAAAGATCATCGATCTGCAACTGATTTTTCATTTCTTCAAAACTATCGGTTTATGCTTCCTAAACAGTGCTTGTGGAAGGTGTGAGCCATCATCGCTGCATATTAATTTTCCTGACAAATATGCTTAAAGGATATTTGATATAACAATAACTTTTTCTCGTAGCGAACTCCTTGTACTTACTTGGTATTGTTGTTTCACTGAGGTTGTAACCATGTACGTCCATGGGCTGCCCAATACCTGTGACAAAAACTGTGACATCAGCAGCACTTTCTTTGTTGGCTCTTTTAACAGTGTAGTCATTCCAGTCAGTCCAGTATAAATAGTCTCCAAGAAGTGTTAACCCGAAAGGATGAGGCAGGGTGGCTGAAGAATCTATTAAGGTCACCCTGGTGTTCGTGCTCAGGTGCAAGTATTCGAGCTTGTCGTAGCTGGCATCTACCCAATACAAGCGGTTTCTTTCCTGGTCAAGCGTCAGACCATTTGGCCACGACAGGCTTGTGTTTACGAGAACAACCCGCTGCTGTCCTGACATGTCAGCCCTTTCAATCTTTGCGTGATAACCCCAATCTGTCCAATACATGATTCTATCAAATAAAAAACAAGTAAGAGGGTAAGGGTCTCCTCATTTTTTCTTCAGAGTCCACTTCTTAATTGTTGAGGGGGGTTTTGAAAAACATCGATGTTCGTTTTCATCTCAGCAAGGTCGAGTTGAGTTTCACTTTAAAGCTGGTGGAGTTGTTACATCCCGTGAGTGTACACAAACGCCAAAGTTTTTTCGGAGGAAAAGATCAAGATGAAATAATGAATATGTAGGGATCAAAACACACTTGAATTTCTGCTTGTCTTTTTAGCAAGCAGCTTAAACATTTTGTTTGCCTGGGGCCTCTTCTGGCGGCTCCTCTTAAACGATGATTTTATTGGGGGATGACTTGCTGGACCCTTGCCCATTAGACAAGTGAGCATTAAAAGTTACTTGCCCAACAAGAAAATTTCCTATAGTCCGGGACTATCGAACGGGCCTTTGGTCATGCGCTGATGTATAAATTTAAATGCATTGGAAGCGGGCAATGAAGAAATAAATGCAAAGAAGATTATTGCAGTTAAGAGGCAAAATGACAGTGACCAACGCTTATGACTGCTGGTGGTATTTGGTTGTCCGTAATAAACAATCCAGACACTGAATAACTGTATTTGCCACGACAGTAACAATTTTTGCCCTTTGCTAGAGCTACCACCGACCGTTTGCAGAAGAGAAAATTAGGTACACTGCCAATCTCTCTTTGCCTCTTTTCAGTAAACGGCTATACATCTGACAATTAAATAAGGGGTTTTGTTGCCTTCCGTATCCATTTCAACTACTGACCCTTTACTAATATCCAATAGGATATCCCTCGGCTCGTCTAGGCCACTTGTTATGAGAGCTTTCCGATAGGAACCGTCCAGTTTGGAAACTTCCAGCTTGTCGGTTCCCGTATCAGTCCAGTAGAGGTTCCTTCCGACAATGTCCACGGCCAATCCATCTGGTGACTGCACGTTTTGGTAAAACAAGACCTCAAACATAGAACCATTCAAGAATGAACGAGAAATGGTGTTCCTTGTCACATCTGTCCAGTACACTCTGTCCTCTAAAACGTCGTAGCCAATGGCAACCGGTCGACTGATAATGCTTGACAAGGGTAAAGAGATGAGTGATCCAGGGGCATGAGGAGAAACTTTCATAATCTTTCCGTATGAAGCATCGGCAAACAGAAGAAACTCGTGCTCAGGAGGAGCTGCAAAAACGATAGAATTAAGGTGCCGGCAATAATAAGAATATTTATAAATGTAATGCATGATAGCAGAAGGAAAACAGGCACTGGTCTTTATAAGCGTGGACGAGTCTCTGTTTGTCGTCCACTTTGAGTGACGTTTAATAGTTAACACCCGCATTCAGAAGGTTGAATGCGAGTTTGGGCCTATGAAACTCTCCAGTCATTGATGACTGGCTCTGTTTCCTAAAAAAAAAAGGGTACGGAGGCGGTACTTAATTTTCTTCTAGTAACAAAAGCTTTAGAGGAGAAAATTTACCCCCCCGTTTGGTGGTAATAAGCCATACCTGTACAGTTTCTTCCGTCGTCATCTAGAATGAGGCCTCCCGAACAAGCACAAACTCTTCCAGATTGTGTAAGCAAGCAAAGTTGACTACATCCGCCATTGTTGTTATTGCATTGGTCAGTGACTGTAATTGGATATAGCAAGGCACATAATCATTACTTAGAGGAGACCGTAAAAAGACTACCGCATGTGATCAGCAAAAATTAGAGGGGAACATATTGCAGATGAGACGTTTTTGTTTTCGAGCTGTATGGTCGACTTTTCATTTAAAGCATTTATAACTAGAAAATGCCAGGAAACAGCACACTTGTTATGTGATTGGTGCCGATTTGATTTTGCGATGTGTTTAAAATGCTCTATATTGTAGGGTCGCTTTCAAAAAAGGCGACATGGTTATTTTTCGTCAAGATATGACGCTTTTAGTGGAAATTAAAGTCTTGAAAGGAGTCACACTTCTAAAAGATCATCGATCTGCAACTGATTTTTCATTTCTTCAAAACTATCGGTTTATGCTTCCTAAACAGTGCTTGTGGAAGGTGTGAGCCATCATCGCTGCATATTAATTTTCCTGACAAATATGCTTAAAGGATATTTGATATAACAATAATTTTTTCTCGTAGCGAACTCCTTGTACTTACTTGGTATTGTTGTTTCACTGAGGTTGTAACCATGTACGTCCATGGGCTGCCCAATACCTGTGACAAAAACTGTGACATCAGCAGCACTTTCTTTGTTGGCTCTTTTAACAGTGTAGTCATTCCAGTCAGTCCAGTATAAATAGTCTCCAAGAAGTGTTAACCCGAAAGGATGAGGCAGGGTGGCTGAAGAATCTATTAAGGTCACCCTGGTGTTCGTGCTCAGGTGCAAGTATTCGAGCTTGTCGTAGCTGGCATCTACCCAATACAAGCGGTTTCTTTCCTGGTCAAGCGTCAGACCATTTGGCCACGACAGGCTTGTGTTTACGAGAACAACCCGCTGCTGTCCTGACATGTCAGCCCTTTCAATCTTTGCGTGATAACCCCAATCTGTCCAATACATGATTCTATCAAATAAAAAACAAGTAAGAGGGTAAGGGTCTCCTCATTTTTTCTTCAGAGTCCACTTCTTAATTGTTGAGGGGGGTTTTGAAAAACATCGATGTTCGTTTTCATCTCAGCAAGGTCGAGTTGAGTTTCACTTTAAAGCTGGTGGAGTTGTTACATCCCGTGAGTGTACACAAACGCCAAAGTTTTTTCGGAGGAAAAGATCAAGATGAAATAATGAATATGTAGGGATCAAAACACACTTGAATTTCTGCTTGTCTTTTTAGCAAGCAGCTTAAACATTTTGTTTGCCTGGGGCCTCTTCTGGCGGCTCCTCTTAAACGATGATTTTATTGGGGGATGACTTGCTGGACCCTTGCCCATTAGACAAGTGAGCATTAAAAGTTACTTGCCCAACAAGAAAATTTCCTATAGTCCGGGACTATCGAACGGGCCTTTGGTCATGTGCGGATATATAAATTTAAATGCATTGGAAGCGGGCAATGAAGAAATAAATGCAAAGAAGATTATTGCAGTTAAGAGGCAAAATGACAGTGACCAACGCTTATGACTGCTGGTGGTATTTGGTTGTCCGTAATAAACAATCCAGACACTGAATAACTGTATTTGCCACGACAGTAACAATGTTTGCCCTTTGCTAGAGCTACCACCGACCGTTTGCAGAAGAGAAAATTAGGTACACTGCCAATCTCTCTTTGCCTCTTTTCAGTAAACGGCTATACATCTGACAATTAAATAAGGGGTTTTGTTGCCTTCCGTATACATTTCAACTACTGACCCTTTACTAATATCCAATATGATATCTCTCGGTTCGTCTAGGCCACTTGTTATGAGAGCTTTCCGATAGGAACCGTCCAGTTTGGAAACTTCCAGCTTGTCGGTTCCCGTATCAGTCCAGTAGAGGTTCCTTCCAACAATGTCCACGGCCAATCCATCTGGTGACTGCACGTTTTGGTAAAACAAGACCTCAAACATAGAACCATTCAAGAATGAACGAGAAATGGTGTTCCTTGTCACATCTGTCCAGTACACTCTGTCCTCTAAAACGTCGTAGCCAATGGCAACCGGTCGACTGATAATGCTTGACAAGGGTAAAGAGATGAGTGATCCAGGGGCATGAGGAGAAACTTTCATAATCTTTCCGTATGAAGCATCGGCAAACAGAAGAAACTCGTGCTCAGGAGGAGCTGCAAAAACGATAGAATTAAGGTGCCGGCAATAATAAGAATATTTATAAATGTAATGCATGATAGCAGAAGGAAAACAGTCACTGGTCTTTATAAGCGTGGACGAGTCTCTGTTTGTCGTCCACTTTGAGTGACGTTTAATAGTTAACACCCGCATTCAGAAGGTTGAATGCGAGTTTGGGCCTATGAAACTCTCCAGTCATTGATGACTGGCTCTGTTTCCTAAAAAAAAAGGGTACGGAGGCGGTACTTAATTTTCTTCTAGTAACAAAAGCTTTAGAGGAGAAAATTTACCCCCCCGTTTGGTGGTAATAAGCCATACCTGTACAGTTTCTTCCGTCGTCATCTAGAATGAGGCCTCCCGAACAAGCACAAACTCTTCCAGATTGTGTAAGCAAGCAAAGTTGACTACATCCGCCATTGTTGTTATTGCATTGGTCAGTGACTGTAATTGGATGTAGCAAGGCACATAATCATTACTTAGAGGAGACCGTAAAAAGACTACCGCATGTGATCAGCAAAAATTAGAGGGAAACATATTGCAGATGGGACGTTTTTAATTTCGGGCTGTATGGTAGACTTTTCATTTAAAGCATTTATAACTAGAAAATGCCAGGAAACAGCACACTTGTTATGTGATTGGTGCCGATTTGATTTTGCGATGTGTTTAAAATGCTCTATATTGTAGGGTCGCTTTCAAAAAAGGCGACATGGTTATTTTTCGTCAAGATATTACGTTTTTAGTGGAAATTAAAGTCTTGAAAGGAGTCACACTTCTAAAAGATCATCGATCTGCAACTGATTTTTCATTTCTTCAAAACTATCGGTTTATGCTTCCTAAACAGTGCTTGTGGAAGGTGTGAGCCATCATCGCTGCATATTAATTTTCCTGACAAATATGCTTAAAGGATATTTGATATAACAATAATTTTTTCTCGTAGCGAACTCCTTGTACTTACTTGGTATTGTTGTTTCACTGAGGTTGTAACCATGTACGTCCATGGGCTGCCCAATACCTGTGACAAAAACTGTGACATCAGCAGCACTTTCTTTGTTGGCTCTTTTAACAGTGTAGTCATTCCAGTCAGTCCAGTATAAATAGTCTCCAAGAAGTGTTAACCCGAAAGGATGAGGCAGGGTGGCTGAAGAATCTATTAAGGTCACCCTGGTGTTCGTGCTCAGGTGCAAGTATTCGAGCTTGTCGTAGCTGGCATCTACCCAATACAAGCGGTTTCTTTCCTGGTCAAGCGTCAGACCATTTGGCCACGACAGGCTTGTGTTTACGAGAACAACCCGCTGCTGTCCTGACATGTCAGCCCTTTCAATCTTTGCGTGATAACCCCAATCTGTCCAATACATGATTCTATCAAATAAAAAACAAGTAAGAGGGTAAGGGTCTCCTCATTTTTTCTTCAGAGTCCACTTCTTAATTGTTGAGGGGGGTTTTGAAAAACATCGATGTTCGTTTTCATCTCAGCAAGGTCGAGTTGAGTTTCACTTTAAATCTGGTGGAGTTGTTACATCCCGTGAGTGTACACAAACGCCAAAGTTTTTTCGGAGGAAAAGATCAAGATGAAATAATGAATATGTAGGGATCAAAACACACTTGAATTTCTGCTTGTCTTTTTAGCAAGCAGCTTAAACATTTTGTTTGCCTGGGGCCTCTTCTGGCGGCTCCTCTTAAACGATGATTTTATTGGGGGATGACTTGCTGGACCCTTGCCCATTAGACAAGTGAGCATTAAAAGTTACTTGCCCAACAAGAAAATTTCCTATAGTCCGGGACTATCGAACGGGCCTTTGGTCATGTGCTGATATATAAATTTAAATGCATTGGAAGCGGGCAATGAAGAAATAAATGCAAAGAAGATTATTGCAGTTAAGAGGCAAAATGACAGTGACCAACGCTTATGACTGCTGGTGGTATTTGGTTGTCCGTAATAAACAATCCAGACACTGAATAACTGTATTTGCCACGACAGTAACAATTTTTGCCCTTTGCTAGAGCTACCACCGACCGTTTGCAGAAGAGAAAATTAGGTACACTGCCAATCTCTCTTTGCCTCTTTTCAGTAAACGGCTATACATCTGACAATTAAATAAGGGGTTTTGTTGCCTTCCGTATACATTTCAACTACTGACCCTTTACTAATATCCAATATGATATCTCTCGGTTCGTCTAGGCCACTTGTTATGAGAGCTTTCCGATAGGAACCGTCCAGTTTGGAAACTTCCAGCTTGTCGGTTCCCGTATCAGTCCAGTAGAGGTTCCTTCCAACAATGTCCACGGCCAATCCATCTGGTGACTGCACGTTTTGGTAAAACAAGACCTCAAACATAGAACCATTCAAGAATGAACGAGAAATGGTGTTCCTTGTCACATCTGTCCAGTACACTCTGTCCTCTAAAACGTCGTAGCCAATGGCAACCGGTCGACTGATAATGCTTGACAAGGGTAAAGAGATGAGTGATCCAGGGGCATGAGGAGAAACTTTCATAATCTTTCCGTATGAAGCATCGGCAAACAGAAGAAACTCGTGCTCAGGAGGAGCTGCAAAAACGATAGAATTAAGGTGCCGGCAATAATAAGAATATTTATAAATGTAATGCATGATAGCAGAAGGAAAACAGGCACTGGTCTTTATAAGCGTGGACGAATCTCTGTTTGTCGTCCACTTTGAGTGACGTTTAATAGTTAACACCCGCATTCAGAAGGTTGAATGCGAGTTTGGGCCTATGAAACTCTCCAGTCATTGATGACTGGCTCTGTTTCCTAAAAAAAAAGGGTACGGAGGCGGTACTTAATTTTCTTCTAGTAACAAAAGCTTTAGAGGAGAAAATTTACCCCCCCGTTTGGTGGTAATAAGCCATACCTGTACAGTTTCTTCCGTCGTCATCTAGAATGAGGCCTCCCGAACAAGCACAAACTCTTCCAGATTGTGTAAGCAAGCAAAGTTGACTACATCCGCCATTGTTGTTATTGCATTGGTCAGTGACTGTAATTGGATGTAGCAAGGCACATAATCATTACTTAGAGGAGACCGTAAAAAGACTACCGCATGTGATCAGCAAAAATTAGAGGGAAACATATTGCAGATGGGACGTTTTTAATTTCGGGCTGTATGGTAGACTTTTCATTTAAAGCATTTATAACTAGAAAATGCCAGGAAACAGCACACTTGTTATGTGATTGGTGCCGATTTGATTTTGCGATGTGTTTAAAATGCTCTATATTGTAGGGTCGCTTTCAAAAAAGGCGACATGGTTATTTTTCGTCAAGATATTACGTTTTTAGTGGAAATTAAAGTCTTGAAAGGAGTCACACTTCTAAAAGATCATCGATCTGCAACTGATTTTTCATTTCTTCAAAACTATCGGTTTATGCTTCCTAAACAGTGCTTGTGGAAGGTGTGAGCCATCATCGCTGCATATTAATTTTCCTGACAAATATGCTTAAAGGATATTTGATATAACAATAATTTTTTCTCGTAGCGAACTCCTTGTACTTACTTGGTATTGTTGTTTCACTGAGGTTGTAACCATGTACGTCCATGGGCTGCCCAATACCTGTGACAAAAACTGTGACATCAGCAGCACTTTCTTTGTTGGCTCTTTTAACAGTGTAGTCATTCCAGTCAGTCCAGTATAAATAGTCTCCAAGAAGTGTTAACCCGAAAGGATGAGGCAGGGTGGCTGAAGAATCTATTAAGGTCACCCTGGTGTTCGTGCTCAGGTGCAAGTATTCGAGCTTGTCGTAGCTGGCATCTACCCAATACAAGCGGTTTCTTTCCTGGTCAAGCGTCAGACCATTTGGCCACGACAGGCTTGTGTTTACGAGAACAACCCGCTGCTGTCCTGACATGTCAGCCCTTTCAATCTTTGCGTGATAACCCCAATCTGTCCAATACATGATTCTATCAAATAAAAAACAAGTAAGAGGGTAAGGGTCTCCTCATTTTTTCTTCAGAGTCCACTTCTTAATTGTTGAGGGGGGTTTTGAAAAACATCGATGTTCGTTTTCATCTCAGCAAGGTCGAGTTGAGTTTCACTTTAAATCTGGTGGAGTTGTTACATCCCGTGAGTGTACACAAACGCCAAAGTTTTTTCGGAGGAAAAGATCAAGATGAAATAATGAATATGTAGGGATCAAAACACACTTGAATTTCTGCTTGTCTTTTTAGCAAGCAGCTTAAACATTTTGTTTGCCTGGGGCCTCTTCTGGCGGCTCCTCTTAAACGATGATTTTATTGGGGGATGACTTGCTGGACCCTTGCCCATTAGACAAGTGAGCATTAAAAGTTACTTGCCCAACAAGAAAATTTCCTATAGTCCGGGACTATCGAACGGGCCTTTGGTCATGTGCTGATATATAAATTTAAATGCATTGGAAGCGGGCAATGAAGAAATAAATGCAAAGAAGATTATTGCAGTTAAGAGGCAAAATGACAGTGACCAACGCTTATGACTGCTGGTGGTATTTGGTTGTCCGTAATAAACAATCCAGACACTGAATAACTGTATTTGCCACGACAGTAACAATTTTTGCCCTTTGCTAGAGCTACCACCGACCGTTTGCAGAAGAGAAAATTAGGTACACTGCCAATCTCTCTTTGCCTCTTTTCAGTAAACGGCTATACATCTGACAATTAAATAAGGGGTTTTGTTGCCTTCCGTATACATTTCAACTACTGACCCTTTACTAATATCCAATATGATATCTCTCGGTTCGTCTAGGCCACTTGTTATGAGAGCTTTCCGATAGGAACCGTCCAGTTTGGAAACTTCCAGCTTGTCGGTTCCCGTATCAGTCCAGTAGAGGTTCCTTCCAACAATGTCCACGGCCAATCCATCTGGTGACTGCACGTTTTGGTAAAACAAGACCTCAAACATAGAACCATTCAAGAATGAACGAGAAATGGTGTTCCTTGTCACATCTGTCCAGTACACTCTGTCCTCTAAAACGTCGTAGCCAATGGCAACCGGTCGACTGATAATGCTTGACAAGGGTAAAGAGATGAGTGATCCAGGGGCATGAGGAGAAACTTTCATAATCTTTCCGTATGAAGCATCGGCAAACAGAAGAAACTCGTGCTCAGGAGGAGCTGCAAAAACGATAGAATTAAGGTGCCGGCAATAATAAGAATATTTATAAATGTAATGCATGATAGCAGAAGGAAAACAGGCACTGGTCTTTATAAGCGTGGACGAATCTCTGTTTGTCGTCCACTTTGAGTGACGTTTAATAGTTAACACCCGCATTCAGAAGGTTGAATGCGAGTTTGGGCCTATGAAACTCTCCAGTCATTGATGACTGGCTCTGTTTCCTAAAAAAAAAAGGGTACGGAGGCGGTACTTAATTTTCTTCTAGTAACAAAAGCTTTAGAGGAGAAAATTTACCCCCCCGTTTGGTGGTAATAAGCCATACCTGTACAGTTTCTTCCGTCGTCATCTAGAATGAGGCCTCCCGAACAAGCACAAACTCTTCCAGATTGTGTAAGCAAGCAAAGTTGACTACATCCGCCATTGTTGTTATTGCATTGGTCAGTGACTGTAATTGGATATATCAAGGCACATAATCATTACTTAGAGGAGACCGTAAAAAGACTACCGCATGTGATCAGCAAAAATTAGAGGGGAACATATTGCAGATGAGACGTTTTTGTTTTCGAGCTGTATGGTCGACTTTTCATTTAAAGCATTTATAACT
The DNA here is from genome assembly GCA_964035705.1 of Porites rus. Lineage (NCBI taxonomy): Eukaryota > Metazoa > Cnidaria > Anthozoa > Scleractinia > Poritidae > Porites > Porites rus. The sequence goes on from OZ037994.1 coordinate 39,502,256, forward strand.
AGAAAATGCCAGGAAACAGCACACTTGTTATGTGATTGGTGCCGATTTGATTTTGTGATGTGTTTAAAATGCTCTATATTGTAGAGTCGCTTTCAAAAAAGGCGACATGGTTATTTTTCGTCAAGATATTACGCTTTTAGTGGAAATTAAAGTCTTGAAAGGAGTCACACTTCTAAAAGATCATCGATCTGCAACTGATTTTTCATTTCTTCAAAACTATCGGTTTATGCTTCCTAAACAGTGCTTGTGGAAGGTGTGAGCCATCATCGCTGCGTATTAATTTTCCTGACAAATATGCTTAAAGGATATTTGATATAACAATAACTTTTTCTCGTAGCGAACTCCTTGTACTTACTTGGTATTGTTGTTTCACTGAGGTTGTAACCATGTACGTCCATGGGCTGCCCAATACCTGTGACAAAAACTGTGACATCAGCAGCACTTTCTTTGTTGGCTCTTTTAACAGTGTAGTCATTCCAGTCAGTCCAGTATAAATAGTCTCCAAGAAGTGTTAACCCGAAAGGATGAGGCAGGGTGGCTGAAGAATCTATTAAGGTCACCCTGGTGTTCGTGCTCAGGTGCAAGTATTCGAGCTTGTCGTAGCTGGCATCTACCCAATACAAGCGGTTTCTTTCCTGGTCAAGCGTCAGACCATTTGGCCACGACAGGCTTGTGTTTACGAGAACAACCCGCTGCTGTCCTGACATGTCAGCCCTTTCAATCTTTGCGTGATAACCCCAATCTGTCCAATACATGATTCTATCAAATAAAAAACAAGTAAGAGGGTAAGGGTCTCCTCATTTTTTCTTCAGAGTCCACTTCTTATTTGTTGAGGGGAGTTTTGAAAAACATCGATGTTCGTTTTCATCTCAGCAAGGTCGAGTTGAGTTTCACTTTAAAGCTGGTGGAGTTGTTACATCCCGTGAGTGTACACATACGCCAAAGTTTTTTCGGAGGAAAAGATCAAGATGAAATAATGAATATGTAGGGATCAAAACACACTTGAATTTCTGCTTGTCTTTTTAGCAAGCAGCTTAAACATTTTGTTTGCCTGGGGCCTCTTCTGGCGGCTCCTCTTAAACGATGATTTTATTGGGGGATGACTTGCTGGCCCTTTGCCCATTAGACAAGTGAGCATTAAAAGTTACTTGCCCAACAAGAAAATTTCCTATAGTCCGGGACTATCGAACGGGCCTTTGGTCATGTGCTGATATATAAATTTAAATGCATTGGAAGCGGGCAATGAAGAAATAAATGCAAAGAAGATTATTGCAGTTAAGAGGCAAAATGACAGTGACCAACGCTTATGACTGCTGGTGGTATTTGGTTGTCCGTAATAAACAATCCAGACACTGAATAACTGTATTTGCCACGACAGTAACAATTTTTGCCCTTTGCTAGAGCTACCACCGACCGTTTGCAGAAGAGAAAATTAGGTACACTGCCAATCTCTCTTTGCCTCTTTTCAGTAAACGGCTATACATCTGACAATTAAATAAGGGGTTTTGTTGCCTTCCGTATCCATTTCAACTACTGACCCTTTACTAATATCCAATATGATATCTCTCGGTTCGTCTAGGCCACTTGTTATGAGAGCTTTCCGATAGGAACCGTCCAGTTTGGAAACTTCCAGCTTGTCGGTTCCCGTATCAGTCCAGTAGAGGTTCCTTCCGACAATGTCCACGGCCAATCCATCTGGTGACTGCACGTTTTGGTAAAACAAGACCTCAAACATAGAACCATTCAAGAATGAACGAGAAATGGTGTTCCTTGTCACATCTGTCCAGTACACTCTGTCCTCTAAAACGTCGTAGCCAATGGCAACCGGTCGACTGATAATGCTTGACAAGGGTAAAGAGATGAGTGATCCAGGGGCATGAGGAGAAACTTTCATAATCTTTCCGTATGAAGCATCGGCAAACAGAAGAAACTCGTGCTCAGGAGGAGCTGCAAAAACGATAGAATTAAGGTGCCGGCAATAATAAGAATATTTATAAATGTAATGCATGATAGCAGAAGGAAAACAGGCACTGGTCTTTATAAGCGTGGACGAGTCTCTGTTTGTCGTCCACTTTGAGTGACGTTTAATAGTTAACACCCGCATTCAGAAGGTTGAATGCGAGTTTGGGCCTATGAAACTCTCCAGTCATTGATGACTGGCTCTGTTTCCTAAAAAAAAAAGGGTACGGAGGCGGTACTTAATTTTCTTCTAGTAACAAAAGCTTTAGAGGAGAAAATTTACCCCCCCGTTTGGTGGTAATAAGCCATACCTGTACAGTTTCTTCCGTCGTCATCTAGAATGAGGCCTCCCGAACAAGCACAAACTCTTCCAGATTGTGTAAGCAAGCAAAGTTGACTACATCCGCCATTGTTGTTATTGCATTGGTCAGTGACTGTAATTGGATATAGCAAGGCACATAATCATTACTTAGAGGAGACCGTAAAAAGACTACCGCATGTGATCAGCAAAAATTAGAGGGGAACATATTGCAGATGAGACGTTTTTGTTTTCGAGCTGTATGTTCGACTTTTCATTTAAAGCATTTATAACTAGAAAATGCCAGGAAACAGCACACTTGTTATGTGATTGGTGCCGATTTGATTTTGCGATGTGTTTAAAATGCTCTATATTGTAGGGTCGCTTTCAAAAAAGGCGACATGGTTATTTTTCGTCAAGATATGACGCTTTTAGTGGAAATTAAAGTCTTGAAAGGAGTCACACTTCTAAAAGATCATCGATCTGCAACTGATTTTTCATTTCTTCAAAACTATCGGTTTATGCTTCCTAAACAGTGCTTGTGGAAGGTGTGAGCCATCATCGCTGCATATTAATTTTCCTGACAAATATGCTTAAAGGATATTTGATATAACAATAATTTTTTCTCGTAGCGAACTCCTTGTACTTACTTGGTATTGTTGTTTCACTGAGGTTGTAACCATGTACGTCCATGGGCTGCCCAATACCTGTGACAAAAACTGTGACATCAGCAGCACTTTCTTTGTTGGCTCTTTTAACAGTGTAGTCATTCCAGTCAGTCCAGTATAAATAGTCTCCAAGAAGTGTTAACCCGAAAGGATGAGGCAGGGTGGCTGAAGAATCTATTAAGGTCACCCTGGTGTTCGTGCTCAGGTGCAAGTATTCGAGCTTGTCGTAGCTGGCATCTACCCAATACAAGCGGTTTCTTTCCTGGTCAAGCGTCAGACCATTTGGCCACGACAGGCTTGTGTTCACGAGAACAACCCGCTGCTGTCCTGACATGTCAGCCCTTTCAATCTTTGCGTGATAACCCCAATCTGTCCAATACATGATTCTATCAAATAAAAAACAAGTAAGAGGGTAAGGGTCTCCTCATTTTTTCTTCAGAGTCCACTTCTTAATTGTTGAGGGGAGTTTTGAAAAACATCGATGTTCGTTTTCATCTCAGCAAGGTCGAGTTGAGTTTCACTTTAAAGCTGGTGGAGTTGTTACATCCCGTGAGTGTACACATACGCCAAAGTTTTTTCGGAGGAAAAGACCAAGATGAAATAATGAATATGTAGGGATCAAAACACACTTGAATTTCTGCTTGTCTTTTTAGCAAGCAGCTTAAACATTTTGTTTGCCTGGGGCCTCTTCTGGCGGCTCCTCTTAAACGATGATTTTATTGGGGGATGACTTGCTGGACCCTTGCCCATTAGACAAGTGAGCATTAAAAGTTACTTGCCCAACAAGAAAATTTCCTATAGTCCGGGACTATCGAACGGGCCTTTGGTCATGCGCTGATATATAAATTTAAATGCATTGGAAGCGGGCAATGAAGAAATAAATGCAAAGAAGATTATTGCAGTTAAGAGGCAAAATGACAGTGACCAACGCTTATGACTGCTGGTGGTATTTGGTTGTCCGTAATAAACAATCCAGACACTGAATAACTGTATTTGCCACGACAGTAACAATTTTTGCCCTTTGCTAGAGCTACCACCGACCGTTTGCAGAAGAGAAAATTAGGTACACTGCCAATCTCTCTTTGCCTCTTTTCAGTAAACGGCTATACATCTGACAATTAAATAAGGGGTTTTGTTGCCTTCCGTATACATTTCAACTACTGACCCTTTACTAATATCCAATATGATATCTCTCGGTTCGTCTAGGCCACTTGTTATGAGAGCTTTCCGATAGGAACCGTCCAGTTTGGAAACTTCCAGCTTGTCGGTTCCCGTATCAGTCCAGTAGAGGTTCCTTCCGACAACGTCCACGGCCAATCCATCTGGTGACTGCACGTTTTGGTAAAACAAGACCTCAAACATAGAACCATTCAAGAAGGAACGAGAAATGGTGTTCCTTGTCACATCTGTCCAGTACACTCTGTCCTCTAAAACGTCGTAGCCAATGGCAACCGGTCGACTGATAATGCTTGACAGGGATAAAGAGATGAGTGATCCAGGGGCATGAGGAGAAACTTTCATAATCTTTCCGTATGAAGCATCGGCAAATAGCAGAAACTCATGCTGAGGAGGATCTTTACGGTTATGAAATTGAACAAAATTAAAGGGATTAGTAAATTTTGAGGGAGAAAACTCCATCTCTTTTACAGGTAAACTAATTAGTAGGCTAGTGTAAGAAAACGCCTGTTATTTCTCGACGCCATGACTGCTTTCCCTGCGAAATGACGTTTGAGAAACGAGTGCAAAGATTCCATACTGATATGAGTTGTTACTACCCACAACATGGTGGTGCTTTTGATTGGTCGTGCTTTTTGGGAAATTTGTTTCAACCAATCAGAAGCAGTACCTGGATGTTGTTAGTGATGCGTCATAAGTATGGAATTCGTTCGCTCGTTTCTTAGACGTTATTTCGCGGGGAAACTAGGCTAACTATAATTAGGAGTATATTTATCTACCTTGACAGGTTTCTCCATCGTCATCGAGAACTGATCCGCCTGAGCATGCGCACTCTCTTCCAGATGGTGTAAGCAGACAAAGTTGATCACATCCACCATTGTTATTATTACACTCTTCAGTAACTGAAAAATTTCACTGATAATTATTATGGCGTTTTGGTTTGCAATGGTGATATTAAGAATATCTAAATATAAAGAGATTTTAGCCTTGAAATTTTGAGTGTTTGGTTACTGGAGAATATAAGTTTCGTTTAAAAATACATTGATGCGCACAAAAATATTATTACAAAATGTGATTTATCTGCCTAATCACTGATGTAGGTTATTGTGTCTAGAGTAAAAAAAGAAAAAAAAAAAAACAGTGACAGGTTTTCTTATAATAAAGTTGTGCTCATTACCTGGTACTATGGGTGCACTAACGTTATATCCATGTATGTCCATGGGCTGTCCTATGCCAGTGATAAAAGCTGAGATAAGACCAACGCTTTCTTTATTCGCTCGATAAACAGCGTTTGTGTTCCAATCAGTCCAATAAACATGATCCCCCAGCAGTGTAAGACCAAAGGGGTGTGGCAACACACTTGATGAAATCAGCAAGGTTACCCTGTTGTTATTATCGAGATCCAAGTATTCAAGTTTGTGATAACTTCCGTCCACCCAGTACAATCTATTGGTGTCTTTATCAAGTGTTAGGCCGTTGGGCCAATGCAATACGGAATCTACCAATACACTGCGCTCTTTACCAGCCATATTAGCTTTCTCTATTTTCGGATTGGAACCCCAGTCTGTCCAGTACATGATTCTATGAAAATACCAACAAAAACATTTTCGTATAGATAAATGCAAAAAATAATTATCGCAGTTAAAGACGTAACTATGCAGCTTCAAAAAACATCGGGCTTGCCGTCAGTCGAACCCTGACCTCAGCGATACTTCGCAGCGCTCTAACCAGTGGAGTTAGCAAGTCAACTGGGAGCTGGTCTTTAAATCTAGCTCATAATATGCCCCACGAAAATAAAGATGAAATGATGAATATATTTATGTCATATAGTGGACTGGCCAAAGAAGACCATCTCAATTAAATACATACGCACATGACTGCGATGATCCTATTTGCATTTAATTAATTAATTTAATTATTTGCGTTTTTATTTTATAAAATTCATATAATATTCATCATTTCAACAATCGTATACTTGTCACGGCGGAATACTTAAAGTTCTCAATGGCATCCCTTATACCAACTCCAAGCTATACCGAATAGTCTACGGAACAAGCAAACTCTGTTCCTTCTGTGCTCTAGTAGTGAACTCTTGACTGCTAGCGGAGGTCTCTTTCCCCTGGAATTCGACGGGCAGCCGAATACCAGGGAAAAGAGGCCTCCCCTAGCAGGGAATAGTGAATCAGAGTCGCTGTATCATCTTTTCTATTTTGGTCCGTTTTCGAAGCGTTTATGGTCTGAGTCAGGAGGCTCCTGTCTGAGTTTGAATATTTTTGGCACCAACTTTCAAAGGAAGAAAATTCAACTATCATTTCATGACTTTATAGTAGGAGTAGGGACCACAGAAGGCCCTTCGAATCATCATTTACTTTTATACAGCTATTTCAAAAAACGTTTTCGGGAGAAAAGCAAAAAGTCTTCACGCCAAGACCGCAAGGTAATGGGGGTTGTTTCAAATCCTTCTTTTGCTGGCAAACAATCACTCCACTAAACTGGTCGCTGATTTTATTCGTCATTTATACTGAATTATACTGAACCATACTTATCATTTTAGTTTTTAAAAAAACAAAAGGTAAAATTACGTTTCAGTCTAAGTGCACTCTTGCTTATTCCCATCTTTGAAAGCAATTTTGTTCAGCTAATTAGCAAGGAAAAATGACATTAAATGTTACATTTTATCAACTTGCATAACGTAGTAGCGAAGTGGGCGAAAAAATGTTATAAACAAACCTTTTTCCGAATAATGGTTGCTACTCAAGCATTAATTAAAGCTCGCCAAAGTCTACTGCAGGTAATATTTTGCACTACACCAGCACGCGAGAATGCATGGACAAGCAAATTGTAGTCAGCTGTTCACTTCCCCTATAAAGCATGACACATTTCAAACCTTCGTCGGGCAACAACGGCCACGGATAAAAAAGGGTGATGCACGTGCAAATTAAGTTGTTATTTTGCTAATTTTAACCTATTGTTGTTCACGGTCTCCTTTGTCGCCGTTGTATTTGCTTAAGCTCCCTACTGTTTGAAGGCCCTCCAACAACCTCTGTTTTAAGAGTTGTACAACGTTTAGAAATACTCTCCCTTACAGAAAGACGTTCCATCTTGTTCTCAGGGATATACATGAGTGGCCGTAAACTCCAATAGATGGTTTCCACTACATCATCAAATTGTAAAGTCAAAATAGCGAGGTTTTACGAATTCTTATTTACACTAGGTTGAAGATAAACAAAAAGTGAATCTTTGTACAAGTTCCTTTTCCCGTAGCATGTTTCATTTCGGAAATACAGCAATTTGAACTTCCGAGTTTTCACAGTGGGTGACACCAAAATAGGAATGCTGCCTCGTTGAAAAAAAGTCTCTCCTCTTGATTTGTAGCAGTATAACCAATTCAAGTATTAGAGGATATATTTATGAGTACGTATGCTAGTTCTCGAGTGAAAAGTAAGAGCTTCTATAGAAAAAGTGAACTCCAGAGGTTTTTGTCGATTTCCGGCGGTCATATTGGTGCACCAAAACGGTGAACCAATATGGCGTCTCCATACAAATCTGTACAAAGCAGCGTGAAACATTTCGGCAAATAACTCAGAAACTGTGGGCCACAAAGACCTGAAACTTGGACAAATTGTTCATATATTAGTCTTTTATAACATTTAATTTTCTTGACTTCTTCCACGGGACGGTTTCCAATTTAATTTTTTGTTGCGTGACAGTAAAAACGATCTATAGGACCTGTAGCAGGTCATGCTAAAAATCCCATATTACCTTTCGGTCTTAGCTTAAACTTTTTTTCTTTTCTTCCGACAACGTTTTCTGAAATAGCTGTATGCTAATCACTGGTAAAGTTTACCTGGGGAAACAATACATGCATGCACCCGCAAGCATACATGGATTTTTGAAGAAAGATTGTGGCGAAATATGAAAATGAATGACTTACTAGCTTTTACTTTGAAAAGAATGATTTTTTTTTTCATTGAAAAGACTAACTGAAAATGGTTTATAAATCCTAAAAATGTTTTTTTAAAAATCAGATCATTATTTTTTCCGTTGCTTGCATAAATTGTAACTTGTGTTATTTACTTAGTGTAAGTAGAGTTAGATGTACATTTAATACATTGTGTTGTTATTGTTTACTTAGTGTTCTGTAGGAACTGTTGTAATAACTCTGTTTTCGTATCTTGGTGGAGGTTAGTCATTGTCACAAGTTCTTTTTTGTTAGTTATCAAGTTAGTTAGTAATGGTTAGAAGTATAACCAAGAGAAATGAATTTTAGTTCTTAAAAACTCCTTTTACTGAGGAAAAAACTTGATTGGAAGCTGAATTTAGGGTACCAAGGTACATTTCTTTTTCGAAGAAATACGTCAGTCTGGATTACTTTATGTTCATGTTCACCTTACCGGGCAATTAGGCATAGAAGGAGTATAAAGCGAGGGTTATCCTTAAGGAAGGATTGAGGGATTTGAAAACAAATTCTCCCCTCACGCCTGCAGGCAAAGCTCACAGCTAAGTCGTATCTATGCAATGAGGCAGACGTTAAAACTGTCATTATCTTTGTGTCGCATTTAAGAGAGCTTTAGCATCGACGACGACGACGGCAAAAGTCACTTTAAAAATGAATTCGCGTTTTCTTTCAAACTTTGTCGAGTTTATTCCAATTTGCTGAAAATATCGAATGTAGGCGAATTCCTTGGAGTTGATTTCTTGGGCACCCCACTCAAGTTTAGAAAGAGAAAAAAAATTGTCTTAGCTTGTTTACTCCATAAAACGTCAAATTAGGCATTTTCCCGTCGTAGCCGTGCAGCGACGGCAAAGAAATGTACAAAAAAAGTGTGTTGCACGTGCTTGTTTCAAGCTCTTGTTGCAGTCGCCGTCGCTGTTGCTAGAGCTCTCTATTATACATGCGTACGGACGTCATTTTATTCTTACCCTTTACTAATATCCAATATGATGTCTCTAGGTTCATCTAACCCGGTTGTTATGAGGGCTTTACGGTAGGACCCATCCAGTTTAGACACTTCCAGCTTATTGGTGCCCGTATCAGTCCAGTACAGGTTCCTTCCGACAATGTCCACTGCCAGTCCATCTGGTGTTTGCACGTTTTGGTCAAAAAGGACTTCCTGCATAGAACCATTCAGAAATGAACGACAGATCGTATTCCTTGTGACATCTGTCCAGTACACTCTGTCCTGTACGAGATCGTAACCAAGGGCAACGGGTCGGGTAATTATGCTTGCAGATAAAGGCAGTTGTACACGCTGTTGGGGATCATGAGGAAGTACTTTCACTATTCTACCATATGTGGCATCAGCAAACAACAGAAACTGCTGAGGTGCTAAAAGTAATAACGAAAGTTTTAATCAATAAAAGAAATGACTATTGGCAACTTCATCTTAATATAATTCTCTTTGTAAGCAAACTTAACGTGCAATGACCCAGAAATATGCATTATTTATCAAACGCGAGGATACAAAGGCTGGATATATGTTCAAGTTTTTTTTAGCGTTTTTATGGACCGAAAAGAAGTCCACGTCCATGTAAAGGCGCCAAAAAATCTACCTCGACCGAACAAACTTCAGCGATAAAGGATCTTTACTTTCGCCAAAACCAACTCTCTTCATGCGGGACATAGCGGAAGCTAGCGGATAATCTTGTCTGCTCGGGTAGATAATCAGAATTCAGGATTCTCCTTATTGTAAGTGAATCACTCCAATTTAAACGTCTCGATTGATTTTCGTCCTTGGTTTAATTTTCATATCTGTTCATGGTGAGTCTAAGGCAAAGGGAAAAATTGGCCAACGAACAAAATAGATGGACACTGTTGTGCTTTTCCATACAAATTTTTTGTGTAAGATTTTCCATGATCTCTTCTTATAATGTCTTATGATGGTATGCAATGAACGTGTCATTTCTGCAATACAACATTAAGTACCTTCACAAGTCTTCCCGTCGACGGCTAGATTAAGCCCATCTGAACATGAACACTTTGCCCCAAATGGTGTTAGCAAGCAAAGCTGGCTACATCCTCCATTGTTGTTACTACATTCATCAGTAACTGAAACGAAAAAAAGCTTCTTTGTTTCTTATCGTTTGTGAGTTGATATAGAAGATGTGTTACAGCCCACCATCCGTAGGGATGCCAAGAGATAAAAAATTACCGATCCTTCAGATGCAAATCAAGAACATCTTGTGTCTTTACAACTAAGAGTTTAAGATGATATGCCAAGATTTACAACCCTCTTGTGTCTTTACAACTAAGAGTTTAAGATGATATGCCAAGATTTACAACTTAGCTAATGCTTGAATCTTCTCAACACATAAATTAAACGTTTAAAATCATATTGGAGACAAGATTTCCCATGGATGCAGGCACTGGAAGAACTTCTCTCCTCGAATTGCAGACAGGTATATTTGAATTCTTTTTTGGGTTAAGTGCTAAGCAGTGACGTTTTATGTAACTCCAACAAAGAATTTCTCTTTTTCAATGCAATGCAACTGTGACCGAGATTTTAAATACCTGGTAGAAACGTATTATTCACATCATAGGCATGAATAAGCAGCGGTTGAGATTCGGTGGACAGTATTTTAACGACGTTTCCCCCATTTTGTCGATCTGCGCGGTAAATTCCATTATAATACTGGCTTGTCCAGTAGAGATAATTCTGATTAAGTGCCAGTCCAAACGGGTAACGCAGATAGACCTGACTTGAGATAACTTGTCTTCTAGTGTTAGTTGAAAACTCGTACACCTCGAGCCTCTCATAAAGTGCATCTATCCAGTAAAGCCAGTTTCTGTCATAATCAAGAGCAAGCCCATTGGGATAGTACAGTCCTGAGTCGATAACAGTGACTCTGTTTTGACCGTCCATATCTGCTTTCTCTATTCTTTCGTCAATTCCCCAGTCACTCCAATACATGAATCTGCAGAGCAAAAAGAGAAGCTCACTAAGAATTTTGTAAAAATGAAAATGGAACGAAGTAGGTATCGAGTGCGGAAAAATGGTAGTAAACTGCCGAATGAAAGATGAAGCCGCTGTGTGGTTAGCTAGTGGTTATTTTGTTGAATGTGCAAGAACGGAATTTGTTAGAGAATTTCATTGTTTAAAAAGTATAACGGTAGCACTGTAATTTGCACTATGTAGATTTAGTGATGGCTATCTTACACAAATACCAAGAGCTGATTGACTCTTCACTTTTCTCGGTAGATGTTGTAACGAGTAAGGCGTGAATTTTCAATCGTGATTGTATTACTAGTAATCACGAGTCGCATGTAGAGAAACCAAAAAACAGAGAAAAAATCATTGGTTGCTTGAACTTATTTAGAAACAAAATCTTGATGAGGGGAGGGCTTGGAGCGAAGGGAGGAAAAGGGACGAACGCGTAGATTTTATCGTATTTTGCATTATCGCTGAAACAGAAAGTCCTGATTGGCCTGATTTACTCGAGGACATTAACGATTAAGTATAAAGGCCAGGAGATTCAGGCTACCCCATAGTTGATTACAGCTAAATTATGAGTTTAAGCCCAACTAAAAGGTTAAATTATACTAGAAAAACAATCGGAGAAGTAACTTCGCGAACATACGCCTATATCAATCATACCCTCTAGTGACATCCAAGGCAATATCCGTTGGACTTTGCAAATCCTTATTAATGATTATGCGTCTGTACAAGCCGTTCAACGTTGCAGCCTCAATAGTAACTTCTACACTGTCTGTCCAATATATATTCTGACCAAACGGGTCAACAGCAAGTCCATAAGGGTTCTCAATGCGAGAGGACACAACAATTTCCTGAGCGGATCCGTTCAAAAACGATCTGGAGATTGTGTTGAGTGACATATCAGTCCAGTACACTTTTTCGTCCTGAAAATTATAGTCTAGAGCTACAGGTGTTAAGGGAGGTGTTTTCAGTGGAATTCTATACGTTGTATTGGAATTAAAATGTAGTTGCATTTGTCTGATGTTCTGTCCCTCAACAAAAAGAAGAAAACTTGAGAATTCTGAAAAAAAGAAAACCAACAACAAACTGTTTGTTACAAGGTAGAACAAAACAATTGTGGAAAAAAACACAAAGGAGATTTATTATTCCATTTGGGTCAGTTATTGATCTTTTTATTACCTGTCAAACACTTCTTCTCATCTGGTTGCAGAGGCAAGCCGTCAGGACAAGCACACTGATATCCGTCAGGCGTCAAAAGGCATAGATGACTGCAGCCGCCGTTGTTCACTTTGCATAACTGGTTACCTGACATATATGATAGAAAAGTTTCAGATAAAATACATATTTGACCCTCGCTGTCATGATCATGATCAATATTCATAACAACACTAATATTCAAAGTCTGCAAAACCAACGATTCGTGTTTATGAAGATATAAAGTTCGTGGTGTCAATAGAAATCAAATTGAAAAAAAAACAAACAAACAAGCGAACACGAAGCTATTTAAAATATGTTCGTGTTTTCTTTTGTTCACAAACAAACGGGATTGTGACGTACTTTTTGCCAATATCCCAAATCAAGGGTAGAAAAGCTAATACCATATAAACAGTCGATACCATGATTCAGATGAAGTGAGTGGCGAAAAGTTCGCAATAAATAACGAAGGGAAATTTTTAAGATAAACTATAAACGAAGACATAAAGAGTAAATTCGGTAATGATATCAGTAATAAATTAAAGCCACTCTTGAAACAATTAATTGATATGTTGTGATTGTTATACTTGCAACATAATTGTTTTGGGCATAAACGTAGTTGATACTATAACCACTTATAAATTAGAGTTCATTATTAAGATGCTTCTGCGATATATATATCTCACCGATTTTTTGAACACCAACCTAACAAAATTTGCAGTTATTTGAGTGAAAAGGCGTCAAAAAGTTTCTTAAGCCCGAGAAGCTCCAAAATCACAGTAACGAAGGAAAAGGAAAGGAGAAAAAGAAAGAATGACGAGAAGGAAAGGAGTAGAAGAGAAAAGAGCAATGGTTGCACTCTTAGTTTTTATAATAGCTACTTTTTCTTGCCGAAAAAACTGTTGTTATGCATATATGAGATATAGATTTAGCCAGGGCTAAAAGCGAAGCTCCCATTAATAAATTTATAATTTAAATCAAACGATAAACTTGTAATCCACACATCAATTAACTTAAGGGCACATTCATGTGACTTTTGAGGGAAAGGCTAAGTGATCTTAGAGTGAAACATCTTACAGCGAGTTGATAGCCTTATATGTACACTCAAAAAATCTTAATCATCTTCGATCACACTCAAGAGCCATAATGGCTCTTGATCACAGTAGATTAGGCCTGGAAAAACAAATCAGGTCGAATTTTTTGCGTTCCACAAGTTCACTTTACAAAATCTTGCCAACAAACCTGGGGGTGTGTAAGCCAACCTTTTATACTTTTTATACATCGTATTTGAGGTGAAACAGTACTATTTATCATACAGACCTCAGATAGAATGCAGTATTTCACAATTTTTCAAGACAAATTGCACTTAGTCAATATTAAGGACGATTAATCGTGGGCTTTTAGCGAAACCGTTCAAAAAATTTCCAAAAGCACTTATAGAAAAAAAAAACGCCAATCGGTTCTCACTTTTGATTGCTGTGTTTGAATGAGCATTACTGGAGTTACACTTCAACATACTAAAAATTTATTTTGTTTACTTTTTTATTTAATGGTGTTATAATAATGTGTAATCTTAAAAAGCGTTTGATACGCGCGGTATTTTGAGTGCTCCTGCAAGCGATGTTTATGAACGACTGAAAACAAAGGCACAGCGATTAAAACTGCACGAGAGTCCACTAACAATCAATCAAAGAAATATAATTCGGTGAAACATTTACAGAGACAACAATTTTCATTCACGAACACAAATATTAAAGTATCTCTAATTAAGCTTAAAGCTTAAGTTTATGTTTTAAGCCGGGCCTCCCGGTGTTTGGTTTTTTTCAAACGGGAACTCGAGGCAAGAAAATCCCTCAAAGTTTTTTTTCTACAGCCAAATTTATAACTAAATATTCTTCGGAATGTTTTCTTTCTATTTGCGGTGACAAAATATATCTTAAGGCTTTTTAAAGTTCTGTAACCTTATATCAAATCTTATACTAGGTCAGATCATTGTCTCAAATCTTACAAACGTGCATAAACTTGCCACATAAACTAAACTGCGCTCGGCTTCATAAAATTATATATATATATATATAAAACAAACATCAAATACAATAATTACTAAGGCCTACCATTCGAGATGCAGCTCCTGAGAAGCTATCAAGTAAGGCCAAAATAGCGTGAGACTTTAAAACCCTCTCGGATTTCCGACTTTGACAAGCGGCGCATTTCACAACCAAAAACCCAATAACAAACCAGTCATGAATAACAAAAGACTCTTGATAGCAGCTGTATTTCATTTTGTACATCCATTGGAAAAAGACAGTTAAAAACGTCACAAGTAGACATAAAACTCTGTCAGCTTCAACTGTCAAAGTAAACAAGTTTCAAGATGCTGCATAAATTTTCGGCATGAACTCACCTGTCTAATTTTGAGCAATCAGAGCATAAAAATTGGACGTACAGCGTGACCAAAGCGTGACCATCGTAAGAAAAGGTCTTCCCCGCCTGGATTTTTAAATAACTGACTGAATTTTAGCGTCCGAGGTCAGTTGGAAATCAAAATGTTAATAGTGCGGGGCCTTAGTGACATATTTCAAACACAACATATTTCATATGAATTTGTAAAAAAATGAACTTGAGCCTTCAATCATTTGAAAACTAGTAACTTGTCAGCGGATAAGTTCAAAAAATACTTGACCTCGATGGGTCAATACCTGAGCCCGCGATGCGGGAGATGATCTTGATCAGCGGATACCCTGTTTTTACAGCTGTCAATTGATCACAACATGGATGTGAAATGATGTGCAGTGATGTGAAACATCAGGTTGCACCAGAGCTCCCAAACTTACTGGAAAGTGCGAGATAAAATATTCCTTCCCTGTGGTGCGGACGGACGGTCGGTGTACGGTCACGTGATTACCAAATTTTCTGGGATGGGTAGATTTACTTAGCTATGAGGACCCGCCAATGCGCGCGCGCTTCGCGCGCACGTGGAGCTCCGTTATAAAAACAACAAGGCTGTCCGTCACTACGTGGAAGAGGTGACTTTGCAAGACAACAAAATGGCAGCAACCTCCCACAGAGGTTGCTGCAACCATGGGTAAACGTTTCGTTATTAGGATTCATCCGTCAGGTATATAGCAAGTTGAATATGAGAATAAGATTCAGTCTCTCACACAATCTTTTAAATGGCCTAAAATTGGATACACACCAACCGAAACACGTCATATCACGCATTTCGATAAAAAAGGGTTAAAAACTAAGTGTCACCTTAACGCCTCGTGAAGTCAGTAGGATGGCCATGGTAGTAACCAAACTTGGGGACAAACGTGGACAAATCCACGTCAAAATCTTGTACGGCATATTGCCAAAAATATGAGTCGTGACTTTCATGACACGTGATAAGGTGCAATCGCTGAGCGTCTGTTCAAAATTTTTATGTAATTTTACGGTACTCGTTCCATTTTTCCTTACCCTACTGAAAAGTTCTAACGAGAATAAAAAGGCTACCCACGGCTTCAACTTAACGCTGTTACAGAGATATTTTTCTGCGGTATAATTGACCTTGGTGGTTGTCTCGTAGATTTAGTATACTTTCGGCTCATTAGGAATCTTGTAAGCGATCATTTCGTTAGCCTCCCACGCAGATGTTCTTAGGGGTTCGTCACGCGTTCCTGCCCACGAATGCGTGACGAACCCCTAAGAACGTCTGCGTGGGAGGCTATCATTTCGTTGGTCAGATGTTGTACTGCTGTAACGCAAGTCAACTTGAGAATGAAAAAGTTATAGTTACCTGCCAAGTCTGGTTGTCGCGAGGAGTGTAATAATGCTAACCCAAATACTCGGTCTGATGTTAAAATACCAAACCCTCCAAGATAAGCCGCAGTTGTCCAGTTAAGTCTCTCAATAGAGTCAGTATTCCAGTCGCTCCAATACAAGACATCATCATAGACAGTGAAGTCGAAGGGATGCATATTTCGAGAGGGATGTACCGGACTTGATATTGCACGTCTGTTGTTGCCATCCAAATCAGCAGAATCAATGGCGTCAACCCATGCGTCAATCCAGTAAATACGGTCTTCCAAATAATCCAAAATTATTGCATTTGGCCAGTTTTGAACGGAGCTTGTTAAGTTAATAAGGAGTGTTCGATTCGTGCCAGCAAGAGTCGCTCTCTCAATTTTGGGTGTAGACCCCCAGTCTGTCCAAAACATCAACCTGAAAGCGAGTAACTTGGTCGTTGTATCCCACTTTTTCAATTTCTATTTTATGGCAAGTCCACCCGATATGGGGACTCTCGTTTGAGAGACATGGGGATGCTTTTCATAGGGTAGAAAAATTAGCTACAGGAAACTAGTCTGAAGGTTACGCCTCAGTCTTTATTATATCTCTAGATTAAACATACTCCAACACAGTATGGCGAAGTTTGTCTGTTAAATAGATACTTCTATACGAAAAACCCTCAGTGATATAGACAAAAATATTGCTTTTTCCTTTTTGAACACCCAGAAAGAGACCATGTCTACCCCCAAGCGAGACGACAGGCATCCCCGTTCATTTTGTAAGCGCGTTACCCCCATGGGCTGCTTTCTTAGTGAAGTTTACATTTATATTACTTACTCGCAAAATTAATGCACCCGTTAAAAAGGTTGTAAGTGTACGAGTCTCATCATTTCGTCTATACTCAGGCTTCGTTTCGTTTGCACTCTAATTGTTCCAGTGTTACGTTAACGTCTAAACAAGGCATATCATTATCTAATACCTTACTCAAAACAATATACCTGATGAATATTTGAACAGAGAAGGATTAAAATGTCGTAAAGTTTTCGGCTTCTTCATAAATGATGGAGTTAAAATATTTACTACATTTAGCAACGCCATCTGGTTTCCCTGCAAAATGACCTTTGAGGAGCGAGCGGAGAAATTATGCACTGATGATCATCAGTACTCAGATCAGGGTAAAGCTTCTGATTCGTCGAGCCGCTAGGAAAATTCGTTTCAACCAAGCACAAGCACTACCTAGATCTGGGTAGTGACACGTCATCAGTATAGAATTTCTGCAGTCGTTCCTCTGACGTCATTTTGAGGAATAACTGTTGTTGGCGACGCGAAATGTGGTCTGTTTTCGATGGGCTTAAGGTGAACCGTGAAGAGGTACTAAATATCGATCCACATTGCAACTAGATTTGTGTGTCACATAACTAAATTAAATTGCTTACCCTTTCTTTGGATACAACGCTATTCCTCGCGGATACTCTACTTCCTCTGTAAACAGCAACTTTCTTCGAGAACCATCCAATGAGGCTACTTCCACTCTGTGTTTACTGTAGTCTGTCCAGAATATCAAATTGCTTTCCCATTCTACGGCAAGACCGTCAACTACGCCGAGGTCGTCTGTAATGATATTGTCAGTTTCTCCAGTTTCAAGGTCCATCCGTTGGATGACATGTCGGTTAATGTCGCTCCAGTAGATGGTTTTCTGCTTAACGTGTACATCGAGAGCGACTGCTCGACTGAGGTTTGACACTAGATGAACTATTCTGGAAGTACTCAGCTCGAGGGCGTTAATTTCAGAAGTCGCACTGTAAATTAAGCAAGGATCTGAGCAATTTGGTACTCCTGGGTAGAAAAGGAAAATAAAATGTTACTGGAAAGAGTTACAGAACGTAAGCCAATGTAATAAGCAACCTTTTTATAGTCATAGTCATCGTTCCCCGCTAACAGGCAGCTATTACAGCTCCTGAAGGGAAATCAAGAGGTAAGCCCAATTCCTAAGATCTCTTACACAAGTTTATGCGCCAAAAACCAAGGAAGAACTGTCTTTGTGTGAAACGTTATACGTATTTATATGTTGATTCGTTACCGTTCTTTCGGACTTACTCCGGCCTAACCATAATGAGTGTCTTCTACTATGTCACTTATAATGTATTTCCTATTTAGATTATCCGGCTCCTTTTCCAAGATTGTGTATGCAAGGGAACATTGATTTCTACTTTCCTAACAAATGATGAAAGAACCACTTTCGATGTAAAATTGAGCAGGACCATTTTAAAGTCTACCCGAGAAAAATTGTGTTTCTGACCGTTCACGAGCTATTGTTTGTTTAAAAACAAACTATTTTATTGACGACAAAATAACAACATTAATATTCAGCACATAGTAAAAAACAAATAAATAAATAACAAAACTAATTACAGCCTTTACACAAATAAATAAAATAAACAAATAAACAATAACAATTATAATGAAAAATATTGGAGGATAAAAGCCTGTTAGTTGCCACACCAGTATTGGATACTGTTTGCCACAATTTTCAATGCGATATCGTTCAAAAAGCTTAGTACGTAAAAATTCATCTAAATTACGTTTCTTTGTGATGCTTTTGCAAGTATACAAGTATTTATTTTGCAAAGTAGAGTTGAATTTGGCGTTTGCAATGGAACTGGAGTCTTCGAACGTGTTAAATAAAATTTGTTTGTTTGAAGGTTGTACGTTCTCTTTATGGTATTCTTTAAACCACCCTAAAGTTTTGGAAAAGAATTCCTTTGACTTTTGACAATATATAGAGGTGTGTTTAATTGAATCTGGATTGAGGTAGAAAGGACACTTGTCATCAGAGGCTAATTTGTATTTCATTTGTTCTTTCTTGGTCGTAATTATTCTGTGCACCGTAACCTTAAAAGAGAATTGTATGAGCTTATTATCTTTCGAAGACACATATATCCGCGAAACAATCACTCCAATCAGGAAGTGATGAAAATCTTTTCTTCCAAGCCTTTATTTCGGAGGGGTTCAGGAGCAAGTTTCTCGATGAACAGATTCCAATAATTTTTACAGCGCAATTTAGTGAAGACTATTGTTCGATCTTCCATCTGACAGTACTATAATGTGGCACTAATCAGATTAGGAAGCGGGGAATCACTCCCTCCTCCGAAGAGGCCTCTTTGTGTCATAGGGAGGCTGATGAGAAAGAAAAAGAAAGCACGCGGGACACGATGGGCCTAAACCCTCTTCCCATCGTCCTCCGCGCGCTTTCTATTTTTCGATTACGGAGCTTCTGCAGAGGAGAGAGGGGGAATCAAATGCCTTCCGCTTCAAACACGGAGGAATGGCAGCAATAAAATTGAAAATAATGCAAATTTCAAATTTATTTTGAAATTCTTCTAAGGTCAGAAATTTGCCATTTGAGCGCATTAAATCACTTATAAAAGTAGTAGTATAGGACATGGCAGTTTTCTCTGTTATGGACCGATCCACAGAATTTACCATTGACTATCTTCTTCCTATCCTCTGCCGTCTCACTTTCCACTGTTAATGGTATTTTCTTTACTGTCTCAATACTACTAGCCTGAGCTATTGGCGCGTCGAATACTTTCGATTGTTCCTTGGATTGCCGTCCGTGATTCGACAAAGTTTGATCGACTTCTCAAGTGATAGGTCCGTTTCACGGAGTAGTCGCTCGCGCAGTTTAGGATCGTTAATGCCTACCACGATTTGATTCGATGACTAGGGAATCTTGTAACTCTCCAAATTCGCAATATTCAGCTCTTCGTCTGAGATCCGTAACAAATACATCGACTGTGCGATCTTCCTGTGACGTCGTTCGGAAAACGTATCGTTCGTAGATTGTGCTTTTACGCGGGACGCAGTACGTCTCAAGAGCTGTCAAAAAACCTGCCACAGTTCTCTCCTTGAAATCAACTGGAACATTCGGTAATGTTTTCAGGACTCGCCCAGCCTTCTTTCTCAGTATACTCTGAATGGTCGTTATTTGCCCTGAGTTTTTTATCGAGTCCGCTCGATATTCGATACAACTCCCATGCTTCTGACCATTCTTGCCACTCGTCTGCGAGGTTGGGACTCGCAATATCCAATTCTGGTGGAGGTTTGATTCTTTCCATTCCTGATTTTGTTTTGACTTTTTCTTCGGAGTAAGGGATCGAACCTATTGGTGAAGGATTCCTGGTACCATGTAATGAGCAAGAAATCGAGAACACACACCTACTTCGCACAAGTGCAGGTTTTATTCTGATACAACACAACACGTGTCGATCGACCTCAAGTGATCTAATTACAGAGTATAACCAATCATATAACAATCAAATCATATTTTGGAGTCTTTTGGCGGCCGGCGGCAGTCCTGCGTCCTGTAAAATGCCCCCCTGCCGTTGAAAATAAGTTTTTATATGCGTTAAAGGTTAAGCGAAAAGTTTCCAACGAAGAGAGCTTTAATTACTTGTGGTTACTTGTGGTGTAAGACCTCTCTCACTCAGGGCTGGATCATGAAAAGAAGGAAAACGTTATGATAAGGTTATCTTGAAAACTGTAAGGAACGCTTCTTAGATTAAACCGTTTGTACCATTTTTAACATTTCGAACTCCTTATACTGAAATGTCAATGATCTGAATCACAATGCATAGAGAGCAATGATTATGCAATAATTTTATGAAATCTCAAATATATACCAAACAGCATAATTTAGCCAATATCGCGCCGAAAATTCGTTTCATCCAAAAGTGTTACTACACCCAAACCTAAAGAAAATGTGGTATACCGCGCTCTAAATCATGTGTGTTCCGGTGAAATATGTCGTCTTTATACCTAATTTAAAAATTTCCTGTATTTTTTTTTATACGCCCCCAACCCCGACTGTGCAAGATGAACTGTAACTGCATATTTTAGCCTGAGTTCTCTCGACTACCGAAGCATCAACGATTCTATGTATTTATATAATTAGATGAAGATTTTTGCAACCCACTTAAGGGAACAATTAAGAAATACTGTTCACAAAATACAAACACGGTAACATTGTTTCTGACGGCCTGATTTACAGACTGCGGTACTGAATGAATACAATGTAACAATCCAGACGGTTAAAAGCCTGAAGAAACTGGGCTGTAAATTGGCTACTGAATAGAAGAGCCATGGTTTGCTCATCGTGGACATGTAGTGAACAGCCAACAGATTTTTGCTTAGTCATTTAAAAACATGTCTGTGCACGTTTGGAATCATAGCAGGTCAATTAAGGCTATCCAATATTGCAGTCAAGGTAGGTCAAGCGTACCCCTCAAGATTCAATTAATGAATTGATTATTTGAAAAATGAATCCGGCGTTAGTCGTTCCAGTTATTAGAGTCAAATTCAAATCGGCACTTCGCAGAACCTTCGGTATTTGTTCTACTTAGAAGACGTTTACATCAAATTCAGGGAAACTGAGCTGGTAGAAATTTCGTAACTGCCACGCGTGTGAATTCACGGTTCAGTACGCAAGCAAGAATGCAGAGATGATTCTGAAATCTACAACTACCAACGGATTCAACTTTCTAATAATAAATCGGTCAGTGTAAAACGCAGACTGCGGACTGTGGACTGGAGACTGCGGACCTGGGGTAAAATGCATACTGGGCGTAAAATACAGAAAGAACCATATTAGGGGGAAAATAAGAGAAATGTCAAGCAGAAAACAATGTAGAAATCGGTTTTATTCACGGAACCCACAGACTTCGTTAACCACGTTACGTTGTCCAGCGGAACGGGGAACGGGATTGACGAGACCTGACAGGAAACACATGTGAGAGGCATGTTGTGTGTAAACCATTTATTCTACCAACTCGGCAGATTTTGGGCATTCGGCGTGGAAGATACAAACAAGGAGGACGACGAGTTGCAGGTATATTTGAAGTGAACTTTGCATTCTACTGATTTATTGTACACAGCTACACAGTGTATGCTCACTTTTGTTGTTCAGTGAGATGCACATTCGCCGGACGTTTCAATAAACTCCGAACAGTTTTTAAAAGTCTGCGTACCTTGATTTGCAATACTTTCGATAGAGGGTCATACAAATTTCCTGCAGAACATCTTTCTTTGTTGTTGGAATGATTTACTCCCTTTTTAACGCTATTATTCCTTCTGAGCAGTATTTTGGTCAGCAACTTTTATTTGAGCGTAAATATCTTCGTGTTGTACCCTGATTCATGGTCACGTGTAATGAAATTTGAAGCGTGAGGTCTCTTGGTGGGATAAAGAGTTCAAGATCGACGACGTTCCAGAGAAGATAGCCTGTTTCAGGCCTTCTACTATCTGAACGCCTGGAACAGGTTACAGAGAAGAAAGGAATAGATTTGTGACAGCAGATGTGATCGTTTACATTTTTTTGCGGAATATTTTGACTTAAACCCGTACCGTTCTGCGACTACAGATTATGCTCAACCTGCATTTTGCACTCGGCCTGCTTTTTACTCTCAGTCTGCATTTTACCCCTGGTCCGCAGTCTGCGTTTTACACAGACCGAATAATCAGTTCATTAATGGAATCTTGGGGGGGGGGGGGGGGGTACGCCTGACCTGGCTTGATTGTAAACACTGAGCTCACTGATCCGAGATTACCGGCTTGAAACAAGTTAAGTAAGTTCTTGATAAATCAATATTGCAAGCAAGCTAATTGAGCGGTTTCCAGTGCTGTGATAGCTGAAAAAAGTCACTTTCAATTCGAAAGAAATTACGAGCATATTGAAGTAAGATCGGATCCAATAAATGAGACAATCAAACAGAAAAGAGAGGATTTATGAAATTGTATATACCAAAGATTACTGAATAAAGTTCAGCGATCTCTAAAGTGAAAAAGTTAAATCTCATGACAAATTTCTCTTTTAAGATTAAGAATTAACGCTGTTAAATAATATTGCTGAAATAGGGTGATTTTACTTGACCTGTGAAACAGTTGATAACGACTTGTGCACTGAAATAGCTACATGCAAACAAAGAAGACAAAGGAATAACTGCATAATAGTGCGTAATATTCTACTACCCTTTTTCACGGGCAAAGTAAAATCAATCTAGTACTTTTACATTCAGCTCGTCAATATTTATAGCGACCTTCAGTTAAGGGTAAGAAATTGGTATAAAATTGCGTATCATTATGAATAGTCTTAATTAGGTTGAGGTTTTTGATCCTTCATAAAACATACCTTCCGCGCACACGAACAAGAGACATAACAAAATGGTCTCACATACACTATGTTTTATCATCTCCACAGTCTTGGTCACTGCCCCAGGGCAGATGAGATGTGTAAATCAGTTCTGGTGCAGAGCAGAAGCCGAACGAAAGATATCTAAATAAAAAAGAGAAAGAGAGAGAAAAAAGAGTAGTTAAATTCCTGTGCATCACTCTATTAGTTTATTGGCAAGCAATAACGGCGATAAAGTTAATTTGTAACAGCTTTAAGCAGTGATGCCGTGACAAATTTTACCACGTAATGCTGTGGTTAATTACTTCAAAAAGAGACCTGTTATTTGCTATCTGTAGGAGACTGTTGTATGAACAATACAGATATTATTGAGAACCACTTTTTTCAGCTTTAACGATCTTTCATTTTTGCTGCTAGGTAAAATATGACTGTTCAATGAAAAACGTGCGTCATGTTCGATGAGCACGGGATACCCAGCAATCAGGGTGCAAGTTAAAATAAATGTGCATAACGGTCAGGTTAATTTCTGTGCTTTTTTCTCAGTGCGAAATACAGCGGAACAAAACGGAGCATCGAGAAGAGGACTTTGAGTCGCTTGAAAAAAAGCTCTACTCTCCAAAGAAAATTTTAGTCTTCTTGTTGTTGGTTTTCGAAACAACATCCAAAATGAAAAGCCCTGAGTTCACTGCTCGCGGAATGACCCTCCTAAACGGTTTGGCACGCATAGGTTGATAAAGGGTGTATCTTAGCAACGCAGGGCCATTTGAACGCTGTACAAACTTGACTTAATTTGCTACCGAAAGGGGTCAAGCAAAGTAGACGATGGACATTTGCATTTAAGAAAAACAATGTAATTATCTTTTAAGTAAGCTCTGAGCATTTCTGTGAGCGAATAGAGAACCCTTATTGATTCATTTTCAAAGTTTTTTCGCAAAACTGCATCTGCCTTTTTGAATACTGCCAGCACGTAAAGAGATATTGATTTCCTTGTTCTCAATTTGACTAAGGCTTTTAATACAAATAAAAGAATCACTGGAAGAGATAATATCTCTTTGATATTGCATTATTAATGTGAACCGCAAGAAAAGTGAAGTGTTGCAAATACTATATTCCATCGGCGTCTTTCATAGGTGCGAACAGCTGAAGAAAACAGACTCCGAATAGTTATAATTATCATTTCGAGTAAAAATTTGAAACTAATTAAACAATTACATTTCGTGTGGTGTAGCATTATTTGAACTGCCAAGACTAATACATTGCATATAGTCTATTTTGGATTTTCTTTATTAGCACAGATCAGGAAGAGATGCATTTAAGAAAAAAGGAACCCCTTAAGCCCATACAACAGGTTCCTTGGCTTAAGAGATTGGTCAGTACTATTGTGACATATTAGGTTAAGAGAAGAAGCCGCGCAATATAGTTAAGGATGTTTAAGGAAGATCAGGATAATTAGTGTTCTGCAGAAGCTTACAGAGGTCAGTGCAAGTTTTTAGCATTATGCAATGATGGACCTACTGTCTTACTTCATTAATACAAAAGCAGAAAAATCCAACCTGTATTCCTCGTTTGGAGATTAAATAGCCAACCAGCAATGGCAGGTAAAGCAAATACAGTGTGGTTTGTTTCTCCTGACTTGATCTGACAGTCCTACGAGGAATAAAAGTGCGTAAGACCTTTTCTTTAATTAAAAGGTTTTGATTGATGTTTCAAATAGCCAATGAAATTTATAGTTTGACAGTGAAAGGAGGAAGTAACACTGAAGCAAATTGTCACTCAGAATGTATAACTCTTAGGTCGCGTTTGATAGCCTCTAAGTTAAGCAAATATATCAACAGCCTGTATAAAGTTTTAATGTCGGTGATATCGGAGCGATTCGGTAGCTGGCACCAAGACGTTTATGTGAAGTGTAAGTGTAAAACGTTGAAACCACAGTAAACCGGAAGTTTCAAAAGTCATTCAACTTGAACACCAGCAGGGGTAACGTGGAGCCAAGAGGGGAATAATGGGACGATTATTCTTTCCAGGTCTCTCTTGAGGAGACTAATGTAAGCAGACGGACTTTAAATCAAAACGGGAACTGAATAAATGGCATGATAGCGCATGTGATGGTAATTTATCAACTAAGGTTGTCACTGCGTTCACTAGACCTATTAAACTGCAGCGGCCAGCTTCTCAATAATTCCAAATCAATTTTGCTGTCAATACGTAGACTAATGCACGGTATCGCCAAGTCATTCGACTCTGTGTGCGCTTATCTTTGTCGGACGTTTTTAACAAACGAACCTAACAAGTAAATCTTGAGAGACGAAGTAAGTAACTCCCTGAACGAAGACAGAATATCTCCTGCAGAATGGAGGTACAATTTCACCAGGTGTCCTTTGAAGGTCAGCCTTGTTACTACCGCTGCGCACGTATTTTACGCCTGCGATGAACCACGTGTTTTTTAAATTTGACTCGTGGGCCCGGTTCCTGAAAGGCCGATTAGCGTTAATCCAGGATTAAATTTTTACATTCTTTTGCATTTCTTAGGGTAGCATTTTGAGTTATCATTACTCTATCTCGTAGTAAAGGCTCATCAGTATTTTGTTACCTCGAGTTTCATGTTCTTAGACGAGAAAACCGTGCTTGAAATTTGGCTTAATCCTGGGTTAAACTTAACCATCTTTCTAGGAACCGGAACCTGGTAATTTCGTCATTTTGGAAGTGTGCTCTCGTGGAACTCAAAACGGTCGCTAAGTTATTTCGGCTTTTTCCTTACGAACCTTTGAACATTGAACTGATTGTAAGCTTGTATTTTGATTCTAGAAAGCCTAACTCGTCGTGCGTAGGATATTCGAACTTATTTGGACCTACTTCATGGTGAATTTTAACCTGAGATCAGGCCCAGTTTTAGCGGTTCTCATACATTCTCTCTAACGGCTACCGCTAAAAGTTGATACAAACTCTCACAAGTTTGTGCTCACTGCGGCCAGATTTTGGCCGCAACAATGATTGGCTGTTAGAACAATGCCACAAGATGTGATTGGCTGATGGAACCAACAGAAGTTGAAAGCGCTTACTCCTCGCGAGATCTCCTTTAATCTCTCTGGAAGTTAAATGTGATTGTGCTAAAAGGTAAAAGCTATTTTTTTAAGTCAGCGAGTCCTCAGTTTTCCCATGTATGAAAAATTTACACACTAAAAAAACAAGCGAAGGAATTAATTTTGGTTGGCTGATTCAGCAAATGTCAATCACTCAAAAAAGTGGGAGGCAGACGTTTCGTAGAGGGTTTGTATCAGTCTCTCTTTTCGTTTTGCTTTGTCCGCCGGAATGTTGTGCGCCTTCCATTTAGTCAAAATTTCCGGAATTTCCGGTTCGGCGGTAAATGAAACACGTTTTGTCGGTTCGTCCCACTGGAAAATTCCCAGAAAAAGTGGAAAATTTAAAAAGGTGGGCCCATTTTCCAGGTTGGAATTTCCGAACGGAATTTCGTGTTCCATTTACACATTTCTTGTAGTTTGTACCAGGTTCCAGGTCCACGGCAAGAAAATCCGTCACGGCCAGTTAGCAACTCAAAATGGCTTCGCTCGAGCTCATGTATCAATGCAGGGTTTGTTTTTTTGCAGGAAACTACTTAACAGATCTAGAGTTGATTAGTATATAATTGCATGATTTATTTAAGATGGGTTCCTTGGCCTTGGATTTATTGGTAAGTATCTAGTAATGAGTAATAGCAATGTTTATTCAGAGGTTCATATTCACTGAATAGAATCCCTGCAATTCTTCTTCTGACACGCTTTTTCCGCTATTTGCTCTCTTCATACGCCTCTCAGTTTAGATTCCAGTCGGTCACCTTCACCCTATTCTGAAACTATTACATCTAACAAACTAACAAACTGGGAAGATCGTGATGTCAGGAGCTTAATCTCATTCACTTCTTGCGCCGATCATAAGGAAATGTTTGGAGGGAAACAAACGGGCACCGCAACGTACCGGGGTTTACGACCAAATGGAACAAATTTTTAGCAATCGGAAATTCCACTTTTGCTCTCACCGAAATTTCCGGTTTTTTCCATAAATGGAAAGCACCCTTTATTTACAAAGCGAAACGTAATTGAGCCTGATCTCAGGTGACGTGAATTTGTTTCAACTTGACTTAGTTGACTCGGATCAGGATCTATTTGTCTTTGGAAACCTGGAATGTTTATGGAATAAAGATACAGTTTAACATACGCGAAGTTCGAGTTTTCGACTTTGGACCGCAATAAGCCTCATTTCACTTGTCTTTCAGTTCGTTAGAGTTCATAATACGAACTCCCAATTTTCGCCAAGCTTTCTTGAATGGTTTATCTTTATCTTCTCGGGCTGACCGCAGAATCGATCCCAGTGTCCTGAGCGCAACACGTTCAACATTTCGATACCCGCAAAAATTAAGGACATTATACTACTACGTGAGAAATTACTGCAATCTGATTGGCTTAAAGCAGTGGTATTTCAGCCTAATTTGAAATACCTGCATGTGAAAATTACAAACCTTTTATGGGTAGAAGTATAAACAAATAATAGCATGATTTGTACATGATATTTGGCATAAATACCACTCGTGATATTTCAAAATTGCCTCAAATTTCACTCGCCTAACGGCTCGTGAAATTACGTATAACAATTTTGAAATATCACTAGTGGTATTTATGCCAAATATCACTACTAATCATGCTATTACCTATACTTATCCTTAGTGAACGCTTCTAGGATATATAACACAATTAGCGTTGCGATAGCTGTAAAAACCTCAACACAGTAGTTGTATATCCTCTCTAGTTCATCCAGGCATGCAGAAGTCCTAGCACTTTCAATAGTATACCTGAGCGCTTCCAGGATATATAATATGTTTAGCAGTTCGATACCTGTAGAAAAACGTAGCGCAGTTTTTTTTCACAGTTGATCTTCCATGTACATGTGCGACCATCTATCGTAAGCAACTACTTCCCATGAACCACCTATTCTCAAAATGGAAAATAATAAATAATAAATAAAAATCCAATTGAAACACAACACTCACTGACTATGCATCGTCCGTTAACACACAGATCAAGTAAAATTTTGTTTAAAAAATAAATTTTTCGTCTGTCCAACCATTAGTTTGTTTTATAAGCGAAGGACCTTCTAAGACTCAACCCTAGAGTAACTATACTCTCAATATCTAGTCATGCCAAACTTAAAATTCAAAGAAGGTTATTTGTTGAAGAAATGAACAGGTATTGTGAGTGTTAAGGCTTTTTTTTTTGTTCATTTGTCTTGGTCTCTGTTTTCCTCTCCCCTTCCCCCATTTTTTATAGTTTTTGTAATTACTATCTTCTCTTTTAGAGAGACGCTTCTTCCATATTTGTCGCTTTTATATGTGGGAAGTTTGGACACTGGGCTAAACAAAGGAAACCCCCAGTCCTCTAGTTAAAATACCCCGGACTGTCCTAAAATACGCCCGCCGCAGGATAATCAGCTCACTGCAGGATAAGAGGAAACTCTAAAGACTTTGAGCCCAAAATGTACCTTCTACGGACAGAGTAAATGGCTGTGTCGTCAACGCTGCAGCGTTGTTTAGGATTCGTTTCCTTGTCGCTGCCCAAAATTCTCCAAAACGCTTTTATGAAAATTGATTAAAATCGGCAGCTCAAAACAGTTATATGAACTTCACATCCTTTAAAAAGCGTCATTAAAAAGATTTCTAGATTTATAAAAAAAAAAGAAGTGTAAAATTGGCAATAGCGTCACCGTGTTGCCATGGATACACCAATCTCCGAAAAAACTAACTTTTCTAAAATCTAAAATCCGTTTTAATCAATTTTCATAAAAGCGTTTTGGAGAATTTTGGGCAGCTACAAGGAAACGAATCCTAAACAACGCTGCAGCGTTGACGACACAGCCATTTACTCTGTCCGTAGAAGGTACATTTTGGGCTCAAAGTCTTTCAATTATCGCCCGATTTCCATTTTACCTGTTCTTTCTAAGGTTTTAGAACGGGCTGTACATATCCAACTCTACAAATATCTCCTGCAAAACAAGATCTTGAGCCCTTATCAGTGCGGGTTTCGGAAGTGTCACTCGACAGAATTCGCTGCTCTTAGTTTTTCTGATAATATTCGTAGGAACATGGACCAAGGTCAATTAACTGGTGCTGTGTTTATTGACCTTCGCAAAGCTTTCGACACTGTGGATCATGCGGTACTTCTGGACAAGCTTTCCAATTTGGGGATTTTGGATAAAGAGCATGGCTGGTTTACGGATTACCTGTCGAACCGCACCCAAGTTGTAGAGTTTCAAGGGGTGACTTCTGCTTCGGAAGCCGTCTCTACTGTTGTGCCTCAGGGCTCTATCCTCGGACCATTATTGTTTAGTCTACACATTAATGATTTACCTGAAGTAGTGTCCGATTGCAATATTCTGATGTACGCTGATGACACTGTGTTATACTGTTCATCCTCTCAAGCCTCTGTCATTCAAGACAAGCTGAATGCCGAACTGTCTAAGATTGATCACTGGCTTTCTTTAAATAGTCTGTTTGTTAATGTAACAAAAACCGAAGCTATGCTTTTCGGAACCGCCCCTAGATTATCTGCTGTTAACTCTTTTTCTATTACTTTAAATAACAATGTAATTAAGCGGGTTTTTCACTTCTCTTATCTCGGTATAGTTTTTGATGACCGCCTTAGCTGGAACGAGCAAATAAAGTACCTAATTTCGAAGGCGGGAAAACGCGTAGGAATGCTCGGCAGGCTTCGCAGAAGCCTCACTAGAGAGAGTGCAAATGTAGTGTACTGTAGTCTAATTAGGCCAATTTAGAATACTGTGTAAGTGTGTGGGGCTGTTGCGGGGAAGGTCGTAAACAAGAGCTTCAAGCCCTCCAAAACCGGGCTGCTAGGATAGTGGCTTGTACTGTGCGCAGCAAGCAGGCATTGGACGTTCTGAAATGGCCCACCTTGGAGGACCGCCGACGTCAATCTGTTTTTAAACTCGTAAAGAAATGCCTGCAAGGTCAATGTCCCCAGTATTTTAAACATTATTTTAAACGTAATAAAACAATCCATGCGCGCGCTACTAGACAAAGCAACCTCTTACATCCGCCTGCTGTGAGAACTGAAATTGCAAAAAGATCCTTCTATTATTATGGTTGCACTCTTTTTAACGAATTATCTTAATGATATTTCGTGTTTTACATCTTTTAATCTTTTAATTGAAAATAGTTTTCTATTTATATTATTACCTGTATTAGTGTAATGTTTAGATGTTTAGTGAGTTTTTGTGCGTTGTTGCTCAGGGCTCCCATTGATAACAGACAGCTTTTTGCGTCTGAAGGGGCTACCCTGAGCGGTATAAATTAATAAAGGTTCTTCTTCTTCTTCTTCTTTTTCTTCTTCTATGCTACAAGAAGGTATAATTTGATTTCCTGCTTTGTTTCAGACATCTTTGTATTTCGCTTTCTAAGAGAGTTGGTTTTTTTAGTAAAAACCGGGTCGAGCCACCAAGTTTGGAGAGTCGGGGTGGGTATGTCCTGTAGACGCCTATTTTGTCTCTCGAAGTTTCTTTGTGCGATGAATAAAATTCTTAGGCCCGGTTGAGACGCCGAACTTTTCACGAGCCGATTCTAATACATTGAATTAAGTACATAAAAAGTTCGGCGCCTGAATCAATTAGGAACGCCTGTTTTTTTCCGCCCTAGCCCGGCCGGGAATTTTGACTTTGGATCGACGTCAGGGGGGGTAAGGGACGGCTGTGATTCAGACGCCGAACGTTTCATGTACCGAGCCTAATGCATAAATTATTCTTAAACGTCTTTTGTAAGCAAATTGACCGAAATGTGCATTTTCTCCTTTAGAAATTAATTTAGCTGCAATTAAGATCGGCGTCTGAATCAATTCAGCCGGTCTAAATAATTTAGGTTGGCCTTAATAACAATTATGTTCGGCTCACGAAATGTTCGGTGTCTGAACCGGGGTATAGCCATATCCTTGTAATTTGCTCTTACCATTTTTTCAGTCATGGTTTTACTCAATCTCCTTCGCAGCTGCTCTGCCAGAGTCAGGCAAGCTGCCCCTCCCCACGCGGCTGCTTCAAACCGACGTACATTCCTTTCCACGAAATGCCCTCCATTCTCTCTCTCCTTTTATTGAACCAGATGGAAGTGTCTTTGGCAGATCTTAACTTTTAAATTAGTCTCCTTCGCAGCCGCTCTGGCCGGAGTCAATCAACTGCTCTAGCCCGTTCGAGGAGGCCTAACCTCTTCCGCGACAGTATTTGAAGTACAAACGCCGAATAAAGTTCTCTTTACGGTAAAGTGGAAGAAGAAATCATACTGCAAAATGTGTTTCTTTTGCACCAAATTTTGAACTTTTATTTTAACCACTCTTGGTGAGTACAACCCAAGTTATATAAATGTCTATTCATGGTTACATTAGAAACTGACCATATTGTCAGCGAGGCTACAACCCTATAACCAAATTTATTTAACTGTCAATGTCTTTAGAGCGAGGTAATAATCAAGGGGATTGCTATTCTTTACCCTGTTCAATCATAGATCCAACAGGTAATAGGCAGTACCCTTTTTTCTCAGTATTTCATTGTAAGAACCGGAATATTAGTCCTGGTCCAGGCACTGGCAAATGAAGCCCTTCCCCTTTACAGACTAACACTCTATTATACATGCGCTAGCACTGCCACTGTAAGATTAGTTGATCCATTGATAAGCTCATGATGAGCATCTCATTTTCGCGTTGCAACTGTATCATGGCGTTTAAATAGCAATTGAAGGAGCTGCAGACTAATAAAGCCATGTATAAATAGCATTACGACAACAGATGGCTTGATGGAAAGTGGCTTCCACTGCGGTTATAATAACAAGGAAAAAACTTGTCTAAAGTAATCACTAGAACATGCATATGCTATAATTATAAGGACCATGAAATAATGTATCGTCTCATGTATAACATGGCTACATGTATAAAAAGACATTCTTGGATTCTGGATTCCAAGCTGTGAATTCCAGACTCCAGATCCTGCGGGATTCCGGATTCCTTGTCAATTGAACTTGGATTTCAAACTTAATAGTTTGTGGGATTCCGGATTCGTTAAGCTGAATTCTGGATTTCAAAGCCCAGGATTTCGGATTTTTCAAGCAAAATATCCCGGATTCCGGAATATGGATTATCTTACCTGGCGCGAAATGTTATCTAGAGAAGCATATTACATGGTTTTGTGAAAACATATGTTTTCATGTTTAAGCATGCGATTCCCTATCTACATAGATGGGAGAATTACGAGAATCCTTGAATTGAGGCTCTGAAGGTTTCAAATACTCATCGCTATCTTGTAAATGGTTGGCTCCTTCGTCCCGTACGCTTGCATAATCTGCTTCCCCTTCGCCTCCAGTCAGGACGCAATATCGTTCTCCGGATTCACTGGCTCCACTATCCTCGCTGAAAGGAAGTCCATACGTTGGATTACTGCGGCCATTTACATTCAGTGATTGATATCTGGCTTGGCTTTCCTGCCCTGGTTTCATTTCGTTTTGCAAGTCGGTGAAGCCGAGTTCTTGCATCGCACCATCGTTCCCTTGTTTAATGTTCTCCTGTATGGCTTTTCCTTTGGCAGGAGAGATAGAATCATATATAGGGTTTTCATTAAAGCCTGGGTTGTCAAAAGAAACGTCCGAGTATGTTGGTGCATTGTATGTCCAGTCATTTTCCAATTGTATATTGTCCCCAGCTGCTGTTCTATCGTCTGCCCTTCTATTCCTGCAAAATAACACGAAAATCTCAACTTCTGTAAATGTTCCTACGCTAAAATTTCCAAGGGAACGGCCAAAAAGTTATTTAGCTTATAAATCTCTTCCGGCGCCTGGTGTATCGGATGTTGACGTCGGCAGCTGAAAGATTGTTCGAAAAAAAAAAAACATTTGCTTGAGAAGCGAAGCTTCCAGGGCAAATTTGAAAATTTGGGCGTCAATCATTCAGAAAAGGGTTTTATTTTCCGATATAACAGCAAGCCAGAAGAGGTTTATCTATATTTTAACCCTCCGATGAATTATTACGTCTCTTATGAGTCTTACGAGAACTAAACATGTTGGAAGAAAAGCAAAGAAAAAAAAGTGATGGACTACAATTGCGAATGACGCAAACACTGAAGAATACTGATTGGTTGGATCTATTTTAATTTATTAAAAATATTATTCGACCAAAGCTTGACAGGCTGTGATGTCAAATAAAAATGCTTCCTGGCAACACCCCTTAGATCACAAACTCGTGAGCCCGGCGCTTTAAGTTTATTGTCCCAAATGCACTGTTCGTAAAGTAGTCACAAACTTCCTTGCCATGTTTTGCATTAATTAATATTGAAAAGCCATTTGGACTATGACATCATTTTCCCTTCTACGATCAGAATCCTTCAGGGTTTTGAATTGTATTGACATGTGCAAATAAGAGCTTTTGTTATTGTGGTCGCAGTCGTAAAATGACGCCATCGTGCAAATGGCCAATTCACGAGAAACCCGCAGAGGACCATATAAGCCCCGTTCTCTAATTCAGACTTTTTTTGTTCTTGTGAAACAAAAATATATATATATTACAAGAGAGTCTCTTCCTGTTCTGTAGTTCCTACAACAAAACTGGTACTTATTGTCACTCGAACTGGGAAAGGGAAAATAAAAGAAAAATATGCATCATCCATGGTGTTTAGATAAGAATCTTAGATTAAGACGAGTTATTTGAATTTACTATGTAACTTTTACCTCCTCATTCGATAGATAACAAATGCCAACAATATTGCAATCACAGCTACAGCAGCACCAACTCCAGCAGCAATGGGAACTATAGATGACGATCCTTGATCTCCTCCTGAGTTTCCTTGAGGCTTCGGCTCAGTCGGCTCTAGATAAGATAACAACAGTATGGATAAAAATGGAGATTGAATCCAGAAGGTTTAAATACCTGAAATATGTTTACGTCCATATCTTTCAATGTGCTTCATCGATATCCCGTTTTTTTTTGTATATAATCAGTCAGTTATTCAGTCAGTCAATAATCAGTCAATCAATTAGTCAGTTAGTCAATCAGTCAGTCAGTCGGTTGGCCGTCAGTCATTTATTTTGTTAGTGAGTCAGGCCTATGTTGTTTAAACTTTGGACAGCGCCATTTGCCGGATAAATCACTATCCAGTGGATAAGTATTAGGGGAACCAAAAATTATGTTATTCACTGGATTGAAATTTATCCAGTAGATAGCGTCAGTCAGTCAGTCAGTCAGTCAGTCAGTCAGTTGGTCAGTCTCCAAGCTATTGTGGAATCCACCCAATCCATTTCCTTAGATTTTAATAGACCTTTTTACCGATACGGCGACCATATTGAATTAATTCGATTTAAGGAGTATTATAGGATGCCCATGGGGCATGAGCACATTTCGTTTGTATTTTCGAGCGCTTTTCGGGACATTTTTTTTCTAAATTTTTCTTAGAATAAGATTGTAATGGGGAAAAAGAGCCTTGTGCCGTGTTTGGATATTATAATGATCGCCTTTTTCCCGAGAAATATACAATGAAAGACCATATTTCTAATACTAAACTAGAAAAAGGCGATCATTATTACATCCAAACACGACACAAGGATCTTTTTTCCCATTACGATCTTATTCTAAGAAAATTTAAGAAAAAATGTCCCGAAAAGCGCTCGAAAATACAAACGAAATGTGCTCATGCCCCCTGGGCATCCTATAATACTCCTTAAACCGAATTAATTCAATATGACCGCCGTATAAGTAAAAAGGTCTATTGCTAGTTGGAAGGAAATTGTAAATGCAATTATGCGGACAAAAATGGCAGGCTGAACCCAATAGAGACAATAGACATAGATTTCTAACAAGGTCCCCTAAAACTAATCGCACAGCCGTACCGTATTCCAGATGTTTGAGGGTAATAGGTACTTGTATAACATTATTCTCGAAAGTAGAAACTTATTTCAGTAGAAGCCTAAATTTGGTTTAAACCACAAATGGTCTGCCTGGGAGCGGAAGGACCTTCCGCTCTAGAGCAAACGGGCGCTCTTCCATCTGTGCTACCCAGTTGTCTGGTGTATTTCGCTGTTACGTCTTTCGCATGCGACAGTATAATTTCCTCTAATGGATCATTCTCAGGGGCACTAAGTGTTTTACGCAAATTCACTGAAAATTACATACTGTATTGTAGCGGAGCACCATGGGTAAGAAAATTTGGTTATCTGTGCGTCCAAGAAATTTTGGTTGTGACGCAATCGTCCTCCCCTTCATGTTAGCTGAGGTGAAATTTTGTATTTCAAGCACCCCGCTCGTTTCGGCTATAAATCACGTGGCCAAAAAAGAAAAAAGCCGAGTCTTTCTTGCGACTAAATTTTAATGTCTAAATTAACGTGGATAACAAGGAAAGAGCTACAGCGAGAAATAAAAAACAAAGGAAACCAACGTCTTTGCCAGAAGAAAAATATTACAATTATATAGCGGCGGTGAGAAAATGAGAAATGTCAGCAGCTACCAAGGTGAAAATGAGCAGCAAAACAAAGTGAACAGGAACGCAAACATTTCCTCCATAAAACTAGTAACTAGGAAGTTTGACGTTTTAAAGGTGACGTTACACGGAACGATTCGCAACGACGATTTTTAGCGCAACACAGCATTACAACATTTTTGCGGCATTGTTTTGAATGGTCACAACAATGTTCCAACATTGCTACGCTGTGTTGCGCTAAAAACCGTCGTTGCGAATCGTCCCGTATAACATCACCTTTAGTCATGCAAAGCAGGCATGGAAATGTGCAAAAATGTGTGCTGCCCGTGCAAAGTTGTTTTTTTGCTTACTAGAACAAAAAGTGTGCTGCACGTGTAAAGTTTTTTTTTCCAGATTAGATCTATTGTTGTTGTTGTTGTTTTTATCGTTCTCGTTGTCTTCACTGGCCGAATTTATACTGGAGACGAATTATCCGTCTCAGACGGACAATTCGTCTCTAGTATAAATCCGGTGCTAAGACGAATTATTGAGCAAAATTGGTCTCAGGCTGATTCGTCTGTTAGCACATCTTCAAGACGTGCTAATAGACGGATAATTCGTCTTAGAAGGATTATCCGTCTCTAAATTTATATCTAGACGGAACGTAGACGGTTTCTTGACGAAGCTTCCACAGGAGAGGGACTATTTTCTATATTTTCGCAACTTGGCTCCTCAACACCAAAACACCCGTCGTGTAACCCGCGGCGTAAAATAATTATCTAAAGGAATTATGGAGCAAAATTCGTCTTCGGATTTATACTTAGACGAATTATTCTTCTGACCGACAACTCGTCTAAGTTAGTATTACTCGATTTTGTGTTTTCTTTGAGGAAACTATAAATATCAAAGAAAGCTTGGCTGTAAGCCCTGGCAATAATTACATGCGGTAAGGAGGGGTGGTGTGTGGATGGGCCACTTATTTTATATTTTTACTTTAAAGGAGTCACCAACTTGGAGGGAAGACGTTTATTTGAGGTTTGCAAATAATTTGACCATTTACGGTATAGAAACTATTACTAAAAAATTCTTTTGATGTTTTTACCGTCGGTTGGTTTTTCAGTTGCCGGCTGTACCACTGTAATCCTCTGGATGGTAGCACCAACAGCATTACCGATACTCTCTTTTGATTCACTGACCATTTCAACGAGTTCATTAGGTTCCGTAATTTCAGGGGCTTGTCCGTCCACGGAGGGAAAAAGCACAGCAAATTCAATTTTCCAACTGTTTTGTGCCCCAGGAGAGAATCCCAGTATGTGAATGTTATTGGGCGTAAAGTACTTTGGTGATTCGGAACGCTTTACTCTCCTGAAACAAAGATAAAAAGGAACTGTTTTAAAATATTCATGTTGATTATTTCTTTCTTTAGATAGACATAGAAGTCGTTAAAAATGACTTCCATTATAACACACGCTACAGAAGCGAAAAAGGCCAGTCAAGTATATTACATCTACGAACTTCATATTGAAAAGAGAACAG
Source organism: Porites rus (assembly GCA_964035705.1). Lineage (NCBI taxonomy): Eukaryota > Metazoa > Cnidaria > Anthozoa > Scleractinia > Poritidae > Porites > Porites rus. The sequence goes on from OZ037994.1 coordinate 39,539,456, forward strand.
TCAAGAATTAAGGTACATTAATGAGATTTCAGCTCGGAAAAATTGGCTGTCTCTTGTATATGCTGAAAGTGCTTATCATCTTCATCATCATCATCACCATCAGCAGCATTGCAATTTCTCGCAATTTAGTTACACACGAAGAATTTTGCTTTCGTTTCAATATGTCTGTGAGTTCCTGATCGAATTGGAATTTGGAAGTGGGGAGGGAAAACCCAGATTACCCGGAGAGAAAGCTACTGCTCTTAGAACAAGAGAGAGAACAAACGACAAACTCAACCCACATGTGGCGTCGATGCCAGAGCTTGAATCCGGGCCACATTGCTGGGAGTGATCTGACCACTGTACCACCCTTGCTCCCCTTATGCAGAGTGCGTTTTAATTACACCCTGTATATTTACGAGATGGGCGTAAAATGTGTTAAAAGAGATCCCTTTTTCTTTAAAAGTTGCCTATTGATACGACCTTTCAGTTATTGATCCACTATCTTAAAGTTATTGGTTGAACATACCGTAAATAGAGAATACTTCATGGAAAGTGCTGGCGTACGGTATTTACGCACGAGTTGTTGACGTATCAGAAATCGAAAGAGTGAGCGCAGCGAACGAGTAAGATTTCTGATACAAAAACAACGAGTGCGTAAATACCGTACGCCAGCACTTTCCATGTGGTATTGTGTTTATTATATACATACTGAGACATTCATCATTTTGGCGGCCTTTTTATTTTAAATCTTTCAAAAATGCTAAAATTTGCCGCTACACACTTACCGCAAAATGACAACGAAAACGAAGTATCAGCTTTTAGTAAAAACGTTTGTTAAAAACATAAATGACGGTAAGGATATGAGGTAATCCAAGAACTATAAGTAATCTTAACTGTTTGTTCTCAATGCACAATTGAAAATGAGTGAATTTAAGTAAAATGGCCGGTTTCAATATAAGCTTAAGCTTAAATGAAAGGCAAAGTAGCTCCGACAAAAAGCACAACAAAAGCTTACGTCTCGTTCTGTTTTTCCGTTTCCGCTGTTGTTTCGCCGGCTCTCTACCGTTTTCATTATCGACAGTGAAACAAACGAAACTATTCCACTCCATTTCCGAAACGTTTTTCACTTTTTTAGCGAGAAAAACTCTTTGAGTAAAACTTTTCTCGTTGAATGTGTGCGAAGCGGCGCTGCAATAAAAGGCGGGAATTTTGGCGCGAAACTCACTCACCTCTGTGGCTTCTGATTGGACGTATCATTTTTCTCACACGTGAAAAAACATCGTTCGCGATTCTGATTGGACGTATCATTTTTTTCACGTGTAAAAACCATCGTTCGCTCCTCTGATTGGCTAGAACTAATTTGCTTTCGAAAATTTACGACATAGCTTTTTGGTGACTATTTCTCAGTATGTATATAATAAAAGCCAACCAGTAATAAGCTAGATTTTAATGTCCCTCGTTACTAAAACATTTTAAGCCTAACTTTGAAATGGCTCCTTTTTTGCTAAATTATTTCCTTTTTTTCAAAATAATTATGTACGCCACACTTGTGATCTGTTATTTTTCATATTTTAGACATTTTGCATTGAAACGTCTTTTGTATGCAGATTTTTTAAAACGAATATAAGGCTGTATGCTAAAAAATTCTATTAGCTGCAAATGATGTATTTTAGGGTCTATATAGCCTCACTGAGTCTCTGCTAATCACCATTACACAAGAATCTGGTCAAGCTAACTTGGGAAAGTCTAGATTCTTAGTGCGGTTTTTCACTGTATTTCCACTCAACCAAAAACTACAATCAGGACCGCACTAATCCAAATAAAAAATCGTATCCAAGCTACTTATGAAATGATCTCCGGGTTGAAATGATTTATAACATTCCTAGAATAAATAAAGTAAGAAACATAAGTGTCCTCAACTGTTCTGACAAATAACGATAACCTTATTTTAAGCACCTTTAAAGTTCAATGTATTACCTTTTACATTCGCCGTTTTTACAGAAGTATTTAGTGCAAGCCTCTGCAAGGGCTATTTTTAATAATGAATCAATCGGGCCACTCTGTAAGCAAAGAATATATGCTTGTGTTAGTGTACTTAATAATGTTTTTGCTCTTGAGGGTAATAAGGCCATTACTATTAAACGCCAGTTACAAGCTGTATTTATAATGTTCAATTTAAAAATTGAACGTCAAAAATGGACTTGAGCCCAGTATAGTAAATTTTAGGAGATTCGCCACGGGCAACTCTAAAACGGGTTTTAATGCGCTTTTAAGGGCTAAAATTTAAAAAGTTTCTGTTTGAAAATATTTCAAAAATTTAAACAGATGTCGTGAAAAAAGTGCCGTTAGTAAAGCTACTAAAGCACCTAATAAGAAATGTAAGGAAAGAGGAAAAAGAAAAGGTGAAGAACATTTATTTTGTGATTGTTGAAAATTTCCGCGAACTGGATGGTATTTCGAGACGAATCGGTTTGCAATGTCGCCTCAAACCCCATGCCTCAAAAGCAATAGAAAGAGATTTCAGCTTGGATCGCCAATAACTCTTCTATTGTAATGATTTTAACGAATGCAGCCTATTTTGGTTGAGCCCAACGATACCTCTATCTCAATAGATAACTCTATTTCCACAGCTTTTTCCCCTAAATTAAAAATAAACAAACAAACAAACATTATTTTTACAGCAGTAAGAAAGTGAGACGGTTTAGTACGTGGTATTGCAACTCAAATTAACTACTCGTAAACCCACTCTTTTCATGCTGAAACTGACACAGCGGATTACATTTTGAAGCTTTCCTTGGACAACACTGTATGTGTATACGATGAATTGTTTGAAATGTTAAAGAGATCTGAATTTTTATAGACGCAACAATAATTTTGAGTAATCATGAAATCCCCACTTCACTTTCACATCACATGTCCGGGATTGCCAGTGAATGAGATCCATGCTCTTTATGATAGAAATCACGAAGTGTCTCCTAACCCTTAACCTCACCTAAAGGCAAGGAAGAGGCTATTTCCGAGTTGCCCCAAACATCTGTCTCAATGCGCGGCTAAGTGCAGAGCTATTGATAAGAAAATAATTTTTAATTCTAAGTCAAATAAAACTCATTTTCGCAAGAAAGGTTTGCATTGAGCCTCGTTTTGAAAGTGAGAATTTTTGGAACTTGGAAGGAACTGGTCTATTCTTTCTACAAGAAATATTTGTGTCTAATATGATGCATCCAAGTTCCGAGGTTTCTTGCATTCCTGGACATGTGTCACAGAAAACGAATAAAGTGAGACAATTTAACAACGAATTGTTTTAGAACTGACGTTCTTGTTATTCGTCGTTGCAAGTGTGAATAATAAGACAGAGAGGCATTCGTAGGGAGTTAGCAAAGTTATTTTTTAGAGGTTGTAACTAAACGAGAGTGTAATTCCTGAGAAGTATGCACATTTTTATCGATTGTTTGAAACGCCATTAAATCCACGTGCGATTGCCCCAATGCAAACAAGGTAAAATATTGTAATGGCGACTGTTGAAGTTTTTGACAACACTAAATAACCGCCCCGGAAACGAACTTTCTAGCGTCTAATTGGTCCAAAAATAACTTTTGTAAAATTCACATATCCCCAGGGCAAGACTGAGCGTTTCCCTCTCTGTCTCCGGCGTTATTCTCTCTTGGTCGTTGCTAACACACTTACCAACGTAGACGGAACAGCGGTGCCACACATAATACTTAAGACATCTGCAGAAATAGCCTGGCACAACGCAAGTTCCACCATTCTCACAGTCTCCAAGGCGACACTCAGAAGGAGCGAGAGTGGGTGGAGGTTGACTAGTGCTTGCAACCGTGGTCTGCCGCTCACTTGGAGATACTGATGTTAATCCGTGTGATGAAATCGTTGGAAGCAGGCTTGTGCTCGGAGCAGTCAGTGATGGCGTCCTCAGTCTGGACTGTGTCGTGATTGTAGACGAACTGGTGATGGAAGTGCTTTTAATTTTTGCACTGGAGTATGTAGCTGAAGCCATCTGAGTTGATTTAAACGGCAGCGGAATAGCTATTAAACAAAAAAGTTGTATTAGTATTGCAAGTATATCTAACAAAATATATGGCTGGAAATTTGGTAAAATGATAATAGTACAAAGGCTGTAAATATGTTTTAAGACACTTAAAAAAAAAACTAGAATAACCAGTATTAAGAGCAAATTAAAATGACGCTGTTCTATAACAACGATGTGTTTCAGAAAAACGAAGGCCTCTGGGTCTTTTAATCGCACGGGAGATTGATTAAAAAATGCTGACTTAAAGCTTCATTAAATTATATCCTCGCCAATGAAACCACCAACCAAGCAATTAGAGAGATTTTATCACACCCGTGAAACAATGCGTTACAACTAGTGCCAAATAGTTACAAATAAACAAAATAAAACAATAAAAGACTGTAATAGTGCGTATAAGTCTACAATCTATTTCACGGGTTAAGTAAAACACTCTAATTCTCCAAACTGTTACGAAGATTTATTCTACACTTGATTCTGATCAATCTTGGGTTGCAACCACTTGACATGACGGCCATGTTAGTGGTCAATGCAATAAAAGTTATTTAAAATAATTTAAATGGAAATGGAGTTTAGTTCCCAGAGGATAGAAATGTTCTAAATCTTGACCACCAACATGGGTGTCATGACGTCAAGTGCAAACCAACAATTGTTGTTCACAACAGTTGTATTGAATTCTGCGAGATTTTGTGGCGTACAAACGAAGAGGTCAAAAGAAGAAACTACTTTTGTGAAATCGCTTAGATAAAATAGTGTGTTGAAAGTGGATCTCCATTAGATTTTTCCGGCTTTTCTATCTTGACATATAGTTATATTGAGCGTAGATTATTTGAGTCCAAAGAAAACTACCTATTGGCCGTTTTTATGCTAGAGACGTTAAAGTCGTCTAGACGCATTTAACGTCTGGGACGTTAAAGTCGTCTAGTGTAAAAACGGGACGCACAAAAGTAGACGACCTTATTTAAAAAAGTAGATTTTTCTGAAAAAAGGACTAGGCTCTACTCTCGGAAGACACTGGACACGAGTTAAAGCGGCGTCAAAAATGAACTTCAAGCCCGCGAAATGCGAACAAATTGTTTAAACTCTAACATGGCGGCGGCGTTACAACTTTTAAAGTCTATTTCTCGCCGTCGCCAAGAAAGGCATGACTTAGAAATGCAGATGTTGGTAAGACAGAAAAGTGAATCGAGAAAGCGAAAACTTCAGATGATGGAAGATGATGAAATAGACACAGCCAAAGCAATAGATTTGTGTGCCGTCCGGGCCAAACGACCCAGAAAGGAAAGAAAGTTAATGCAAATTCAGTTCGGCCGTCTGCGAGAACAGATGCAAACTCCTTAAGTTCATCCTCACTCCACTTTCTACCACGAGACTCCTTCATGCTCTTCTTGGCCGCCATGTTATTTTGCACTCGTCCCAGTCGTCTCTGGACGAGTCGAACATAAATGCGTCCTAGTTTACGACGTCCCGTCTTTATACCAGACGACGTTAACGTCTGAGACGTTAAAGTCGTCTGTCTTATTTACCGTTTTTATACTAGACGTTAAAGTCGTCTTAAGACGACTTTAACGTCTCTAACATAAAAACGGCCATTCGCTTTCTGTTGTCTTTGAGCTACAAATATTACTTACAGCCATTGATGCAAACATCGCCTGGTGCAAGTTGATCTGGACACGAGCAAAGATAACCGTTGGGTCTTAACAGACACAAATGAGAACAACCACCAGAAGACGAGGAACAAGGATTTTCTGAGGATAAGACAGTAATAATCATTAATGAAGGAAACGTCATTTTTCTTTTAATCATAACAATTACAATTTCCTAAAATTTTATTGGTGCCTTAACTGCTTTATATTCACCAATTATTGTTTAGGATTGTAAGGGGACAAGGTAACTGGACAGTTGGCTATGATCGGACACTTTCATCAGCCAATCATGTTAAGTGCATTTAGCTAAATCCGCCAATCACGGCATTTATCACAACAATCATAGCAACAACCACTTACTCTACCGAAGTGGGGATTTTCTACAATAGACGAACTTGTAATATTAGAAAGTGTCTCTGCCAGTGTTATTTTCCCTGATTTTGGATTGTTGGTATTTTTAGCTCTTTCCCAATAAAGAATCCATTTGTTTCCTCGGAAATTGTAATGTATATGATTAATTTGGTAACAGGACTTCTTGTCGTCCAATTCGGTCAGTAGTCATACATGTGATTAAACTAGTCCCTCTCTCTCCTGGTGTTGCGTGGCATAGAGAGAGGGGCCAGAACTGGACTGGAACATACGGTTAACTACGGTTAAAATTTTCGCTTCCGTCAATCACAATAACGACGAAAGGAGACAAACAAAATTGATCGAAATCAATTAATCATGGTGGAGCGGTAGGGTGACGAGAAACATAAACGTTAGATATTAAGTTTAATTTGTGACGTAAGAGTTTGCATGTAAAAAAATACTGTAAATGAATTTGGCAAAGCAATTTGAATTTAATGCTTTACTACTTTCGTAGTAAGGGTACCATTTCGATGTCGACTGATTGTCTTAATTATAGTGAAGAATGCTACATAAAACAAACTCAAACGTTTTATTTTATGATGCGCATGCTGGGAATAAAAACTACGGCTATGAGGCTGTGGGGCTTTTCTAGCGGGTAAAACAACATATTCAATGCTGGAAAAACCAGATACATAAATATAAAATAAGCGACGACGAACACATAATATTGTGATTACAATACATTTTACGACATTTCACCATTGTAGACACTTTCAAGACAAAAATCAAGGTTCGTCAAAAAAAGAGAGAATAAAAGGGCTGGTAAATTCAATTGGTTCAAACATTTGCATCTTCAACATATACATAAATTTGTTTTAAATTTATTCAGAGGGCTTCCTTGATTTATGATTGTTTTTGCCCAGAATATTTACCATTTGACTTTAATTGGTAACAAAAGGTCCGCACTTTGTACTGCATTGCGACCTAAACTTTGGATTTTTTTTCCCATACTTGACAAATATCATCTCCTTCAGTTCTGTACTAGACAGCAGCTAACACGCCCGTTCACAAAACTCGACATTTCTCGAGTTCAAGGTTATAATATCTTTCGTCGCAACAACATAAACATTTTAATTTTTCTCACCTGGTATTGTTTTCTCACTAAGGTTATATCCATGTATGTCCATTGGCTGCCCAATACCTGTGACAAATACCGTGACATCAGCAGCACTTTCTTTGTTAGCTCTTTTAACAGTGTAGTCACTCCAGTCAGTCCAATATAAGTAGTCTCCAAGAAGTGTTAACCCAAAAGGATGAGGCAGGGTGGCTGAAGAATCTATTAAGGTCACCCTGGTGTTGGTACTAAGGTGCAAGTATTCGAGCTTGTCGTAGCTGGCATCCACCCAATATAAGCGGTTTCTTTCTTGGTCAAGCGTCAGACCATTTGGCCAAGAAAGACTTGAGTTTACGAGAACAACCCGCTGCTGTCCTGACATTTCAGCCCTTTCAATCTTTGCGTGATAACCCCAATCTGTCCAATACATCATTCTATGATGAAAAAACAAAAAATAATGAAAATGAAAAATGAAAATGTAAGGTTTGTTTGGATTGATTTAGATATTTCAACCAACCCTTTCTTGTTTTCGCACATAGTTTTCTTTAGCAATCGAATGCAACCTTAAGACACTTCAAATAATTTACATATGCTCGTCAACGTTTTCGTTTTTAAAGAGAAGAATAATAACTATTTTGCAACCAAGAAAAGCCAAGCACGTTTCCCTTCCCCTTGATTTCTTTCGCCTTTACACTGCGGCGCCTATAGATCGTTTTCAGTCAAGTGGTCAGAAGCTTTGCAAATTGCTTGGAAAAAAAAAGTTTAACATGTAAAAAGAGTTCAATTCCCACAGGATTTTTTTTTTGTACACAAACATGGCCGCCGAATAATTGTGTTGTACAAAAATATGGCCGCCGTGACGTCATGTGAAAACGATCTATAAGCCACAAATTCGACTAACTTCTAGAATGTATGAAATGAGCCAGCAAAAAAATTTTAGGATATTTCTCTCCAGTTAATTAGACAGATTTAAAGCCTGGTAGTTAGCCTGTACCCTTAGAAGCGTGTTGACAGATAGTCGAGAGCGTCAATCGTGTCTATGACGGTGATCAAAATACTTCTGCTGCCAGAGTTGGAATCGAATATTCCCACATGAAACCGGCTTATCTTTCCGAACTTGTATTGTTATCAGTAAAATGACTCCAAATGCGACGAAGGGTTTTGTTTCTTTACTCATCGATTCAAATTACTGACCCTTTGCTAACATCCAGTATAATATCCCTCGGTTCGTCTAGGCCACTTGTTATGAGAGCTTTCCGATAGGAACCGTCCAGTTTAGAGACTTCCAGTTTGTCGGTTCCCGTATCAGTCCAATAGAGGTTCCTTCCGACAATGTCCACAGCCAATCCATCTGGCGACTGCACGTTTTGGTAAAACAAGATCTCAAACATAGAGCCATTCAAGAATGAACGAGAAATGGTGTGCCTTGTCACATCTGTCCAATACACTCTGTCCTCTAGAACGTCGTAGCCAATGGCAACCGGTCGACTGATAATACTTGACAAGGGTAAAGAGATGAGTGATCCAGGAGCATGAGGAGAAACTTTCATAATCTTTCCGTATGAAGCATCGGCAAACAGCAGAAACTCATGCTCAGGAGGAGCTGCAAGAGAGACAAGATTTACGTTCAGTGTATTTTTTAAAATGTATTTAATGCTATGGTAAGAAAATGAAATCGTGTTTTGGTAGTTGTAAGCGTGCGTGGGGCATCTGTTAAGACATTTTCTTTATCTGTTTCTGTTTTGAGTGGCGTTATATTATCCATGCATTTAAAACAAAGAAGGAAATGGTGGGTCGTGGGTCTCTGTGTTTACGTCACTGCTTTAGCAAATTTCCAGTCATCAGTGACTGGTCGCGTTTCCTCTCGAAAAGGTAAGGTGGCGGTACTTAAAAAGATTTATTGTCGCAGAATTCTACACAGCAAGAAAAGTCATCCTTAAACCTTACCTTTACAAGTTCTTCCGTCGTCATCTAGGACGAGGCCTCCAGAACAGGCACAAACTCTTCCCGATTGTGTAAGGAAGCAAAGTTGACTGCATCCACCATTATTGTTATTGCATTGGTCAGTGACTGTGATTGGATATAGCAAGGCACATATAATTACCAGCAAGTAGAGTTGAATTACTACTTAGAGGATACTGTTCAAAGTAAACTGCATGCATAAGCCAGTTTTTTCTTTTATTGTGGACGTCACCGGAATGAACTGTCTTTGTTTTGCGGTTGTGACGCTAATGTTTCATATTAGAGGATGCAAGGAATAAGACGCTCTTAAAAGCTTTAAGTCGAGCTTGCTTGAAGATTAGATAAGAAATGAGGAAGTGATTAATCTACACGAAATAGGATTTACTCGCTAAAAGTTTTTCACGTCCTACTTTATTGACGGTCAAGTATTCTTTAGAAAATTTACTTTTTATATCGTATTTGACGATTTGTTTCTGCAACTGGGGATAAGAATCGCGACGTGACGGACAACATATTCAGAGCGCCATGCATGTTTTGCGAAGAAAGCTTAGGGAAGATTAATGCGAAAGTTATCGAGCTTTTACGGAACGGGTTCTAAGCGGTGATTACTTTGGGGCAAGCGACTACTTCAGGAGTCAAAAAAAAGAAAAGTGTTTATGAGCTAAACTTCGATGGTGAGGCTACCTGGTTGTTTGTAAGAAAATGAGTCTTGTCATGAGCAGGCAGTTTATTTTCGGCGATGATTGAAATGACTCGCCATGTTCATCACGTTTTTGCTCTTTGGTTACCATGTTATTTTTCTCGGATTGAGGCCCTTGATCTTCGTGAATTTAAACACGCGTAGTCAGTCAACTCAGAAATAAATCGTCCAAAATTTGTCGTCACTTCAGGACTACGACGTGAAAATGCCGAGTTTCAAGTTTTATAGAGGACGTGAATAAGTGACAGAAAATTTTTCTTTCTGATTCTGAACTTAGATATGGTTCTAAGCAATTCAAATCTGGACGATTTCGCTTGCATTTGACAAAGTAAACGAGTTAATATAATCGCAATAGAGATTGAAACAACGCAAAATTCACGTTCTAAGCGAAGCTTTTGCCTTCATCACTTTCATGGCATCTATAAAACTCCCTAAAGGGGATCTCTGTCTTTGTCATGCTATCTCTTTGTCCTCTTGGTTGAAAAAAAAATTGGTCTGTCGGGTGAGTTCTTTGCAGCATATTTATCAAATAAATGTTTTGATAACGGTGGCTTAAAAAAGCATCACCAATCAATGCAATTTTTCTCTTAACTATATTTTTATGCTATTAAAATAACAAACAGTGATCATACACATTCCTGGCCGAAGTCTGAGTTATTATCACTGCTATTTTATTGAGCTTCAAGAAAGCATGAACATAAACTACTTTATCTCTTAAAAAAAGTCCTTCCTCTCACCTGGTATTATTTTGTCACTGAGGTTATATCCATGTATGTCCATTGGCTGCCCAGTTCCTGTGACAAATACCGTGACATCAGCCGCACTTTCTTTGTTGGTTCTTTTGACAGTGTAGTCACTCCAGTCAGTCCAGTATAAGTAGTCTCCAAGAAGTGTTAACCCAAAAGGATGAGGCAGGGTGGCTGAAGAATCTATTAAGGTCACCCTGGTGTTGGTACTAAGGTGCAAGTATTCGAGCTTGTCGTAGCTGGCATCCACCCAATATAAGCGGTTTCTTTCTTGGTCAAGCGTCAGACCATTTGGCCAAGAAAGACTTGAGTTTACGAGAACAACCCGCTGCTGTCCTGACATTTCAGCCCTTTCAATCTTTGCGTGATAACCCCAATCTGTCCAATACATGATCCTGTTAAAAATTAATGTATTTTTTTGATTGATTTAGATATTTCAACCAACCCTCCTCTGATATTCACTCTTTTTGATATCCTTTACATTTTGTTTTTTTGATGCAACTTTGTTGCAACCCTTTCCATTGGACGAATACACACATATTTTCCTTTAGCCGGCGAATTCAACCTAAGGACCCCTCAATTTTTTAAATGTCCTTTAACTTTTTTGTCTTCAAAGAGAAAATAATACAACAATTTTGGAACCGAGAGAAGCCAAGCAAGTTCCTTTTGCCCTTGCTTTCTTTCGCCTTTGACTGCAGCGTGCCGTAGACCACAATTCCCACTAACTGTTAAAATAATTGCAATGACCCAGCCAACCAATTTTAGGATATTTCTCCCCGCTTATTTAAGCAGCTTTGAAGCCTGCCATTAAGCTTGTACCCTTAAAGAGTTGCTTGGCAGTTATATTTTTCAGCTTTTTATTCTTGAGCTACATACCTTACCTTTTCTTTTTTTCTCTTTCTCTTTCTTTTCTTTTTTTTCACTTTTAAAAATAATTCATCATTTCATTTATTTTAGTACCCTTCACTCACGTGGTTTACATGCATCCTTGTCATCCTTGTTACCACTTTCAACATTTCATTTTGTAAGTAATTTAGCCAGAATAGTGTATATTATATTTAAAGTATTATAAATTTATTGTATATTGTTGTTGTGGTAACGGCAAAATAAATGAATGAATGAATGAATTTATTGAAAGATAGTCAAGATCGTTAATGGCATCTACAACGGTGGTCAAATATGCCTCCGCTGCTGGAGTTGGCGTCGAATATTCCCAAAAGAAAAATGGCTTATCTTTCCTAACTTGTATTGTTATCTGTAAAATGTCTCCAAATGTAACGGAGGGTTTTGTTTCTTTACATATGGATTCAAAGTGTACTGACCCTTTACTGACATCCAGTATAATATCCCTCGGTTCGTCTAAGCCACTTGTTATCAGAGCTTTCCGATAGGAACCGTCCAGTTTGGAGACTTCCAGTTTGTTTGTTCCCGTATCAGTCCAATAGAGGTTCCTTCCGACAATGTCCACAGCCAATCCATCTGGCGACTGCACGTTTTGGTAAAACAGGACCTCAAACATAGTGCCATTCAAGAATGAACGAGAAATGGTGTTCCTTGTCACATCTGTCCAATACACTCTGTCCTCTAGAACGTCGTAGCCAATGGCAACCGGTCGACTGATAATGCTTGACAAGGGTAAAGAGCTGAGTGATCCAGGAGCATGAGGAGAAACTTTCAAAATCTTTCCGTATGAAGCATCGGCAAAGAGCAGAAACTCATGCTCAGGAGGAGCTGCAAAAGGGATAGAATCATGTCCTGGGCATCTTTTTTATATATTGTTTATGCTACGGTGAGAAAAGGAAATCGCGTTTTGGTAGTTTTACACGTAGAACATGCCGCATCTTAAAGGAGCTGTGTCAAGAAATTCAGCCAAATTAGGAAATTACAAAATGCTCGTTAAATTAAAAGAACCATAAAAATAACCGCTTAAAACTTTAAAGGAAGGTCAAAATAACATAACAAAAACAACAGATGTCACGGATGGGCAAAACTGAAGAAGATTGAAACGGACTGAAAATGGGATTTTTGAAAACTGTTCAGCCTAACAGTTCTTCAAAGTTGATCCCTGCTGCTTGCAACTTCAAAAATAATGCTCAGGAGACATATTTGTTTGTCCCGGGTCTCTGGTTTTGTCATTTACATGTAATTTCTTTGCTTACTTTAAGTTCCATAGCGATTGAGGGCGAGTAATTGGCAAAACAAAATGAACTGGACTGCCGTGACACAGCTCCTTTAATGTTAGGTTGTTCCTTTATCTGGATTTGTTTTGAGATGCGTTATATTAGGAGTTCCAATTTAAAAGTAAGTATTGGCGACAGAGCTGGAAGAAATACTGAGAATACAGTTTGAAAATAAATAAAGTGAAGAAAATGAAAGTGACCTCTGCGAATTAGGGTGGGTGAACCTTTTTAAATGAAAAATATGTTATTTTTGTGTATTTGTGATGTATATAACTGGAAGCCCTTGGAGTAAATTTTCAGAGGGCAAGCAGATGATAAACGATTTCTGCGTTTTTGGCAATTGGTTGTTTTTATTTTCTATAGATTCCTTTATTTGCCTACTTGAAGTATTCATGAAGATCACGAACGGTTGAGTAATGAATTCCGAGGAAGAGAAGAGAGTTTAATGTGTTTGGTTGTTATGTATTATGTCAACAATTTTTACCCATTCGCTAATGGAGGTACCGTTATCCATGTTTCGATGTCTTCCCATCATTCGCATTGATGAAACCTTGTTGGCTCTATGCTGTATTCAGATGTCACAATCAAGCATTTGTTCGTCAAAAGGCACAAAGCGCCTTTCTGCAGTACTAATACATTTCTCAGGAATATTCAAGGTCAATGGGCGAGCAACAGTTAAATGTGGTGCTTGAAATTTTTTCTTTTGACTTAAAGGTTTGAAAATAATTGGGCCCGCCGTAGCCTGCGTGGCATACGCTTGCCAACGCAACAGTTTTACAGTAGAATGTTTTAGCCTGGTGTTAGCTCCAAAGAGCGATTATTACACAATTTGAATCCATAGGTCAAAGCTTTCAATATCGCCCCAACGGACAAATTTGACTCAATGGTCAAAATATCAGCTGAGTTTTTTACCTTAACGGGCAGATACTTTGACATAACTATCAAATTTAACGCCTCAACTGGCAAGGTTCTTAAATTTTCATGTGGGGGTATCGAAGTCGCTTTAGAAGCAAAGCTGGTTTTATTCGCAGCTTCCTCTTTTATCTCCCCAAACTAGCAACCCAGAGTCGGTTGCTAACTCCGAGGAGAATTAGTTTTGCCTGACATTTCATGAGTACTGAATACACAGAGAAAAAAAACTATCTCTATGAAGAAGGATTTAACGGATATCTTCGCACCTCCATTTATTCGCGAATCGGCAATTAGAGCGCCCAAACACATATAAATCCAGTCTCTCGTCTTCCTCGACATTCATTACTAAAACGCTCTGGATTGAGACCTTGATGAATAATTCCACAAGCAAATAAAGACATGTAGAAAATAAGAAAAAGCAATTCCTAAACACTCACCTCTTTTATAATCTGCTCGCTCCCTGGAATTTACACGAAATCTCTCGATCTCGTCCACGACTCCACGTGCGGTGTACATGATTTCATCGCACAGGAGTGAGTACCCCGGATGATAGGAAAACCAATCGACTGAACGTGCTTCTGATGTTATATCCGACAATTTTGTCTTTCTGCCGCTATTACAAAGAATAGTTTGCTGGCTCGCAAAGGTTCGCCAGCAATTATCAAGGATGAAAGAGATTGTGGGTCGTGGTTTTGGGCCTTTAATTCATTGTGATTGCAACTCTCCAGTCATCGGTGACTGGCTCCGTTTTCTGGAAAAAGATTAAGTAGGCTCTACTTAAAAAAGGTTCAAGTAGCAGAAATTCCACACAAAAAAACGGTCATCCCTTCCTTGTCGTAATACTCATACCTTTACAATTTCTTCCGTCATTATCTAGAATGAGGCCTCCAGAACAAGCGCACACCCTTCCAGATTGTGTAAGCAAGCAAAGTTGACTGCATCCGCCATTGTTGTTATTGCATTGGTCAGTGACTGTAATTGGATATAGCAAGGACCATAATTAAAAACAATTAGAATTAACGGAACAGTATCCCGTTACTGTGCATGTACCAAACTTTGATTTTCTGACAGGATTTTGCGAATTCAAATAATGCGAGGAGGGTAAGAGAACCTGGAAAATTCCGTTTGCATCGCGCTTGGCCGAATTCGATACCACATTATAACTAATCGGAATTATAGATCAATGATATATTGTTCCCGTTAAGTTTCGATTTGGGCGAAATGGGGATTTTATGGCGTTACTTTCAATATAGCCGTTGGCCGGAGGACCAAAAGAAGGAAAACGCTTTAATGACAGTTGAAAACTTATTTCTCCCTCCAGCTGACCACATAAGCTCAGATAATCGTGTAAGGAATACCCAGAAATGGAATAGCAACAGTAAAAACTATGTAAGAAAGACACCATTGAGAAATGGATGTGACTCAGGAGATCTTGTGGTATTAAGCTTCGTGAAGCACAATGATTCGTAACGACGTGTTAGTAACTTTTAAATAAACGTCCCTACGGGCGGCAAAATCAAACAAACAGGCACTACATGTTTAAGGAAAGAATAATATAATGTTTGACTAACCTTTGCGATGCTAATTCATCCCGTTGAGATTGAATTTTTGAAGCTAAAACGCGATCAAATATTAATGGACTTGACTTGCCACAAATTGACCTCTCACACGAGTTTCAGAGCAAAAAAGCTGATTTAAAAGCGAGCAAGCTTTTCGGGTCGAAAGGGCGGCCGAGCTGCGACAAAATCGCGATAAGTCTTCGTGCCGCGAGCCAAATTTTAAATGGGACGAAAGACTGTGAAATGACGTTTAAAACATATTAAAAGGTCGCTTTTACATAAGGCAATATAGCTCTCTAACGTTTCGTAAAGTTGTGTCTATGTCCCACCAGTGAAAAAGAAAATGTATCATCTTTATTTCAAGAAACGTTCCAAAATAAGTCTTTTAAAAGGGGTCGCAATTCTAAAAGATTATAAATCTCCTTGCAATAAAACATTTCTCATAGCTATGCGTTTATGCCACCTAAAAAGTGCTCATACACATTTGTCAAATTTTGACTGTGTAAGAGCTGTTATCACCTTAAACAAAGTGCTTGGAAGAAGCATGACCAACAACAGATTTTCTCACAGAAAAACTCCGCCTACACACCTGGTATAATATTTTCACTGAGGTTATATCCATGTATGTCCATAGGCTGGCCAATACCTGTGACAAATACCGTTACATCAGCAGCACTTTCTTTGTTGGCTCTTTTAACAGTGTAGTCACTCCAGTCAGTCCAGTATAAGTAGTCTCCAAGAAGTGTTAACCCAAAAGGATGAGGCAGGGTGGCTGAAGAATCTATTAAGGTCACCCTGACGTTGGTACTAAGGTGCAAGTATTCGAGCTTGTCGTATCTGGCATCCACCCAATACAAGCGGTTTCTTTCCTGGTCAAGCGTCAGACCATTTGGCCACGACAAACTTGCGTTTACGAGAACAACCCGCTGCTGTCCTGACATGTCGGCCCTTTCAATCTTTGCGTGATAACCCCAATCTGTCCAATACATCATTCTATCAAATATAAAAAAAAACAAGTAAGAGGGTAAGGGTTTTATCAATTTTTCTTTATTATCCCCTTCCCATTTGTTATCGGTGTGTTTTAACAACATCGACGAAATAAATGCAAAAAAGATCATAGCAGTTAAGAAGCAAAATAACAGCGACCAACGCTTATGACTGCTGGTGGCATTTGGTTGTCCGTAATAAACAGTCAAGAGACTGAATAACTGCATTTGCTAAGACAGTAACAATTTTTTCCCATTGCTAGAGCTACCACCAACCGTTTGCAGAAAGGAAAATTAGGTGCACTGCAAATTTTTCTTTGCCTTTCTTCAGTAAACAGCTACACATCTTACAGTTAAATAAAGGGTTTTGTTGCCTTCCATATCCATTGCAACTACTTACCCTTTACTAATATCCAATATGATATCTCTCGGTTCGTCTAGGCCACTTGTGATGAGTGCTTTCCGATAGGAACCGTCTAGTTTGGAGACTTCCAATTTGTCGGTGCCCGTATCAGTCCAATAGAGGTTCCCTCCGACAATGTCCACAGCTAATCCATCTGGCGACTGCACGTTTTGGTAAAACAAGACCTCAAACATAGAACCATTCAAGAATGAACGAGAAATGGTGTTCCTTGTCACATCTGTCCAATACACTCTGTCCTCTAGAACGTCGTAGCCAATGGCAA
Organism: Porites rus; assembly: GCA_964035705.1. NCBI lineage: Eukaryota > Metazoa > Cnidaria > Anthozoa > Scleractinia > Poritidae > Porites > Porites rus. Next base: position 39,556,322 of record OZ037994.1, read on the forward strand.
CCGGTCTACTGATAATGCTTGACAAGGGTAAAGAGATGAGTGATCCAGGAGCATGAGGAGAAACTTTCATGATCTTTCCGTATGAAGCATCGGCAAAGAGCAGAAACTCATGCTCAGGAGGAGCTGCAAAAGAGATAAAATCATGTTCTGGGAATCTTTTTGATATTATTAATGCTATGGTAGGAGAAGGAAATTGTGTTTTGGTACTTTTACCGGCGTTGAGCATGTATCTTTCTAGTCAGTCATTTTTTCTGGATTTATTTTGAGTGGTAATATAACGAGAATGAAAAAGAGATCGTGGTCTTGGTTTTGGGCCTTTGATTCGATGTTTTGTGAACTTTCGAGTCATCAACGACCTGGTTGTAATTTTTAGTAAAAAGGTAAGGAAGCGCTACTCAAAAAAGGATTTCATTGCAGATATTGCTCACAGCTAATCAAGTAAGTCACCCTTCCTGGAATCATACCTCTACAATTTCTTCCGTCATGATCTAGAATGAGGCCTCCAGAACAAGCGCAAACTCTTCCCGATTGCGTAAGCAAGCAAAGTTGACTGCATCCGCCATTATTGTTCTTGCATTGATCTGTTACTGTAATTGGATATAGCAAGGCACATAATTAGAAGCAAATACAATGGAATCCTTACCTAGAGAATACCGTGAAATGAGAACTGCATGATAAAAGCTAGAAATGGGTAAGTAAAACATAGAGAAGTAGATATCTTTGTTTTCGGGCTGTGCTGTTGACGTTTGATTTTTATATGCAATATTCTGGCATAGCTAGAGTATGCCAGCAAGGAACCATCATACTTGAAAACTGCTATGGAGCCGATGAATTTTTATGGTGTTCAAAACATATAAGGTCGCTTAAAAAGGGCAATTTGTTATATTTTTTTTTTGTCAGGTTAATCTATGTCCAACTAGTAAGAGAGTAACATAAGTCAGTTCTTTCACGAGTGTTATACGTTTGAAAATATGGTCTTTAATACCGGTTGCGTTTCCAAAGGATCATCCATCCCGTTCTAATCAATTGCTATTCACAGCTGTCAGTTTACGCTGCACAAAGAATGCTCGTATATGTTTATCAAGATATGCCGGCATGAGAGTTAAAATCGATGCCATATTATTTTTCTGACAAATGTGCTTGGAAGAAGCATGACCAACAACAGATTTCTCACAAAAAAACTCCGCCTACTCACCTGGTATAATATTTTCACTGAGGTTATATCCATGTATGTCCATAGGCTGCCCAATACCTGTGACAAATACCGTTACATCAGCAGCACTTTCTTTGTTGGCTCTTTTAACAGTGTAGTCACTCCAGTCAGTCCAGTATAAGTAGTCTCCAAGAAGTGTTAACCCAAAAGGATGAGGCAGGGTGGCTGAAGAATCTATTAAGGTCACCCTGACGTTGGTACTAAGGTGCAAGTATTCGAGCTTGTCGTATCTGGCATCCACCCAATACAAGCGGTTTCTTTCCTGGTCAAGCGTCAGACCATTTGGCCACGACAGACTTGCGTTTACGAGAACAACCCGCTGCTGTCCTGACATGTCGGCCCTTTCAATCTTTGCGTGATAACCCCAATCTGTCCAATACATCATTCTATCAAATATAAAAAAAACAAGTAAGAGGGTAAGGGTTTTATCAATTTTTTTTTATTGTCCCCTTCCCATTTGTTATCGGTGTGTTTTAACAACATCGACGTTCGTTTTCATATCAGTCAGGTTGAGTTAAGTTTCAATTTAAAGCCGGTGGAGTTGTTAAATCCCGCGAGTGTACACATACGCCAAAGCTTTTTGGTAGGAAAATTTCAAGATGAAAAAACGAATATATAGGGGTCCAAAAACACTTGAAATCCTGCTTGTCCTCTGGGCAAGCAGCTTACACATTTTGCTTGTCTGGGCCTCTTCTGGCGGCTTCTCTTAAACAATGATTTTATTGGGGGATGACTTGCAAGACCCTTGCCTATTGGACAAATGAGCATTAAAAGTTCCTTGCCCAAAAGAAAATCTACTAGTCCGGGACTACCGAACGGGCCTTTGTTTATGCGCTGACATATAAATTTCATGTATTGGAACTGGACAATGAAGATTTAAATGCAAAGAAGATCATAGCAGTTAAGAAGCAAAATAACAGCGACCAACGCTTATGACTGCTGGTGGCATTTGGTTGTCCGTAATAAACAGTCAAGAGACTGAATAACTGCATTTGCTAAGACAGTAACAATTTTTTCCCATTGCTAGAGCTACCACCAACCGTTTGCAGAAAGGAAAATTAGGTGCACTGCAAATTTTTCTTTGCCTTTCTTCAGTAAACAGCTACACATCTTACAGTTAAATAAAGGGTTTTGTTGCCTTCCATATCCATTGCAACTACTTACCCTTTACTAATATCCAATATGATATCTCTCGGTTCGTCTAGGCCACTTGTGATGAGTGCTTTCCGATAGGAACCGTCTAGTTTGGAGACTTCCAATTTGTCGGTGCCCGTATCAGTCCAATAGAGGTTCCTTCCGACAATGTCCACAGCCAATCCATCTGGCGACTGCACGTTTTGGTAAAGCAAGACCTCAAACATAGAACCATTCAAGAATGAACGAGAAATGGTGTTCCTTGTCACATCTGTCCAATACACTCTGTCCTCTAGAACGTCGTAGCCAATGGCAACCGGTCGACTGATAATGCTTGACAAGGGTAAAGAGATGAGTGATCCAGGAGCATGAGGAGAAACTTTCATGATCTTTCCGTATGAAGCATCGGCAAAGAGCAGAAACTCATGCTCAGGAGGAGCTGCAAAAGAGATAAAATCATGTTCTGGGCATCTTTTTGATATTATTAATGCTATGGTAGGAGAAGGAAATTGTATTTTGGTACTTTTACCGGCGTTGAGCATGTATCTTTCTAGTCAGTCATTTTTTCTGGATTTATTTTGAGTGGTAATATAACGAGAATGAAAAAGAGATCGTGGTCTTGATTTTGGGCCTTTGATTCGATGTTTTGTGAACTTTCGAGTCATCAACGACCTGGTTGTAATTTTTAGTAAAAAGGTAAGGAAGCGCTACTCAAAAAAGGATTTCATTGCAGATATTGCTCACAGCTAATCAAGTAAGTCACCCTTCCTGGAATCATACCTCTACAATTTCTTCCGTCATGATCTAGAATGAGGCCTCCAGAACAAGCGCAAACTCTTCCCGATTGCGTAAGCAAGCAAAGTTGACTGCATCCGCCATTATTGTTCTTGCATTGATCTGTTACTGTAATTGGATATAGCAAGGCACATAATTAGAAGCAATTACAATGTAATCCTTACCTAGAGAATACCGTGAAATGAGAACTGCATGATAAAAGCTAGAAATGGGTAAGTAAAACATAGAGAAGTAGATATCTTTGTTTTCGGGCTGTGCTGTTGACGTTTGATTTTTATATGCAATATTCTGGCATAGGTAGAGTATGCCAGCAAGGAACCATCATACTTGAAAACTGCTATGGAGCCGATGAATTTTTATGGTGTTCAAAACATATAAGGTCGCTTAAAAAGGGCAATTTGTTATATTTTTTTTGTCAGGTTAATCTATGTCCAACTAGTAAGAGAGTAACATAAGTCAGTTCTTTCACGAGTGTTATACGTTTGAAAATATGGTCTTTAATACTGGTTGCGTTTCCAAAGGATCATCCATCCCGTTCTAATCAATTGCTTTTCACAGCTGTCAGTTTACGCTGCACAAAGAATGCTCGTGTATGTTTATCAAGATATGCCGGCATGAGAGTTAAAATCGATGCCATATTATTTTTCTGACAAATGTGCTTGGAAGAAGCATGACCAACAACAGATTTTCTCACAGAAAAACTCCGCCTACTCACCTGGTATAATATTTTCACTGAGGTTATATCCATGTATGTCCATAGGCTGCCCAATACCTGTGACAAATACCGTTACATCAGCAGCACTTTCTTTGTTGGCTCTTTTAACAGTGTAGTCACTCCAGTCAGTCCAGTATAAGTAGTCTCCAAGAAGTGTTAACCCAAAAGGATGAGGCAGGGTGGCTGAAGAATCTATTAAGGTCACCCTGACGTTGGTACTAAGGTGCAAGTATTCGAGCTTGTCGTATCTTGCATCCACCCAATATAAGCGGTTTCTTTCCTGGTCAAGCGTCAGACCATTTGGCCACGACAGACTTGCGTTTACGAGAACAACCCGCTGCTGTCCTGACATGTCGGCTCTTTCAATCTTTGCGTGATAACCCCAATCTGTCCAATACATCATTCTATCAAATATAAAAAAAAACAAGTAAGAGGGTAAGGGTTTTATCAATTTTTCTTTATTGTCCCCTTCCCATTTGTTATCGGTGTGTTTTAACAACATCGACGTTCGTTTTCATATCAGTCAGGTTGAGTTAAGTTTCAATTTAAAGCCGGTGGAGTTGTTAAATCCCGCGAGTGTACATATACGCCAAAGCTTTTTGGTAGGAAAATTTCAAGATGAAAAAACGAATATATAGGGGTCCAAAAACACTTGAAATCCTGCTTGTCCTTTGGGCAAGCAGCTTACACATTTTGCTTGCCTGGGCCTCTTCTGGCGGCTTCTCTTAAACAATGATTTTATTGGGGGATGACTTGCAAGACCCTTGCCTATTGGACAAGTGAGCATTAAAAGTTCCTTGCCCAAAAGAAAATCTACTAGTCCGGGACTACTGAACGGGCCTTTGTTTATGCGCTGACATATAAATTTCATGTATTGGAACTGGACAATGAAGAAATAAATGCAAAGAAGATCATAGCAGTTAAGAAGCAAAATAACAGCGACCAACGCTTATGACTGCTGGTGGCATTTGGTTGTCCGTAATAAACAGTCAAGAGACTGAATAACTGCATTTGCTAAGACAGTAACAATTTTTTCCCATTGCTAGAGCTACCACCAACCGTTTGCAGAAAGGAAAATTAGGTGCACTGCAAATTTTTCTTTGCCTTTTTTCAGTAAACAGCTACACATCTTACAGTTAAATAAAGGGTTTTGTTGCCCTCCATATCCATTGCAACTACTCACCCTTTACTAATATCCAATATGACATCTCTCGGTTCGTCTAGGCCACTTGTGATGAGTGCTTTCCGATAGGAACCGTCTAGTTTGGAGACTTCCAATTTGTCGGTGCCCGTATCAGTCCAATAGAGGTTCCTTCCGACAATGTCCACAGCCAATCCATCTGGCGACTGCACGTTTTGGTAAAACAAGACCTCAAACATAGAACCATTCAAGAATGAACGAGAAATGGTGTTCCTTGTCACATCTGTCCAATACACTCTGTCCTCTAGAACGTCGTAGCCAATGGCAACCGGTCTACTGATAATGCTTGACAAGGGTAAAGAGATGAGTGATCCAGGAGCATGAGGAGAAACTTTCATGATCTTTCCGTATGAAGCATCGGCAAAGAGCAGAAACTCATGCTCAGGAGGAGCTGCAAAAGAGATAAAATCATGTTCTGGGAATCTTTTTGACATTATTAATGCTATGGTAGGAGAAGGAAATTGTGTTTTGGTACTTTTACCGGCGTTGAGCATGTATCTTTCTAGTCAGTCATTTTTTCTGGATTTATTTTGAGTGGTAATATAACGAGAATGAAAAAGAGATCGTGGTCTTGGTTTTGGGCCTTTGATTCAATGTTTTGTGAACTTTCGAGTCATCAACGACCTGGTTGTAATTTTTAGTAAAAAGGTAAGGAAGCGCTACTCAAAAAAGGATTTCATTGCAGATATTGCTCACAGCTAATCAAGTAAGTCACCCTTCCTGGAATCATACCTCTACAATTTCTTCCGTCATGATCTAGAATGAGGCCTCCAGAACAAGCGCAAACTCTTCCCGATTGCGTAAGCAAGCAAAGTTGACTGCATCCGCCATTATTGTTCTTGCATTGATCTGTTACTGTAATTGGATATAGCAAGGCACATAATTAGAAGCAATTACAATGTAATCCTTACCTAGAGAATACCGTGAAATGAGAACTGCATGATAAAAGCTAGAAATGGGTAAGTAAAACATAGAGAAGTAGATATCTTTGTTTTCGGGCTGTGCTGTTGACGTTTGATTTTTATATGCAATATTCTGGCATAGGTAGAGTATGCCAGCAAGGAACCATCATACTTGAAAACTGCTATGGAGCCGATGAATTTTTATGGTGTTCAAAACATATAAGGTCGCTTAAAAAGGGCAATTTGTTATATATTTTTTTTGTCAGGTTATTCTATGTCCAACTAGTAAGAGAGTAACATAAGTCAGTTCTTTCACGAGTGTTATACGTTTGAAAATATGGTCTTTAACACTGGTTGCGTTTCCAAAGGATCATCCATCCCGTTCTAATCAATTGCTATTCACAGCTGTCAGTTTACGCTGCACAAAGAATGCTCGTGCATGTTTATCAAGATATGCCGGCATGAGAGTTAAAATCGATGCCATATTATTTTTCTGACAAATGTGCTTGGAAGAAGCATGACCAACAACAGATTTTCTCGCAGAAAAACTCCGCCTACTCACCTGGTATAATATTTTCACTGAGGTTATATCCATGTATGTCCATAGGCTGCCCAATACCTGTGACAAATACCGTTACATCAGCAGCACTTTCTTTGTTGGCTCTGTTAACAGTGTAGTCACTCCAGTCAGTCCAGTATAAGTAGTCTCCAAGAAGTGTTAACCCAAAAGGATGAGGCAGGGTGGCTGAAGAATCTATTAAGGTCACCCTGACGTTGGTACTAAGGTGCAAGTATTCGAGCTTGTCGTAGCTGGCATCCACCCAATACAAGCGGTTTCTTTCCTGGTCAAGCGTCAGACCATTTGGCCACGACAGACTTGCGTTTACGAGAACAACCCGCTGCTGTCCTGACATGTCGGCCCTTTCAATCTTTGCGTGATAACCCCAATCTGTCCAATACATTATTCTGTCAGATATAAAACATGTAAGAGGGTAAGGGTTTTCTCAGTTTTTCTAATAATAATAATAATAATAATAATAATAATAATAATAATAATAATGATATTCTACGAAAGGTCCTGTCCATCAAGTGACAATAATGACAAAGAAACCCAAGTTCAAAGTTTGGACTCGGCCCTTATTAACTGAACACTTATAACAATAATAGTAATAGTAATAATAACAATAATAAACAAATAAATATGTAAGGTTTTTTTTAGATTAGATTTGATATTTCAATTAACCCTTCTGTGGTATTCACTGACGTTGGTATCTGTTTTGGTTTAATTTTATCCCTAGATTAAATTTTATGTTTCTTTATATCAAACTCGTTATCAAGCATTACCATGTCCAAAACACAGAAGAAAATAAAATTTAAACCAAGGATAAAACTGAACCAAAATATATCTTTTATCTTTCGTTTTCTTAATGCAGTTGTGTCGCGACGTTATCCATTTGACTACATTGCGCACATATTTTTCTTTAGCATTCGATTCAACCTAAAGACAACTCAGATAATTTTACATCTGCTCTGAAACGTTTTTGCCTTTAAAGAGAGAAAAGGAATGACAATTTTGCAACCAAAAGAAGCAAAGCAAGGTCACCTTGCTAAAACTGACGCTCTCTTTTTCCCTTACTCTGCAGCGCCTATGCTCAACAAATTCGACCAACGAAGGATAAATGCAAAGAGCGAACCAAACAGTTTTAAGATCATTCTGTCCTTTTATTTAAACAGATTTGAAGCCTGTTATTAAGCTAATGTACCCTTAAAAGGGTGTTTGTCAAGGACGTTAATGGCGTCTATGACGGTAATTAAACACTTCCGCTGCCATTGTTGGCATCGAATGTTCCAGAAAGAAAAAACACAGGGTGCTTGTCTTTCCTAACCTGTACTGTTATCAGTAAAATGTCTCCAAATGTAACGACGGATTTTATTGCATTCAATATCGATTTAAAGTACTGACCCTTTACTAATATCCAATATGATATCTCTCGGTTCGTCTAGGCCACTTGTGATGAGTGCTTTCCGATAGGAACCGTCCAGTTTGGAGACTTCCAATTTGTCGGTGCCCGTATCAGTCCAGTAAAGGTTCCTTCCGACAATGTCCACAGCCAATCCATCTGGCGACTGCACGTTTTGGTAAAACAAGACCTCAAACATAGAACCATTCAAGAATGAACGAGAAATGGTGTTCCTTGTCACATCTGTCCAATACACTCTGTCCTCTAGAACGTCGTAGCCAATGGCAACCGGTCGACTGATAATGCTTGACAAGGGTAAAGAGATGAGTGATCCAGGAGCATGAGGAGAAACTTTCATGATCTTTCCGTATGAAGCATCGGCAAAGAGCAGAAACTCATTTTCAGGAGGAGCTGCAAGAGAGATAGAATTAAGGTCAAGGCAATTTTATGATAATCAGGTAATGCATGATAGCAGAAGGAACTGAAACATGCATTGGTAGTTACAGGCGTGGACGATATTTGTAGAAGTCACTTTATATCATCTAGTTTGAGTGACGTTATATTATCCTGCATTCAAATGAATAAATGCGAGTTTGAGCGTTTAATTCAATGCGATTTTACCTCCTAAGTCAGTGATGATTGGACCTGCTTCTTTAAAAGACTGGCACGGAGAAGTTGCAAAAAAAAAACATTGTTATGAAAACGTTTTAGACGAGAAAATTCATGCCTTTTCGATGGTAATAAACTGTACCTTTACAATTTCTTCCGTCATCATCTAGAATAAAGCCTCCTGAACAAGCACAAACTCTTCCAGATTGTGTAAGTAAGCAAAGTTGACTGCATCCGCCATTGCTATTACTGCACTGGTCTGTGACTAGAATTTGATAGAGCAAGGCACAAAAATAAAAGCAATTAGAATTGAATCATTACTTAGAGGGGACCGTAAAAAGACTACTGTATGTAAAGAGCAGTAAAGTGCATGGAAAGATATAGCATGTTAATATCGTTTTTGAGCTGTATGGTCGATTTTTTATTTACAGCATTTATTACTAAAGTATGCTAGGTAACAGCACACTTGTAATTTGCATTGGTGCCGATTTGACTTTGAAATGTGTTTAAAATAGTCTATATTGTAAAGCTGCTTTCAAAAAGTTGACATGGTTATTTTTCGTCAGCTTATTAAGCTTTTAGGATCACGTGCCAAACCCCCAAGACATCTGAGTAGGAGACTAGTTATATCTATGGCAAACTAGTGGAAGGAAAATCTGTCAAAGGATATTTGGAAATTAAAGGTCTTGAAAGCGGTCGGTCGCACTTCTAAAAGATCATAGTCGATTTGCATCTGATTTAATTTTCATTTTTTCATAGCGATCAGTTTATGCTACCTAAACAGTCCTTATGGAAGGTGTGAGCCATAATTGCTACATATTAATTTCTCTAACAAATATGCTTTAGGGATATGTGATAATAACAATAGCTTTTTCCTCATAGAAAACTCCTTGTACTTGCCTGGTATTGTTTTTTCGCTCAGGTTGTAACCATGTATGTCCATAGGCTGCCCAATACCTGTGACAAATACCGTTACATCAGCAGCGCTTTCTTTGTGGGCTCTTTTAACAGTGTAGTCACTCCAGTCAGTCCAGTATAAGTAGTCTCCAAGAAGTGTTAACCCGAAAGGATGAGGTAGAGTGACGTAAGAATCTATTAAGGTCACCCTGACGTTGGTACTCAGGTGCAGGTATTCGAGCTTGTCGTAGCTGGCATCCACCCAATATAAGCGGTTTCTTTCTTGGTCAAGCGTCAGACCATTAGGCCACGACAGACTTGTGTTCACGAGAACAACCCGCTGCTGTCCTGACATGTCAGCCCTTTCAATCTTTGCGTGATAACCCCAGTCTGTCCAATACATGATTCTATAGACAACAAATAAGAAAGGCTAAATCACTTTTCTTTTTCATGTAGATCTCACAACCGCTTGTCGTTACGTCTTTGAAAACATTGATGTGCGTCGTTACCTTTTTTTCAATCCACACACTTTGTAGCGACTTTAAAATTGCAGAAATTTAAAGCAACCCACCCTTTACTAACATCCAGTATAATATCCCTTGGTTCGTCTAGGCCACTTATTATGAGAGCTTTCCGATAGGAGCCGTCCAGTTTAGAGACTTCCAGTTTGTTTGTTCCCGTATCAGTCCAATAAAGGTTCCTTCCGACAATGTCCACAGCCAATCCATCTGGCGACTGCACGTTTTGGCTAAACAAGACCTCAAACATAGAACCATTCAAGAATGAACGTGAAATGGTGTTCCTTGTCACATCTGTCCAGTACACTCTGTCTTCTAGAACGTCGTAGCCAATGGCAACCGGTCGACTGATAATGCTTGACAAGGGTAAAGAGATGAGTGATCCAGGAGCATGAGGAGAAACTTTCATAATCTTTCCGTATGAAGCATCGGCAAACAGCAGAAACTCGTGCTCAGGAGGGGCTGTAAGGGAAAGATTTAAGGTGTCAGCAATTATAAAATTATTTATGTAATGCATGATAGTAAAAGGAAAACACGCACTTGTCTTTATACGTGTCGACGATCATTTTCGAAGTCTCTTTTTCTGGTCCACTTTGAGTGACGTTATAGTCAACACCCACATTCAAAACAAGGAATGCGGATTTGTACGATCGAAACTCCCCAGTCATGATGACTGGCTCTGTTTCCTAAAAAAAAGGTGCGGAGACGATACTTAAATGTTCTTTTCGTGAAAAAGCTTTAGGTGAGAAAATCCTTGCCCCTTTGATGGTTATAAGCCATACCTTTGCAATTTCTTCCGTCGTCATCTAGAATGAAGCCTCCTGAACAAGCACACACGCTTCCAGATTGTGTAAGCAAGCAAAGTTGACTGCATCCGCCATTGTTGTTATTGCATTGGTCAGTGACTGTAATCGGATATAGCAAGGCATATAATCATTACTTATAGGACACCATAAAAAGACTACCACATGTGAAAAGCAGAAATTAGGAGGTAACACATCGCACATAACACGTGTTTGTTTTCGAGCTGTATGGTCGACTTTTTATTTAAGCATTCAAAACTAGAAAGTGCCAAGTAAGCATAGAAGACTGTATCAGCCATTACTGTTATTGTACTGGTCTTTTACTGTCATTGTATATAGCAAGGCACATAATAAAAGCAATTAGAATTGAATCATCACTTAGAGGGGACAGCAAAAAGACTACCGCATGTAAAAAGCAGAAATTGGGAGGTACGATATCGTACGTTAGACGACTCTGTTTTCGAACTCTTAATTTTTCGACTTTATATTTACAACATTCATAACTAGAGTATGCCAGCCGATGAAACAGCACACTTCTAATCAACAGTGGTGCCGATTTAACTTTGGGATGTGTTTAAAATAAACCATACTGCAGGGTTGCTTTCTAAAAACGCGACAAAGCTATTTTTTCGCCAGGGTGTTACGCTTAATAAGGAACGAGTGACGAAACCCTAAGAACATCTAAGTAGAAGGCTAGTTATGCGGCCATGTCAAACTGAGAGAAGAAAAATGTACAAATCTTTTGAGGAATTCTTGGCAATTGAAGGCTTTGATAAGCGTCGCACTTCTAAAACTTCATTGATCTGCATTTAATTTAGTTTTCATTTTTTGATAGCTATCACTTTATGCTACCTAAACAGTGCTTATGGAAGGTGTGAGCCATTAGCGCTGCGTATTTTAAATTTTGCCTAAAAATATGCTTTATAGCCTGCGAAAACATCCGTTTCTCCTCGCTCTTCGCTGCTGGGGACGTTTCGCGCGGAGGAACGTCTGCGACTCAGGACAGAAGTTCCATACTGATGACGGAAATCAATGTTTACATAATAAATCCGGTAGTCATGAGGGTCGAAATATAAATTTGACCAATTTTACGTGTCTTCTGTTCGATTTTGGTAAAGTGTTGTGTTCATCTGCCAACGTGCTCCATGCATCAAAACTCAAATGCTTCTTCAGGAGAAGACTATATGCCACAAATATTGGCTGTTTTGTTCTAGATTCTTCGCGTTTATATTTGACCCTTGTGGCCTTTTGTCTTTTGTCTGTCATTCGTAAACAATAGCTAAAACAATGCAACTACTTCATCGACCAATCAGCGCTTCTGACCAGATTCCGGACAGATTTTACGTCATCAGTATGGAATTTCTGTCTCTGAGTCGCAGACATTCCTCCACGGCGAAGAGCAAGGAGAAACGGATCTTTTCGCAGGCTGTATGCTTTAAGGACATTTAAAAATAGCAAAAAAATTTTCTCGTAGAAAACCCCTTGTATTTGTACTTGCCTGGTATTGTCTTTTCACTGAGGTTATATCCATGTATGTCCATAGGCTGCCCAATACCTGTGATAAAAACCGTGACATCAGCAGCGCTTTCTTTGTGGGCTCTTTTAACAGTGTAGTCATTCCAGTCAGTCCAGTATAAGTAGTCTCCAAGAAGTGTTAACCCGAAAGGATGAGGTAGAGTGACGTAAGAATCTATTAAGGTCACCCTGACGTTGGTACTAAGGTGCAAGTATTCCAGCTTGTCGTAGCTGGCATCCACCCAATATAAGCGGTTTCTTTCTTGGTCAAGCGTCAGACCATTAGGCCACGACAGACTTGTGTTCACGAGAACAACCCGCTGCTGTCCTGACATGTCAGCCCTTTCAATCTTTGCGTGATAACCCCAGTCTGTCCAATACATGATTCTATAGACAATAAATAAGCAAGACTAAATCACTTTTCTTTTTCATTTAGATCTCTCAACCGTTTGTTGTTATGTCTTTGAAAACATTGACGTCGTTATCTCTTTTTTAATCCATACACTTTGTAACCGCTTCAAAATTGGAGAAAGATAAGGCCACTTACCCTTTACTAACATCCAATATAATATCCCTTGGTTCGTCTAGGCCACTTGTTATGAGAGCGTTCCGATAGGAGCCGTCCAGTTTAGAGACTTCCAGTTTGTCGGTTCCCGTATCAGTCCAATAGAGGTTCCTTCCGACGATGTCCACAGCCAATCCATCTGGCGACTGCACGTTTTGGCTAAACAAGACCTCAAACATAGAACCATTCAAGAATGAACGTGAAATGGTGTTCCTTGTCACATCTGTCCAGTACACTCTGTCTTCTAGAACGTCGTAGCCAATGGCAACCGGTCTACTGATAATGCTTGACAAGGGTAAAGAGATGAGTGATCCAGGAGCATGAGGAGAAACTTTCATAATCTTTCCGTATGAAGCATCGGCAAACAGCAGAAACTCATGCTCGGAAGGATCTTCAATGAAATGAAATTGAACAAAATTAGAGGATTAGTAAATTTTGAAGGAGTTGCACATATATATACTTTTTTTAAAAAATTTGATTTTTAATAGGAATTTGATTCTTGTATTTAGCTGTGTAAATGACAGTTTGATTTTTATAATTAAATTAATATTTTAAATAAGGCATTGCTCCATGTATCGAATGTAATTTTTTCTTAATCAGAACGCCTTGCGATCTCTCCATGATTTCTTCCACTTTTTACAGTTTTTAACCTAACTAAAGGGTTTTGGGTACTATTGGTACATTACTACTATTGTGCGATCCTTTTCGCATGTTTTTAATATACTTGCTCCCTTACATTTGTTTGACGACTCAGACTGTGGTGAATAATATTCTTTTTCAGTTTATCATTTTGTTAAATTTGGAGACTCCTCCAAGCAGAAGTCCATCTCTTTTACAGGTCAACTAATTAGTAGCCTAGTGTGAGAAAACGCCCTTTATTTCGAGACGTCACCAATGGTTTCCCCGCCAACTAACGTCTGAGAAACGAGTACAGATATTCCATACTGATATGATGCCTTACTACCCACACCAGGCTAGTGCACCTGATTGGTCGTGCCGCGTGGGAAATTTGTTTCAACCAATCAGAGGCACAACCTGGATCTGGTTCGTGACACGTCATCAGAGTGAAATCCGAGGTGGTTTCGCGAAATGTCAGCTGCTTTCTCAGGCTAGCTATAATTAGGAATATATTTTTATTATATATAAACTGATGAAATACCAGGATTTTTCCTTTCACTAAAAATCATATCTTCGAAGATACTATTTTTATCTTTCACGTGTGAGGATATTAGTGTCGCCATGGTTACTAACATGATTTGATTTTGATTTTTGATTTTGGAACAGAAAATATAAGAATTGTCTTTATTTCTCCTTTTTAACTTTATATCCGAGTTTCATAACATGACAGGCATTTTGCGATAGGTCACCACTTTAATTGCACTATTTTTCTCTTTCGAAAATGAATTTAAAAAAGCTGTGTTTTATGTAGGAATTTCATCAGTATCTATCTATCAGGTTCTCTTGCTGAGAGTATCTCTCGCTCGTTCGCCTCGCTCACTTGTGAGAGATACTTTCAGCACTCGAAGATAAAATTCGTATCCCCGCGCGGCCATGCAATATCCTCTATATTTACCTTGACAGGATTTCCCATCGTCATTGAGAACTGATCCGCCTGAGCATGCGCACTCTCCTCCAGATGGTGTAAGCAGACAAAGTTGATCACATCCACCATTGTTATTACTACACTCTTCAGTAACTAAAAAATTTCACAATCATCATGGCGTTGTTATTTGCAATGGTAAATATAAAGGGATTTTAGCCTTAAAATTTTGAGTGTTTGGTTCAAATATACATTGACGCGCCCAAAGTTATTATTACAAGATGTGATTTATCTGCCTAATCTTAGTTGATAGCTTATTGTGTCTAGAGTAAAAAAAAAAAAAAGAAAAAGAGAAAGAAAAGAAAAACACTACGAGGTTTTCTCATAACAAAGTTGTCCTCATTACCTGGTACTATTGATGCACTAACGTTATATCCATGTATGTCCATGGGCTGTCCGATGCCGCTGATAAAAGCTGAGATAATACCAACGCTCTCTTTATTCGCTCGATAAACAGCGTTTGTGCTCCAGTCGGTCCAATAAACATGATCTCCCAGCAGTGTAAGACCAAAGGGGTGTGGCAACACACTTGATGAAATCAGCAAGGTTACCCTGTTGTTATTATCGAGATCCAAGTATTCAAGTTTGTGATAACTTCCGTCCACCCAGTACAATCTATTGGTGTCTTTATCAAGTGTCAGGCCGTTGGGCCAACGCAATACGGAATTTACCAATACACTGCGCCCTTTACCGGCCATATTAGCTTTCTCTATTTTCGGATTGGAACCCCAGTCTGTCCAGTACATGATTCTATGAAAATACCAACAAAAAAATTTTCGTGTAGATAAATGCAAAAAACATCAACGCAGTTACAGACGTAGGTATAAGGGTTGCGATTGAGAACTTTATACTGAAAAGCTCCTAATACGTATTCCGCCTTGACAAGTATACGATTATTCATGAAAATGATCAACATATTAATTTTATATAATGAAAACGCGAAATAAAACTGATAAATAAATGCAAAGAAGATCATCGCCGTCGGTTGCGTATGAATTTAACTGAGATGGTCTTCTTTGGCTAGTCCAATATATCAAATTAATATATTCATCATTTTATTTTCATTTTTCAGGGGCATATTATGAGCTAGATTTAAAGACCAGCTCCTAGTTGGCTTGCTATAAGCATTTGCAAAAGTACTTGAGACACTGTACCGTATTTTGGCGTAAATGGCCTGTCCATGATCTTGTGCTTGTGATCCCCCCTCCACTCCTTATCAAAGTTGCTAACAATACAAGACCATGCTCAAAACTTGGAGGAACAACTTTGAATTGGAGGGAGGAGGGAGGTGAGCATTACATCTCACAGACCTGTGATCTAGAGCGATTTGATGCAAGAAAGGTTGTTTTTTCGTGGGAGTGTCACAGCATTTTTGCAACTGGTCGAAGCTCAACTGGTCAGAGCTCTGCGAGGTATCGCTGAGGTCAGGATTCGACTGATGGCAAGCCTGATGTTTTTTGAAGCTGAATAGTTACAAGCAAACTCTGTTTCTTCTCGGGTGCAAGTGAACTCTTCTCAGCTAGCGAAGGCCTCTTTTCCCTGGTATTCGGCGGGCGGGAATACCAGGGAAAAGAGGCCTCTGCTAACAGGGAATAGTCAATCATAGTCGCTGTATCATGTTTTTTTCAAAGAGTTTTTGGTCTAAGTTTAAATATTTTTGGCACCAACTTTCAAAGGAAAAATACAACTATCATTGCATGACTTTATAGTAGGAGTAGAGACCACAGGTGGCGCTTCGTATCATCATTTACTTTTATATGCTAATTACTGGTAAAGTTTATCTGGGCAAACAATACACTTCTGAGTATACATGGAATTTTAAAAAAGGTTGTGGCGACATATGAAACTGAATGACTTACTAGCTTTTACTTTGAAAAGAATGCTGTTTTTTTCATTGAAAAGACTTACTGTAAATGGTTTATAAATCCTAATAATTTTTTTAATAGATTATTATTTTTCCGTTGCTTGCATAATTGTAACTTGTCTTAATCACTTAGTTTAAGTTAGAGTTGGATGTACATGTAATATATTGTACTGTTACTGTTTACTTTTTTTTGTATGAACTGTTGTAATAACTCTATTTTCGTATCTTATTGGACATTAGTCATTGTCACCCATTTTTTTTTGTCAGTTAGCAAGTTAGTTAGTAATGGTTAGAAGTATAACCAAGGGAAATGAATTTTAATTCTTAAAAACTCCTTTTACGGAGGAAAAAGCTGTAATGGAAGGTGAATTTAGGGTACCAAGATACATTCCTTTTTCGAAGAAATACGTACCGTGTCTGGATAACTATATTTTTATTAACTATACCTTATCAGGCAATTGAGCATGGAAGGAGTAAAAGTGCGAGGGTTATCCTTAAGGCAGGATTGACGGATTTGAAAACGAATTCTCCCGTCATGCCTGTGGGCAAAGCTCACAGCTAAGTCGCATCTATGCAAGGAAGCAGGCGTTAAATCTGTCATTTTCTTTGTGTCGCATTAGAGAGCTTTAGCATCGACGATAGCGTGTTTTTTTTTTTTCAAACTTTGTCGAGTTTATTCCAATTTGCTAAAAATATCAAAAATAGGCGAATTCCCTGGAGTTGATTTCTTGGGGACTGCACTTAAGTTTAGAAAGAGAGAAAAAAATTGTCAAATTTTATTTACTCCATAAAACGTGAAATTAGGGATTTTCTCGTCGTAGTCGTGTAGGGACGACAAAGAAATGTACAGAAAAAGTGTTGCACCTACTTGTTTTGACGTTCTTGTTCCAGTCTCCGTCGCCGTCGCCGTTGCTACAGCTCTCTATTATACATGCATACGGACTTCATTTAATTCTTACCCTTTACTAACATCCAATATGATGTCTCTAGGTTCATCTAACCCGGTTGTTATGAGGGCTTTACGGTAGGATCCGTCCAGTTTAGAAACTTCCAGCTTATTGGTGCCCGTATCAGTCCAGTACAAGTTCCTTCCGACGATGTCTACCGCCAGTCCGTCTGGTGTTTGCACGTTTTGGTCAAAAAGGACTTCCTGCATAGAACCATTCAAAAATGAACGAGAGATCGTATTCCTTGTAACATCTGTCCAGTACACTCGGTCCTCTACCAGATCGTAGCCAAGGGCAACGGGTCGGGTAATTATGCTTGCAGATAAAGGCAGTTGTACACGCTGTTGGGGATCATGAGGAAGTACTTTCACTATTCTACCATATGTGGCATCGGCAAACAACAGAAACTGCTGAGGTGCTAAAAGTAATAAGGAAGGTTCTAATCAATAAAAGAAATGACTATTGGCAACTACATCTTTTAATAATAATAATTCTCTTTGTAAGTAAACTTAACGTGTAATGCCTAGAAATAAGCACTATTTATCAAACGCGAGGATACAAAGGCTGGATATACGTTCAAGTACTCTTTTGCGTTTTTATGCACCGAAAGGAATTCCATGTCTATGTAAAAGCGCAAACAAATACGAGGTCAATATCCAGCTACCTCGACCGAACAAACTTCTGCAATAAAGGATTTTTACATTTGCCCAAACAAACTTTCTTTTTGCGGGACATAGCGGAAGCTAGCGGATAATCTTGTCTGCTGGGGTAGATAATCAGAACTCACGATTCTTTTTGTTGTAAGTGAATCACTCCAATTCAAACGTTTCGTTTGATTTTCCTCTTTGGATTAATTTTTATATCTGGTGATAGTGAGTCTAAAGCAAAGGGAAAAATTGGCAACCGAACAAAATAGATGGACACCGTTGTGTTTTTCGCATGCATCATTTTTTGTGTAAGATTTCCTATGATCTTTTCTTTTAATGTCTTAGGATGGTAGGCAATAAACGTGTCATTTCTGCAGTACAGCATGAAGTACCTTCACAAGTCTTCCCGTCGACGGCGAGATTAAGCCCATCTGAACATGAACACTTTGCCCCAAATGGTGTTAGCAAGCAAAGCTGGCTACATCCTCCATTGTTGTTACTACATTCATCAGTAACTGAAAAGAAGAAAGAGCTTCTTTGTTTCTCATAGTTTGTGACTTGATATAGAAGATATGCTACAGCCCCGCCATCCTCAGGGATGACAAGAGATAGAAAGTGACTGATCCTTCGGATGCGAATTAAGAACATCCTGTGTCTTTACAACTAAGACTTTTTATGATATGCCAAGATTTACAACCCAGCTCATGTTTGAATCGTCTCAACGCCGTCCGTGGCTACAGAGAAAATTGAACGTTTTAAATCATATGGAAGACAAGATTTCCTAGTGCAGCCACTGACGTACTAATACCGATCGTTCAATGCAACTGTGACTACGATTTTTGGTTTAAATACCTGGTAAAAACGTATTATTCACATCGTAGGCATGAATAAGCTGCGGTTGAGATTCGGTGGATAGTATTTTAACGACATTTCCCCCATTTTGTCGATCTGCCCGGTATATTCCATAATAATACTGGCTTGTCCAGTAGAGATTATTCTGATTAAGTGCCAGTCCAAACGGGTAACTCAGGTAGACATGACTTGAAATAACTTGTCTTCGAGTGTTAGTTGGAAACTCGTACACCTCGAGCCTCTCATAAAGTCCATCTATCCAGTAAAGCCAGTTTCTGTCAAAATCAAGAGCAAGCCCATTGGGATAGAACAGTCCTGAGTCAATAACAGTGACTCTGTTTTGACCGTCCATATCTGCTTTCTCTATTCTTTCGTCAATTCCCCAGTCAGTCCAGTACACGAATCTGCCGAGCAAAAAGAGAAGCTCACTAAGGATTTTGTAAAAATGAAAATGGAACGAAACAAAGGTAGGTATAGAGTGCGGAAAAATGGTAGTAAACTCCCGAATGAAAGATGAAGCTGCTGTGTGGTTATTTTGTTTAATGTGCAAGAACAGAATTTGTTAGAGAATTTCATTATTTAACAAGGATCACGGTAGCAGTGCAATTTGCGCTATGTACGTTTAGTGAAGGCTATCTGCACAAATACCAAGAGCTGATTGATTCTTCACTTTTCTTGGTAGATGTTGTAACGAATAAGCCGCGGTTTTTCAATCGTGATTGTATTACTAGATATAAGACATGATTAAACCCAAAATAGTTTAAAATAGATTAAATAATCTAAGTAATGACGGGTCGAGAAACATCACTGATTGCTTGAACTAATTTGGAAAAAAACTTGGTGAGGGGAAGGATTGGGGCAATGTGAGGAAAAGGGACGACCGCGGAGATTTTATCGTATTTTAAATGGGCCATTTGCACGATGACATCATTTACTACTACGACCAGAATACTTCAGGGTTTTCCTTTCTAGTGCAAAGTACAGCTTTTGTCATTTAAAATCTCCCTGGGATTACCAAATTTAAATATGAAAAGAAAACGAAAAGGATTCTGGTCGTAATAGTTAAATGACGCCATCGTGCAAATGGCCTATTATCGTTTTTGACTGAAACAGAAAGTCCTGATTGGCCTGGGTCCAGTTGTTCCAAGGGCGATTAGCGCTAACCCGAAGTCAAATTTGACTGTCTTTTTCTCGCTTTGTTCAAAAGCATTTTAACTGTTGGATAATTTTTTGTCTGTTATTTTAAGAGCGTGCAATCATCAAATTGTAGACAGAAAGAATTAAACTGATATTGCGTTTTAAGCTTTTACATGATAATTCAATTCAAATTTCGGACTAACCCTGAGTTATCTTAACTTGGCTTTGAACAACCCGGCCCTGTTATACTCAAGAAAATTAACGATTAAGTATAAAGGCCAGGAGATTCAGGCTACTCCATAGTTGATTACAGATAAATTATGAGTTGAAGCCCAACTTAAAGGTTAAATTATACTAGGAAAACAATCTGAGAAGTAACTTCGCGAACATATGCCTATGTCAATCATACCCTCTAGTGACATCCAAGGCAATATCCGTTGGACTTTGCAAATCCTTATTAATAAGGATGCGTCTGTACAAGCCGTTCAACGTTGCAACCTCAATAGTATCTTCTGCTTTGTCTGTCCAATATATATTCTGACCAAACGGGTCAACAGCAAGTCCATAAGGGCTCTCCATGCGAGAGGACACAACAATTTCCTGAGAGGATCCGTTCAAAAACGATCTGGAGATTGTGTTGAGTGACACATCCGTCCAGTAGACTTTTTCGTCCTGAAAATTATAGTCTAGAGCTACAGGTGTTAAGGGAGATGTTTTCAGTGGAATTCTATACGTTGTATTGGAATTAAAATGTAGTTGTATTTGTCTGATGTTCTGTCCCTCAACAAAAAGAAGAAAACTTGAGAATTCTGAAAAAAAGAAAACCAACAACAAACTGTTTGTTACAAGGTAGAACAAAACAATTGTGGAAAAAGACACAAAGGAGATTTATTATTCCATTTGGGTCAGTTATTGATCTTTTTATTACCTGTCAAACACTTCTTCCCATCTGGTTGCAGAGGCAAGCCATCAGGACAAGCACACTGATATCCGTCAGGTGTTAGAAGGCATAGGTGACTGCAGCCACCGTTGTTCACTTTGCATAACTGGTTACCTGACATATGATAGGAAAGCTAGTTTCAGCTAAAATACATATTTGAAGCTCGCCGTCATGATCATGATCAATATTCATAACACGACCAATATTCAAAGTCTATAAAACCAATGATTCGTGTTCATGAAGGTGTTAGGTGCGTGATGTCAATAGAAATGAAATTGAAAAAAAGAAAGCAAACAAACAAGCGAAAACGAAGCTATTTAAAAAATTTTAGTGTTTTTCTTTTGTTCACAAACACAAACGGGATTGTGACGTACTTTTGCCAATATCCCGATTTGAAATCAAAGGTAGAAAAGGTAATGCCATATAAACAGTCGACGCCATGATTCAGATGCAGTGAGTGATTAAAAGTTCGCAATAACTAACGAAGCGACGTCTCTAAAACAAACCATAAACAAAGATACAAGGAGAAAAGTCGGTAATGATATCAGTAAAAATTTAAGTCACTCTTGAAGCAATTAACTGATATCCCGGTAGGGGGGAGGAGGGGGGGGGGTGGGTATTTGGGTTAATTTTGACTGGATATGTGTCTCGGACCTCTCAGAGCCCCTACCCCATTATAGTCTATTCTGTGGCCAATTATAGACCCCATCTTAGTCACTTTTGGGCAAATATGTAATTTTTTAGATAAATATGAGAATACGATCTAATCTCTCCCACAAATCTTTTAAACGGCGTCCGTCATGTCACGCATCTCGATCGATGGCCATGGCGGTGACCAAACTTGGAGGCAAACGTGGACAAATTTACATCAAAATATACGGCATACGGCTAACATATGAGTCCTCATTTTTATCATGACACTTGATAAGGGGCAATCGCTGAGCGTATGTTTAACAATTTTAAGTAGTTTTACGGGATTCGTGCCATTTTCCTTGCCGTACTGACGAGTTTTAACGAGAATAAAAAGGCTACCCATGGCTTCACCCTAGCGCTCTTGGTCAGATATTTGTCTACGCTTATAATTGATCTTGCCGTTTTTTCGTAGATTTGGTATATTTTTGAATCATTAGGCATCTTGTAAGCGATCATTTCGTTGCAGACCCTGTGTTGTACTGTTGTGACCCCGGGGTTGTAACGCAAGTTCTTGAGAATGGAAGGAGTTATTGGTAGTTACCTGCCGAGTCTGGTTGTCGCGAGGAGTGTAATAATGCCAATCCAAAAACTCGGTCAGATGTTAAAATACCAAACCCTCCAAGATAAACCGCAGTTGTCCAATTAAGTCTCTCAATAGAGTCAGTATTCCAGTCGCTCCAATACAAGACATCGTCATAGACAGTGAAGTCGAAGGGATGCATATTTCGAGAGGGATGTACCGGACTTGATATCGCTCGTCTGTTGTTGCCATCCAGATCAGCAGAATCAATGGCATCAATCCATGCGTCAATCCAGTAGATACGGTCTTCCAAATAATCCAAAATTATGGCATTTGGCCAGTTTTGAACGGAGCTTGTTAAGTCAATAAGGAGTGTTCGATTCGTGCCGGCAAGAGTCGCTCTCTCAATTTTGGGTGTCGATCCCCAGTCTGTCCAAAACATCAACCTGAAAGCGAGTAACTTGACCGTTTTATTCCCCTTTTTCAAAGCTATTTCATGTCAAGTGTACTCCAGTGTGAGAGACATGGGAATACTTTTCATAGTATAGGGAAAAAAAGTGGAAGATTAGAATTAAACCCCTACAGGAAACTAAACGGGAGTTAATACCTCAGGCTTTACTAGACCTCTAGATCTCTCTTTTTAATAGATATTTCGATACGAATAAGTCCCAGTAATATAGACAAAACTATTACTTTTTCCTTTTTGAACACCCTGCGAGAGATCATGTCTACCCCCAAGCGAGACGTCGGGCAACCATTTTGTATGGAAGTTGCCCCAAGAGGCTGCTTTCTTGGTGAAATTTTATATTGCTTATTGGCAAAGTGCAATCGCTGAAAAGGTTGTAAGTGCACGATTCTCATCATTCCGTCCATACTCAAGCTTTGTTTGCTCTCCAATTGTTCCTCTATTACTTAATGTCTAAGCAACGCCTATAATTATCTAAAATATCGTAAATGTTTCGGCTCGTTCATAAATAATGGAGTTGAAATATTCAATACATTATGCAACGCCATGTGGCTTCCCTGCGAAATGACCTTTGAGAAGCGAGCGGAGAAATTCCATACTGATGATAGTCACTACCCAGATCAGGGTAAAGCTTCTGAATCGTGGCGCCGCTAGGAACATTAGTTTTAACCAGTCAGAAGAACTACTTAGATCTAGGTAGGGACACGTCATCATTATGGAATTTCTGCAGTGGTTCCTCTGACGTCATTTGGCGGGGTAACTATCGTTGACGTCGCGCAATGCCGTGTGTTTTCTATGGGCTCGAGGTGAACCGTCAATAGGTATTAAATAACGATCCACATTGCAACTAGATTTTTGTGTCACATGATTAAATTAAATTGCTTACCCTTTCTTTGGATACAACGCTATTCCTCGTGGATACTCTACTTCCTCTGTAAACAGCAACTTTCTTCGAGAACCATCCAACGAGGCTACTTCTACTCTGTGTTTACTGTAGTCTGCCCAGTAGATCAAATTGCTTTCCCATTCCACAGCAAGACCATCAACGACACCGAGGTCGTCTGTGATGATATTTTCTGTTTTTCCAGTTTCAAGGTCCATCCGTGTGATGATATGTCGGTTAATGTCGCTCCAGTAGATGGTTTTCTCCTTAACGTGTACATCGAGAGCGACTGCTCGACTGAGGTTTGACACTAGATGAACTATTCTGGAGGTACTCAGCTCGAGGGCGTTAATTTCAGACGTCGCACTGTAAATGATGCAAGGATCCGAGCAATTTGGTACTCCTGAGTAGAAAAGGAAATGTAAAATGTCACTAGAAAGAGTTTCTTAACTTTAGCCGACGTAAGAAGCAACCTGTCTACATCAACCTGTATATTCTCCGCTTACAGGCAGCCATTACAGCTCCTAAAGGGCAATCGAGAGGTTATC
This sequence comes from Porites rus, assembly GCA_964035705.1. Lineage (NCBI taxonomy): Eukaryota > Metazoa > Cnidaria > Anthozoa > Scleractinia > Poritidae > Porites > Porites rus. The sequence goes on from OZ037994.1 coordinate 39,580,247, forward strand.
CCTATTCTTAAGATCTCTTATCTTACGCATTCAGAACCAAGGAAACCGCCTTTGTGTGAAACGTTGTGAGCAATAATATGTTGATTCTTTGCGGTTCTTTCCGCCGAGTTACTCCTAACTGTAATTATTATGCGCGGGAAACGTTCATTTCTATTTTCCTATCCAATGATGAAGGAACAGCTCTCGGATACTAAAATGAGCAGGACGATTTTAATGTCCACCGAGAACATTCTGTTTCCGCACGTTCACGAGCTATCGTAAATATTATTTACGTACGCGTGGATTGGTCGACGCAATCGAGAACAAGCTCAAGCTTGTGTTTTGATAAAGCATCTTTTTAATACCAAAACATACATTTTGTCATGTTTTAGTTTTTTGGGTAAATAGTATTTGCAAACGGACAGATTATCAAACTGAAATTTTCTGGCATAGCGTGCATTTGCGAGTTCAGTTCGCCTAGTGAAATTGAAATTTCGGTATTATTTTGCTTCAAAGACAAAAAAAAAAAGTTCGCGGCGTTATCTTTTTTCTTAGCGGCAGCCATACGCGTTTGATGCAAATAAATCCACCCGACGATTGGTTGAAGACAGGATGGACATGGGACTCACAAGCACGCACACGGTTCGTGGATTCTATGTTCTGTATCACGCGTTCCCTCCGAAACCATGCATCCTTTGTTCTTTTGTTCTTTTTTTGGTTACCTTCGTGCTCAACTAGCATGCGTCAAGACTTTCGACCATCCCTACGCGCGCAATTTTCACTTACGACATCCCTGGTGTATCATACGATTGTTGTGGGTCTAATTTACACGACACGATCCACTGTGAAGTCATGACGCATGCTAGTCGCGCACGATAGTCGTAAACCTAATCGTACCGTCTAAATCGGCCTCTACATTACTATATGTTACATCGATTCGAGAATTTTTCTGCCTTTGGAACAATCGGACACGGCTCTTTTAGGCTGCCGCCTCGCAGCCTCGCGTCTTCGTCAGGCTGCTTGTTGGCAATAGAGACCTTAAGATCGAGGTTTTTCAGCATTTCCCGCGAACCACAAACGTCAAGAAGTCACGTGACTAGTGCCTTGCCGTCAGGTTTGCGGTTTGAGGTTTACGTTTGTACGGCTAGATCACGCTCCAGAGGTAAGTGATTTACCGCAAGGATTTTTGCCCTCTAAAACATCACAATCCACGTTTGAGAAAAAATACTCCTTTTTGGAACTGTTTCGCTAATTAATTATTGAACTATTTTTCATAGAAACGTCACTTTGAAGGCTATTTCTCAGCTAAAATAGAAGTGAACCAATGAATAAAAACAAATATGACAGCCGAGAAGGTACCACCCGCGAATCTTAATTCCTAAATATGGGCAGACGGATAACGTGAAACCGCTAACTTCAAACCGCGGTTTGCCGTTTGCGGTAAGATGGCCAAACCTCGATCTTAAGGTCTCTAATAATTCTGATGCATAGTTTAGTAACCTACTTAAAGGAACAAAGAAACACTGTTCACAAAATACGAACACGATAACATTGTCCCCTGAAGACCTGATTTACAGAGTGCGGTCCTGAATGAATGATTGTAGCAGTCCAGACGGTCAAAAGCCTCAAGAAAAATAATCTTCTGTTTCGAAGCAACTCAGTCGTGAAATGGCTGACGGATAGAAGCGCCATGGCTTGCTCAAATAACAATTTGAAAATGTGATAAAAACAATGGATTGTTATAATTCAAGCTCTTGATAAATCAATATTGCAAGCAAGCTAATGAGGTTCCAAATTATAAATCGGCGCAATCACTGAGCGGTTTCCACTGCTGTGATGGCTAAAAAAGTCTCTTTCAATTTGATGGAAATTAAGAGCATATTGAAGTAAGATCGGATCCGACAAATGGGACAGTCAAACAGAAAAGAGAGGCTTTATGGAATTGTATTTGCCAAAGATTACTGAATAAAGTTCAGCGATCTCTAAAGTGAAAAAAGTTAAAGCTCATGACAAATTTGCCTCTTGAAAGATTAAGAATTAACGCTGCTAATTCACATTAGATAGAAGCGCCATGGCTTGCTCATAGTGGACATGCATGCATGTAGTGAATAGTCAATAGATTTATGCTCAGTCGTTTAAAAACATGTCTCTGCACGTCTAATTGGAGTCATAGCAGGCCAATTCAGTTGAGTCTATCCAGTATAAAGCACTGAGCTTACTGATCCGCGATGACCGGCTGGAAACCGATGTTGAATAAGTTCTCGATAAATCAATACTGCAAGCAAGCTGATAAGGTTCCAAATTATAAATCGGCGCGATCACTGAGCGGTTTCTACTGCTGTGATAGCTAAAAAAGTCACTTTTAATTCGATGGAAATTAAAAGCATATTGTAGAAGGATCGGATCCGACAAATGGAACAATCAAACAGAAAAGAGACAGCCCAAGAGAGGCTTTATGGAACTGTATTTGCCAAAGATTACTGAATAAAGTTCAGCGATCTCTAAAGTGAAAAAAAAAATAAAGCTCATGACAAATTTGCCTGTTGAAAGATTAAGAATTAACGCTGCTAATTCACATTAGATAGAAGCGCCATGGCTTGCTCATAGTGGACACGTAGTGAATAGTCAGTAGATTTATACTCAGTCATTCAAAAACATGTCTCTGCACGTTTAATTGTAATCATAGCAGGCCAATTCAGTTGAGCCTATCCAATATTAAACACTCAGCTTACTGATCCGAGATGACCGGCTAGAAACCGAGGTTGAATAAGTTCTTGATAAATCAATACTGTAAGCAAGCTAATGAGGTTCCAAATTATAAATCGGCGCGATCAGTGAGCGGTTGCCACTGCTGTGATGGCTAAAAAAGTCTCTTTCAATTCGATTGAAATTAAGAGCAAATTGAAGTAAGATCGGATCCGACAAATGGGACAATCAAACAGAAAAGAGAAGCTTTCTGGAATTGTATTTGCCAAAGATTACTGAATAAAGTTCAGCGATCTCTATAGTGAAAAAAGTTAAAGCTCATGACAAATTTGCCTCTTGGGAGATTAAGAATTAACGCTGCTAATTCACATTAGATAGAAGCGCCATGGCTTGCGCATAGTGGACATGCATGCATGTAGTGAATAGTCAATAGATTTATGCTCAGTCATTTAAAAACATGTCCCTGCACGTGTAATTGGAGTCATAGCAGGCCAATTAAGTTGAGCCTATCCAATATTAAACACTGAGCTTAATGATCCGCGACGACCGGTTAGAAACCGAGGTTGAATAAGTTCTTGATAAATCAATACAACTGCAAGCAAGCTGATAAGGTTCCAAATTATAAATCGGCGCGACCACTGAGCGGTTTCCACTGCTGTGATGGCTAAAGAAGTCTCTTTCAATTCGATGGAAATTAAGAGCATATCGAAGTAAGATCGGATCCGACAAATGGGACAATCAAACAGAAAAGAGAGGCTTTATGGAATTGTATTTGCCAAAGATTACTGAAAAAAGTTCAGCGATCACTAAAGTGAAAAAAGTTAAGGCTCATGGCAAATTTGTCTCTTTTAAGATTAAGAATTTTAATAACGCTGCTAATAAACATTGCTGAGGCAAACACTTGAGTTTTCGAAAAGAGTTTTTCACATTCTATTCTATCACGTCGTGCTTTTTTAAATTACTTATTTGTTTTGTCATATCTCGAAATTTTATCAAAAATAAAACACCAACAGCGATGATAGACATTTTGAGCTTTCGCTTTTTTTATAAACTTGACGTTTCGTATGCTATTCAATAAGTACTTGAGTACTTTTACATCCAGCTTGTGAATATTTATGACGACCGTCAGTTCGGGGTATGAAATTGGTAAAACACTGCATATCATTATAAATAGTCTTAATCAAGTTGAGGTTTTTGATCCTTTATTAAACATACCTTCCGCGCACACGAACAAGAGGCATAACAAAATGGTCTCACATAAACTATGTTTTATCATCTCCATAGTCTTGGTCACTGCCCCAGGGCAGATGAAATGTACAAATTAGTTCTGGTGCAGAGCAGATATCTAAAAAAAAAAAAAGAGAAAGAGAGACAGAAAGAATGGTTAAATTCCATTGCTGTACTCTATTAGTTTATTGGTAAGCAATAACGGTGATAACTTCATAGCAGCTCTAATCAGTGACTTCGTGACAAATGTAGCCACTTAATGCTGTGGCTAATTAGCTCCAAAAATGTTACCTACTATTTGCTATCTGTATGAGAATGTTGTATGAAAACTACAAATAGCCTCATCGACGACCACTTCTTTACAGCTTTAACGATGTTTCGTTTTTATTACGAGGCAAAATATGCCTGTTCAATGAAAAAAGTGCGTCGTGTTCGATGAGCCAAGATACCCAGCAATCAGGGTGCAAGTGAAAATAAATGTACATAATGGTCCGTGATTGAGGGTAATTTCTGTGCTTTTTCCTCAGTGCGATACAGTAAATATACAGCGGAACAAAACGGAGCATCGACAAGAGGACTTTGAGTGGCTTGAAAAATAGCTCTATTCTCCTAAGAAAATTTTAGTCTTATTGTCCTTTGTTCACGAAACAACATACAAATTGAAAAGCCCCGCTTACCGCTCGAATGACTCTTTTAAATGGCTTTGCACGCCTAGGTTGATACATGAAAAATTCTCATTGCACTGATGTCCTTCTCGTATCCTTGTAAGAACTGAGAGAAAGAAAATTCTGTCTGATTCAAATAAAGGGTGTATTTTAGCAACGCAGGGCCATTTGAACGCTGTACAAACTCGACTTAATCTGCTACCGAAAAGGGTCAAGCAGAGTGGACAATGGACATTTGCATTTAAGAAAAACAATTAAATTGTCTTTTAAGTAACCTATGAGCATTTCTGTGAGTAAAGAGAGAAACCTAATTGATTCAATTTTACAGTTTTTGCAAAATTTCATCGGCCTTTCAATAGTGCTAGCATCTCAAAGAGAAATTGTGTTCCTTGTTTTCAGTTTGACTAAGGATTTGAGTACATTCAAATAAAACAATCAGGACAGATATATACTATCTCTTTGATATTGCATTGTTTAAAAAAGATGCATTGTTGTAAATACTAAATTCCATCGGCGTCTTTAATAGGTGCATTAAGCAACCGGAGAAAACTGACTCCCAGTAGTTATAATTACTCATAGTTTCGAGTTAAATATTGAAAAATAATTAACAATCACAGTTCCTGTGGTGTAACACCATTGGAAATACCAAAACTAATGCATTGCGTATAGTTTAGTTTGGAATTTCTTAATTACCAGCCTAGAAAGAACGAAGTGATGCCGTTTAGAAAAAATAATCCCTTACGTCTAAGCAAGTGCTTAAGCCTGAGGCTGGTCAGTATTGTGATGTATCAACTGAAAAGAACCAGCAGATTCAATACAGTTAAGGGTGTTAAAGGAACATCGAAATAATTAGTCGGTGCGTATACAGCAGAAGCTTGCAGAAGTCAGTACAAGTTTGTATTATTATGCAAAATTGAACGTGCCTTCTTCATTAATAGAGAAGCAGAAAAATCCCACCTGTACTCCGCGTTTGTAGGTTAAAGAGCCAACCAGTAAAGGCAGGTAAAGCAGATACTGCACAGTTTGTATTTGTTTCTCCAGACTTTATCTGACACTCCTACAAGGGATAAAAGTGCGTAAGACCTTTTCTTCAAGCAAAAGTTTTTGATTGGCGTTTTAAATAGCCAATGAAATTCATCGTTTGCCAGAGAAAGAGGGGCCGACACAATTTGTCACTTAAAATATTCTTCAGGTAGCGTTAGGACCGTGAGAGAGCCAAGTTTAGCAAATATATAAGAAGCCTTTATAAGGTTTTGATGTCGGTTATATTGGAGCGATTCGCTCGTTGGCACCGGGACGTTTATGAACTGTAAGTGTAAAACATTGAAACCACCGTCAAAAGGAAATTTCAAGATTCATTCAACTTGAACACCAGCAGGGGTAACGTGGAGCCAAGACAGAATAATAGGACGATTATTCTTTCTTGGTCTCTCTTGTGGAGACTAGTTTCAGCAAAGGACTTAAATCAAAACAAGAACTGAATAACTGACATGATAGCCTATGTAAAGGTAATTTATCAACTGAGGTTGTCACCACTTTCGCTCTAGACCTAACTGCAGCGGCCAGCTTCTCAATAATTCCTAAACAATTTGCTATCAGTAAGTAGACTAGTGCACAGTATCGCCAATATGGTGCGCCGTTTGTTTCAAAATTATTTTTGTCAGTTGTACCATTTCATTGTCTTTTTCGTTAAATTTTCCTTCTTTTATTTGGTATCATTTGTTGTTTCTTTTTAATAAGTCTCCTCTTGGTTTTCGGCATTCATAGAGATACTGTGGTATAAACATTTTCTCTGTCAGTTGTACCCATCACTTGGTCGGTTGTAAGCTGTAGGGGCTACAAATAGTCCGTTATAAACCTTCATTCTGTCGGTTAAAATATTTACACTATCGGCTGTACGCACTACTCTATCGGTTGTAGAATGTACTCTGTCAGTTGTGCACTACTCTGTCGGTTGTAAACATTTACTCTGTCGGTTGTACGCACTAATCTGTCGGTTGTAACATAATACTCTGTCAGTTTTACCTTTCAGTTGTAAACATGTACACAGTCGGTTGTACGTATAGCCTGCGTGCAGACGATAACTAAACTCAGATTCGGAGTTAACCAGAGTTTAATTTCGTCTACGCGCAGGCTATTGTACGTACTACTTAGCCTCCCACGCAGACGTTCTTACGGGTTCGTCACGCAATCTTTCCTCCCCCACGAACGCGTGGGGTAGGAACGCGTGACGAACCCCTAAGAACGTTTGCGTGGGAGGCTACGTACTACTCTGACGATTGTAACATTAACTCTGTCAGTTGTACTTACTACCTTGTCGGTTGTACGCACTACTCTGTCGGTTGTAAATATTTACTCTGTTGGTTGTACGCACTACTCTGTCGGTTGTGTACATTGTTCTGTCGGTTATGTACCATTACTTTGTCGGTTGTGCGCACTGCTCTGTCTGTTGTGTACATTACTCTGTCAGTTGTACGCACTACTCTGTCGGTTGTACGCACCACTCTGTCGGTTGTAAATATTTACTCTGTCGGTTGTGCACAATGTTCTGTCGGTCATGTACATTTCTTTGTCGGTTGTACGCACTACGCTGTTGGTTGTCAATATTTACTCT
>OZ037994.1:39592437-39757437 GCA_964035705.1 Porites rus
CGACCGCTAAATCTTGGCATCGGAAGGCTGGACAAGAAGTTCTCGATTTTAGTTCGCCTTGGCGCTTAGATAGCACGTTTTGATTTTGTGCAGCCGTGTCAACGCCTAGTGCGCCTACCGTAAACGATCGCCCGAAAATAGCGACCCTCTGAAAGTAGCGATAAAATTTCACGGATGGCTTGGTTAGAAAATACCAAAAGTAGCGACCCCCTGAAAATAGCGACTTCAAGAGTAATTTCTCTTTTTGGTACAAATAACAGAAATTATAGATACAAAACTGATCCGAGGTCTGGTCTATATTTAACGGTTACTATAGTGATCTTTGACATTCCTTAGCTTTGTGTAACTATAAAGGTATGTTACAGTAAAAAAAAGCCTGCCCTTCGTCCGTAAATAACCATACCGTAATCAAAAAATCATTTTGAATTTTTATTTAAAAGGCAATAACATGAAATAAGTTTCTCCAAATAAAAAGTGTCGGTGGTGCTTTCACATAATATCATTGCCGTAACTTCCTACGGCCCATGTATGGTACACGTTTTAACGAAATAACGGGAAAATCGAACAACAGAGATTTTAAAATTCCATTTAGGGGACTGGGTTCAAGGGGAAAACCTGCTTACTGACATTCAAAAGTCGCCGAGTACATTTCTATAGCTGCTTCCGTCTTGTACCAATATGTTAAATAACTCTTACTATGAACTGCTCCCGGTTTTGCTTTAAGGTTTTTAGAAATTTGTTGACCAACAGGGGCCGGTTGCTCGAAGCCTGGTTAGCGCTAACCGTTGGTTAAGAGGTATCAAAATGTATAGGTTTCCATGGTATTTAACGCTGGTTAGCACTAACCATGCTTCGAGCAACCCGGGCCAGAATGACAATGGTGTGAGTGCTACGCGCGCTGTGATTGTTCGTTGCCATGATCTATTAGAGTACAGATACATGGATGACAGCAAGGGAACGTGGCGCGCGGTTTTGAAATTGTAGATTATTTCGGATTAAGACATTGAAAGCCTTGTAAAAAGTTAAGCAGGAGCTATTTCAAAAGAAGAAAAATGGAGAAACTTAAACAAAAAGGGTTTTTGACAACTTGAGAATACCTAAAATGCAAGAAATCTTCAGAACAATTGCCATAGTGTGTCATCGCTACGAGAGATTCGCTGTTTAGAAAAATTTTCTGCTTTAAGCAAGAGAAGACGTTGAAAAACTTTTCGAAGAAACTGTGTTCACGTACGATAAAGGATAAAGGAAGAAGTAGAGACGAAGAGTAGCGTTTGGGACTTTAAAAATGCCTTATCTAGCACAAATCGTCGAGCAGTCAAGCGGTAAGGAGCAGGTATGTGTATCGATCTTTTTTCTTTTTTGATCATTGTATAAAACAAATAAAAAATGGGGTAAAAACATCAGTAACACACTCACCTGCGGCTCGTGTGCCACTTCTTTGTTTTTACCACATGTTGACGTGATCTGTGATCCATTACTGAACAGACGCGGGGCAACATGGAATCTATTTCTTAAATATACACTACACTCACTATCTGTCTTCTTACCGGATGCGACGCTACAGTTAATTATCTAACCGCTAGTTATCTTTTAGCAGATAACTAAATATCCTTTAGTTTGCGCGCACAATGTATGATTTTCAAAAGAAATTCCAAACTGTTTTCCGTCAGTGTGTTTGTCGTTACTTTTCTTAAAACAATGTATAATGAATAATTCAATTTTTGTGATACACGGAATAATCAACATCTCGTTTAGTGTTATTCTAAAAACAACTCATCCAATCATTGTTTATAAATTTAGAGGTATTGCTTATTTTGCACTATATAGTACCCAACGGACTACTTTTGATCAAATTTATCCACTGAATTATGATGCATTGAAATTCCCACATACAATTTAATGGTCTTTAATAGAGTCGCTTCCGTGCAGCGACAAGAAGGTAACCTGCGTGTAGACGTCTCCTTTTTTCTTTGTTTATTATAATATTCAGGAATTAAGCTTCTTATTTCCTTGTTGTTAGCCTGCGTGCTGAAGTCTTCATTATCTACATACCTTCTGCTATCACTGATATCCGTCGAAAGAACGTGCTGAATTAAGATAGTAAGTGGACGAAGTTTCCTTTTCATGGCAGGATTCTACCTCAAAAAGATGTATGTAAAAATAGCGTTATAAAGAAGGAAGTCTTGAATAGAAAGATTTTCAGTGACTTTGAATAACAGTTATGAAATTCAGAATCGGTTATACCTCCAGCAATTCCTACAGGTCACAGTTTTCAAAGCATTTTTTAAAGCACACTTCGGCATTCATAGAGGGCCTACGTTCTAATGACACCCATGTTGTCGAGGCTTTATGGTAATGATTATCGTCCTTTAGATCTAATAACATTCGTCATTGTTAAAAGGACTGTGTCACGATAGTGTGCATGTGTGAGCTTTGACGGTAGCTGATTGTTTTAAAACCAATCGGAAGCGAGTAAGATGCACGCAAGCAAATTTACATAATTCAAAATTCGTTGTTCGCGAAGCTGGAGACTTCCGGACGGTTTTTTTGCATTTTATTTGTCACCACAATTCATATTTAACGTACCCACACTAGCAAACCAGTCTCCAATCCGCAAACAAAACTAATGTGTAAACAAACCTTGCAAATCACTCTGTTTGCCCTATATAAACTTAGAAATACCTGCAAATTGCGCCTACGACTTGAAAGTGCCTAATTGCAAATTTTATGGAGGGCGTAAAGAAGCGACGACGTATTTCTTTTTCTCTCTCTAAACTTGAGTGCGGTCCTCAAGAAATCAACTCCAAGGAAATTCACTTACACTTGCCATTTTCAGCAAATTGGAATGAACGACACGAAGATTGAAAAAACGGGAATTCATTTTAAAACTGACGTTTTCGCTGCAGTTGCCGTCGTCGATGCTAAAGCTTCCTATAGAGCTCAACTAGTGCAAAACGGTATTCAAAGCGACTGGCCACCGTAACTCCGGCTCGAGGTACGAGTAAATGGCATTTAAGATCCTCGGATGAACTTAATCTTATTGTTCCAAAACACTCAGCACCTTCCAAGACGGTGCCGCGCGATGTTTCAACGACCTCCAAAGACCATCAAAACTTGCACGGAGAGAGCCACCTTTGTTCGCAAATGCAAAGAACATTACGTAGCCCTTAGCAAGTCTGGCGTGTGACCCCTTTCTTATGTCAATAGATATATTTTTTCTTTTAGAGTTCTACCTTTTTTTAGTGTCAATAGTTAGTACTGTAGCATATAAGAGCCATTTTTTATGGAATGCTAATAAACCAAGAGCCATAATGGCTCTTGTAATAAACCGTTACTACTACTACTACTACTACTACTACTACTACTACTACTACTACTACTACTACTACTACTACTACTACTACTACTACTACTACTACTACTACTACTACTACTATTATTATTATTATTATTATTATTGTCTCCTCTTTCAAATTCTTTGCTGGTGTTCGTTTTGTGTATCAGCTATCCACCATGGACCTGGAGCATCAGTCACTCAAGTCAATCATTCTGTTCATACACTAAGCACCTTCCTGAGGATTCGTGCATATCGCAGCATGCAGATCTTTTGGGTCTCTGTCACAATGTCTGATACTTTCTCGATGTTAACTACCATCCTATTCTTTACTGTACCATGCGCAGCAACAACCACAGGGAGCACTCAGTTTATTATGGCAGTACAAACGTCTGGATGCCCAGAGTAAAAACTAAAAGCTTTGGCTTGGTGGCAAACCGTAACCAGCCGTAGCATCGACTAACATTTGTAGTAACAATTATTTACACAATAATTTGCGCAAAAAAAATAAAAAACCGGTGTAAAAATGATTTGATAACAGTGTCATAAAATATAAATAAATAGATAAATCCTACAAGCTTTATGGACGTCTCAATTATAAAATAAAAATGTTCATAAGTTAAAAACCATCGTTCATATAGCTGTCCACATAATTATGGGAACGTCTAAGGTATTTAAATAAAATTTCGATAATGTACAAGATTAAGTATCCGTTGAAATAGGTGTCCAAAATTCCTATAGACGTCTAAGCGCTCAGCTTAAACATTCTAGCAATGTGTGAACTAGACAGGATTGCCTTTTGCATTTGGCGCATAACTAATTCACACTTGTCTCCTACAAGCTCTTTTATATTTGCTCAACCTCTTTCGAACAACCTCCAAAGGCCCCCAAGGACATACATGATGATGTTGAACTGATTGACCAGATTGACCTTGTATTCAGGCAGGATATCGGTTCGTCAGCTCTAGTCTCAGTTCACTGTACTTCGTTGTCTTCTCGAAATCTTTATCTGGGACGTCCCTGAAAGTGGTCGCCTGCTCATTCTCATACACTGAGCGGCTTGGGTGTGACTTGTGAGAACCACGGTTCAACTTTATCAATGAAATCTAAAGATCTGAGGACTTCAAAGAATAAGATCTTGAAAGCATTTTTATGTCTCTGTAGGTACATAGTCTGTCCCAGTGCACTACAGCCAGTATGCGTTGGGGCATTCTTCCATGAAGAAAGCCACGCAAAGCACTCCTCCATTTTAACTTTCTCGTCGTCCCATCTGTTCTCGATAAGCTTTCCTTGCCATCTCTCCTCAGATACCGTTGGTTGTATCTCCTGCTGGCGGGCTTTGTAAATTACCTGCTTTACCTTTTTAGCTTCGACTTCTTCACCATCGGCGACGGCAACTGTACGTAGGAAAGTTTAACCACAACTATAGATCCAGCTCCTCTGCGTACTTCTAAGCATCTTTAATGATGGAGTGGCGTCCATTCTGTACGGCTAGCTCTTCAAACAATCTTACGGCTGCCGTCGTAGGGTCGGCGCATCCTCCAGACCCAGGGGCAGTCAGTCGGGTCGGGAGAAAAGGCGCGACGAAAGGTTTCAAGTACGGGCGAAAGAGCCCCTGGGTACCGACTCTCACCGAACTATTTCCAAGAATTCCAGCGGATGCTGACTCCTGATTGGGCACAAAATAATGCTTTGTAGAAATGAAGGAACTACCGATGAGTCGAAAAAACGTTTGGGATGCTATTAGTAAGAGCAATTGAATTTGCCCCGAGAATATTCTGTTTTTGACGGATCACAATGTATCGTAAATAATAAGAACTTAAAGATGCGGCGGCGACGAGAAGTCAAATAAGCAATAGCTTGACAAGGTAAAAGAACTGACAACTTTGCACGTGCATCAGGCTTTTTTGTACATTTCTTTGCCGTCAACTGCACGACTACCCGTGAAAATGCCTAATTTCACGTTTTGTGAAGGACGTAAACAAAAATGACAAAATTCATTCACTTCAAGAACTTGGATATGGTTGCTAGAAATTCAGCTCCAGAAGAGTTCGCTTGCATTTGGCAAAGTAAGCGAGTTGGAATAATCGCGATAGAGACTGAAAAAAATATGAATTCACGTTTCCATTGATTTCCATGCGACGTTTCCGTCGTGGTATCTTTAAAAACTGTCTATAAATATATTTACGCAAGACGTGGCCGATGCAAGCGTGAATACCTGTTGTAAGCTGAAGCTTGTATTTTTGGAAAAGCGTCTTTAGTTTCCGGGCAGACAGTATTTTGAAATCAGATGGGGATCTTATATCAAACTGAAAGTTTCCTGACTGCGTGCATTTCTTTGGTAGATACAATATGGTCCACTGTCTCTTCATGTTGCGAACACATTCTGCATTTGCTCTCCACTTGCTGGCCACATATTACTTTCTGGTAGTTTCTGGTGTTTATTGCCTGGTCTTGAGCTGCTACAAGTAGTCCCTCTGTTTCTCCTTTCAAATTACTTGACAACCATTTGTTGGTGGTGACTGTGTCTACATGACGCTTCTCTACGATCTTTAGATACTGGCCAAGCAATGCTTTCTTTTTCCACTTTTCCTCTTTCACTGACTTCATCTTGGACTTAAACACGTGTTTTATGGCTTTAGCATTTTCAAAGGCAGATTTATCTTCTCTGTTCTCAATCTCTGTCATTGTTACTTCCCTTTTGAATTTAGTAGCATTCTTGGATATTGAATTTTTGGCTTTAGGTCTTTCATGTTCAAGTACCTACTATTATTATTATCATTATTATTAATCTTACTTTTAGTGACAACATGAAAATTCAAAAAATCGTAAATTAGGAATTCTGCGCTATAAATACTCTTCCAGAATGTAGATGTGTCCCTACCTCTTATAGGCAGTGGACCTTGTGGTCTGGTTCTCGTAAGCGATCACCTCCTTTTGGCGACCGTTAAATCGTCGTATCGGAGGTTGGACAAGAAGTTCTGGATTTTAGTATGCCTTGGCGCTTAGATAGCACGTTTTGATTTTGTGGAGCCGTGTCCTAGTGCGCCTACCGTAAAGTTCCGAAAGAAACGACCGCCCGAAAGTAGCAACCCTCTCAAAGTAGCGATAAAATTTCGCAGATGGTTAGATAATGCCAAACGTAGCGACCCCCGAAAGTAGCGACTTCAAGAGTAATTTCTCGTTTTGGTACAAATAACGGAAATTATAGACACAACAAGCTTTTTTTTAGAAAACTGAGCCTGCCTTTTGTCTGTAGATAACCATACCGTAACCAAAATCCTCATTTTGAATTCTTATTTAAAAAGCAATAACATGAGATAAGTTTCTCCAAATAAAGAGTATCGGTGCTTCCACATTTGTTGCAATATTATTGCCGTAAATTCCTACGGCCCATGTACGCGGTACACGTTTCAGCTACCCAACGGTAGCGACCCTCCAAAAAAAGCGATAGGAAACGGCTGCTAAATCCGAGAGTAACGACACTTTCGAGGGTCGTTACTTAGGAAACTTTACGGTATTTTTCGATACTGCTGTGTATCTTGGTCTCAGTCCGATAAACGTAAAGATTTTTAAAACGAATAAGATGTTGGATATTATGGGGAATGGAAAGAGCTGATCTCTTTTGGACTCCATAGAATAGAAATGTTTTATTTTACGGACATATTTACATGTATTTAGCCGTGATCATGCGCCGCCTATGGTGGCCTAAGTGTCTGTGGCATAATCAACTACAGCACCGAACGTCAGCCGTCAAAGATTCTAAATACAAAAAGAGGAGCACTTATGATAGGAAATCATTGTAATGTATCTCTGGTTTCGGATTCGAGAACAAAAATCACCGAAAATTGATGCTTAGAAAGCAATATACTCACGCCGCTAAATGTCGTGAAGTAAGCGTCGCGGCCGGTTAACGCAAATGCCATCGACTAAATACACGCAGACATTGAAATGCTTCTTTTACGCGACTGCATAACTTTAACTTTAAGCAAGTGCTTTGTCTCGTCACTTTTTTGAGCGCCGGCGCGCCATATACACCTTTTTTTCATATAGTTTTCCTTTTCAAAGATTACCTTTCACGCCATAGGATGATGACATGATCGCACGACAGTCCAGGGAAAGTTGATGCCACTCAGTCAGATTTAATAGATGCAAAATACGAAAATATGATTCAAGATTTTTTATGGAATCTGATCAATTCTGCAGGCTACTGGGTGTCCAGCTGAGGATGCAGAGTTCAATTCCGGGTTCTCAGCTGGATGCCAGGGTCTTTTTTGGTTACTAAGAGCTTGACGCTCCTTTTTGACACGCACTTATCGCCTCTAGGTTTCCTCATTTTCTGCGTTTTCTGGCTCACATTTAACAAATCGACCACAATTTTCCATGGTCTACACTCTTATAGACCACAGAAATGACATCTCAAAATCTTCAAAATACAAGTGGATCCACCAGCCGCAGGCGCCATTTCTATAAGAGTGTAGACCATGGAAAATTGTGATTGATTTGTTTTTTACAATAACATTTATTTTTTTACGGAAAACCATAAACAAACAACTGGCACTGCGTGACATGTTACGTCATTTCTATGGGCTATACTCTCACAGACTATACCTCTCGACCAATCAGCTCGCGAGGATTCCCTCAGTTATTGTAAAAATAAAACTGGATTTTGTGCGCTGCTGTTTTTTATTTGGCTTTTATTTCATTTATTTAGGTGCCTCAATTTTTAATTCATTGCCTTTAAGTTTAAGAAACATTAATTCTAGAGTTTTATTAGGAAAGCCTGAGACTATTGTTGCTTGTAATTTCTATTGTAGTTTTAAACAGTCTTTAACTTACATGTACATACATATGTATGTAACAGGTAGCCATTACGACACCTGAGGGAGGATCATGAGGTTATCCCCATGTTAAGATCACTCCTTAAAGATAACCTGCCCAGCCCAGGAAATGCTGGCCACAACACCGGGGTCTACGTTCCCTACTCTTTTCAAAATGTGGTGTGGGTTCTTTTACGTCAGTCCCACAAGACCCAGCTATGAGACGCGGTGTACGGTTTACCTTATACGAGAAGACTAAAAAGTCTAATCGTTTGCAGATGTCATTACAAAGGCAGCACTTTTTTCTCAGTTATTTTAAAACCCTGAGTGCTGGTCCGGCCCGGAGTTGAACCCGAACTATAAAATTAGTGCATTTTTGCTTTTTTTAATATATTTATTTTGTGCTCTTAGTAATTCTTATTTATTATTTCTTAATTCTAAGTCATGAAGATCCCGTTGGATAAATATTCAATTATTTCTGACTGAATTTATGTAAACATGGCTTCAGTGAGTGTCTACAGATCCGATGCTAAGTGTGTCCTTGGTACCAAGACTTTGACCCTCCCCACCCAGAACAATGGGTGACTGTCTACGCCTCCCACTGAGCTCTGCAATTATCATGATAATCATTTTCAGCATAGGCCTGATTCAGGTGGCTAGGGCAAATTAAGAACAAGGTACTTGCCGGTCAAAACCTCTAGTGAACACTGCTGCTTACCGAAGAGGTTGTGTCGAAACAGCCCCCTCCCTACCCCAGTAGTTTTGCCCCCCAGGCCTGATCCACCCACCCACTGTTAGGGCAGTCCCTGGGCTATTCAGCTGTATCCACCAAGACGGCAAGCGCTCTGCCTTTTTGGACACGGGACTGGCCTGGAGCCAGGCGAAAACGTACTGGCCACGTTTTAACGAAATCAGACAGATTTTTATTGCTATTATTATTATTTTTTTTTTTTTATTAAAAGCCAAGTGGCCGATATTTCACTGACAATATTTTTCTTTTTCATTAAGCGCTTCTTGAATCACTCCATGCTAATTTTTCTGACCCATGTCCGCGAACAAGCATTAGCACGTGGATTACGCATCCTTCTGTATTATTCACCAGACTTTCCAAGAAAATAATTTTAACCACTATTTACACGACAAAGGTGAGATTGTCACGGACACTTGCAAAAGATCATCTTGCTGGTATAGACAGGGTTTTTAAATGTGTATTATTTTTAGGCCATCCCCATAAAATGTTTCGTTTCCCATCGCCCGACCGATCCATTTTTTTGGAAAAGTAAAAAAAAAAAATTCAAGAATCACTTGTGAAGAAGCAAGTACTTTAATTTATAAGCACACGATCTTGTCTTATTAACTCCAATTGTCTTAGATTATCATCGATACTTCGTTTTTGTAGCCTTTTTAGACATTTGATAGTCCTGTTAATATAAATCTTTTACCATCTGATTTTATCTTGCAGACTAAACGTGAGATTTAATATGCAATCATGTGTTTATTCTTTTTTTCTCTTTTTTTTTTTTGGCGCGACCGACCGACCCACCTTCACGAGGAGGAGGGCGATGGGAAACGAAACATTCTATGGGGATGGCCTTATATCCCCAGAATAGACCCTTTCACGTTTTTTTTCGAGTTTTGATAAATATTAATCGACAATGCTGGCAAAAACACTTCAAAATTAGGAAGCTCACCAATCTCAAAGGTGATACTTCCAAAGCGAGCGAACTTATTCATCTACACAGTTGCGAACTAAAGTATTACACGGTGCTGCAAAAGTATTTTCAGGATTATTCCGTGGCTAATTAATTTTTATACGGCTTTTTTTTGCTTCTTTTGAATGGCAACGTTATTACAATTACTAGGGGTGTTTTTTTTTTGGTCACGCAGTTGTAAGAGCCGAAGAAGCTTGTGAGCATTAACGTCGACTTACGAACACAATTTCAACGTTAAAAGTTCAGTTATTTTCGAAGACCCGACAAAACCTAAACTCTTACCTTGATAGAATACGAGCACGTTGTTTCGTTGTTTCTTGAAATGGTAGCTTTTTTTGACAGTGGTAGTGTTGTGGTTTTGTTACCACAGTGAGAGATCGAAAATCAATTTCTCATTTTGGTCGACATTTTTCGTCATATGTGTTGTGTAGTTGATAATGCATCCTGGAACTGTCAGACAATCACACTGGCTCGATCCATTTAACCGAGATTGGCGGTTGCGATCGCTGGATGCGAGGAGAGGACATGCAAAAAAGGTGGGTAATTTTCTCCTTTTACGTTAAGTGCAAGTCTCGTGCAGCTCGGTACAACGAAAAATTATATAGCAGTGGAAGAAAAATTCTTGGGCTTTCTTTTGGTATATGAATTAGCGTGTACCGAGTTACACGGAAGCAGCTGTTTTGTAAAACGTATAGACCCTTTTTGTGCTATAAATCGACACGATTGTGTTCTTCAGCTTGGCTGCCATTCGGTCTGCCTACACTGTAAACATTTAGACACCTTTTAATTTTAATGCGTGGTTTAAGTTAAACGCAACATAACACTACACAACAGAAAATTAAAAAGCAGAGGGATCAATTTGATTTAGCTTGCGCCTAGTTGCAGAAAAGAGGTAGCTTACCGTTTCGGGCGCCTTTTCATTGATCAAAACAAATATTCTGACTGCTAAATCTGAGCTCGCATACACTGCTCATCGCAAAGGTTTGCGCTTGTTTTAAATCTCCTGCCTGTCGGTGCAACGGAAAATTATAATGTAGGGAAAGCAATATTCTTCGATTTTTTTCTGGCACATAAATTAACTTGTATCGAGTGGCACGGAAGCGGCAGTTAATTATTAAAAGAGTACTTTCCCACTTTTGATACAAATTAAAATTCGACACGATTTTGATCGATCCGAACATTTCATTTTTAAGTTGAACCTTAAAGGTGAGGTTATAGCGCTGTATATTTGGACAGTTTAGGCTTACTGTCGAATTTTCAGAACGTAAGAGTCTTGTAAAACGCTAAAATAGACTCTTTCGGGTATGAAAAGTACTTTTTTGAATCAACTAATGTCAAGATTATTTATGCTATAAATTTTCTGTAGACACTATGTACAGCTTTCAAGCTTGGATGAAAGTATTCTGTTAAAATTTTGATTTGGAATCATCCACAACAATTACAGAGGTTTGGGCTTCTTTGTTTACCTCTCTTCTTGCTAATAGCATCTAAATTTTCTGTCTATAAACCTTTCGGCGGTAAAATGTTAAGTGAAAGATAACCAGCTGCAAAGGAATCCTCATTTCAAGGAATAGGATATGGCAAATTTTCTGAAGGTAGTCACTCCCTCGAAAAAGTGAACTTACAGAAATTAATAGTTTGGGTTAACATTCTTTGCTCTATGGTGTTTATAGACAAAATTTAAAGAATAAAAAGGAAAGAAACTAACTAAAAAACTATGGACCGGTCGGATTATAAAGCAATAAGCCAGTGCAATACTTTGAAGCGTTCAATAGTATTACATTTATGATGAAGTGCGCCCCTTGGAAACGTTCGAGTCTTACCAGTCTGTTTTTCTAGGATAGCATTTTCTTCCTTTATTCCGCAATATAATTGCCTATACGTGAAATGACCTCAGGGCACCTGGTGTTTTTCTGCAGAATTAAGCCGTTAACAACGGCCAGTTTGCTTTGACTTTTTTTTTTTCAGAAACATAGCCTGTAAGTGAGATGAAAGTCGCATCCGGTAAACTAAAACGTAAACATTGCGGCTAACGGATCTCACAGGAACGGGAGGAAAAGGAGAAGAGCAAAACGTCCCGACCATTCAAACAAATGCCGCAAAGGAGGGCTCCAGTTTTTCTTCTTCACACGAGGGACGACTTTGCCGCCATGTTGAATGTATTCTATGTCACGTGGTCGCGTATCGACCAATCAGACAATTTTCGCCAGTGAATTACCAAGGTGGTTTGCCTGTTCGACGCATGCGCAAAGTAATATTTCAGGGCAATTTTCGGAATATGTTGGCCTTTTGCTTTACTGAGTCCAGTAAATATCATCTCAGACTTGTGATTCGTCTGAGAAAGGGGGTTCGTCACTTGCTCTCTCTGTTGGGCTCTTCCGTCGAGGAATAGGATAATGCAAGTCGACGGGTCTCATATAATCCTCATCAACAGCATTTGCTCCGGATAAATCACGTGTGCTCTGGTCCTGATAATTTCCAAAGTTACATTGAGCATTCTCATAATTCAAATTTACAGTTTTTTGGTCATGTTGATCAGCATTAGTTAGGGGAATTGCATAATGCCCAACCACAGGTTTCATGTACCTTATTTCATCCGATGGTGTACCATCACGCGTTATCTTTCCTTGCACAAGCATCATGTAATTTTCTTCATTTCTTGCTTTGTTTTCGCGTTGCTTTAATCGTTGGTCAACTTGACCAGCAAGACTTGCATAATAGAGGTCTCGACCTCCCTGAGGAACAGCGTAATGTTCTCTTTCACTTTGATCATGTAGAACAATGTTTGTTAAGATATTTCCTCCTTTGCTATTGATATCAACAGCATGACGACAAGGACTGGTCTCTTGAGTCAATGTCTCCATTGCAGAGTTTTCTATATCTTCTGGAATGGTTTCATATATCGGGTCTTCGTGATATGCTGGGTTTTCGAACCTTATATCAATTTTACTGTCTTTAGGCTTCCTCTGCTGTTTTCTGTGAGAGACAGTAACATTTTCATATGTGTAAATGTTTAAATAATTTTGCTCTTTCATTCTTAGAAGATAATTGGAGTCTCTTCACTGCTCCACCGGATTAGACGGTCGGTCAATTGTCTTCAAAAATACCTCATCTAAAAACATCAATTGATAAGTTGGAGAAGACCCTCAGAACTTGGTTTCTAAGTGTACTTATAATATAAATGCCACCAGAATTTCTTATATTTTTGATCGTCAGCGATAGCACTTTACTCCTTTCTCCTGCTATCATCAATATTTATGACCGTCTTCACCTTCCTCTCGTTTCAAGTCGTCATTATCAAAATGGTTTTCATCGTGCTGGCAAATTACTTGAAGATGATCTTTATTATGATTAGTTTAACCCTTATAATTTAATTCTTTTTATCATCTAAAGACCAATTTATGAAATACAAGCTAAGCCTTCGCGCGAAAAATTGATATGTAATATCGCAGTTGCTATGGCTACATAGTAAATCGCGACTTTCGCAGGAAAAAAACATCTATTGTAAGTGGTTTGTTATTTCATTGGCGCGTAAGTAATAAATACCGTAAAATTCAGAAAATAAGCCCCTCCATGTAAAAGCCCCTCCAAATATAAGCGCCCCAAACCGGTAACGCAAAAAACCCGCCATTAAATCACCCCTCCAAATATAAGCCCCCGGGGGCTTGTATTTGGAGAATTGCCCTCAAACACAAAGTAAAACAAAGCAAAAACTGTAAATTACTTTCAACTATAAGGCTAGCCCAATCGATTTTGAAACGCAAACCCCTCCGAATATAAAACCCTCCAAAAATAAGCCCCTCAAAAAGGGTCTTTAAAAAATATAAGCCCCGCCCGAAGCTTATTTTCGGGATTTTACGGTACAATATTACATGGCCGCGGGGAGATTTCTCTTGGGGTGTTCAAAAATACGACTCTAGAAGAAACGTTTTGTATCTCCGCGCAGCCATGTAATATCCTTATTACCAACTGCTATATTAGTTTTTTGGGGGGGGAGGGGATCAAAATCGTATACTACAGTTATACCTAAAGACTACGCTGCTACAGCTGGTATAAAACTGTAACAAAGGTACAACACAAAAAAGTTTAAGCGGCCCTTGTCTCTTTTAACTTTTATTAATGGCCAAGACATAGATCATTTCCCTGACTAATTTGATGGAACTGCATAAGCCCTGTTCTTGTTGTCTCCTAAACCGATTATGGCTCCTCGGTCTGTAGAAAAAAAACTAATATTTTTAAGCTTATTGCTCAGTCGATTCTAGAATTTTAGGTCATGACATGTTTATCTTACCTCCTCATTCTGTAAACAATAAATCCCATCAACAGTCCCATGACCACAAAGGTGACGCCAACTCCAGCTGCTATGGGTCCTACAGACGGACCCTTCTCGTTTGTGGATGCTGCTCCGCTAAGCTTATTTGGCTTTTCTACAACCGAAAAACCAGAGACAGAGAGTAAAATGAGACATAGGAATTGATTAAATTGCAAAATACGAAAAAAAAGTTCAAATGAATAGTAGCCTTTATAAAACAGGGACACACTGCAATTGTTTTCTGTAAAATATGGATAACCGAACAAACAAATTTTGGAGAGACTATCAGAATGCATTGGTAGAGATTTCATAAAGTCTCTGTAGATCAGTAGTTTACAATGGTTTTTAAAGAACTTTGAAGAGAGTCCACGCTAGGTTCCTTGCCAGAGCTAGCTTTGATCAATTAAAATTGAAATCAATTATTCGCAGTTATTGTGTCCTGAATGGGATATAATGATCTTTTTGTAGATTGCGGTCGGGTGTATTTAATCCATTAGAGAAAAAGATTGCTCATGCTAAACAAAGGAGTAGTAGACTGCGAGCAGTCTCTTATTTCTCTTTGCAAAGTTACTGCACGCGAAAACTAAGCACGCGAGCCGCGATAAACGAGAGCGTAAGCCCGAGAAGAACCAATCCCTTAATGTCTACGTAGCGTTGTGCTTTGCAATCGCGCTGGCTGAACTAGACGGATTTTAAGAGAAAAGACGGAATGCAAGTAGTCTAAAGGAGTAGGGAGAATGCTAACAGGTGAGAACAGTTTTAATAGACCACTAGCTGTACCGACATTAGCTTTACAACTATAGTTTGCTGATCATTGAGGAGTCTGCAGCACTCACTGCAGTGCAAACTTCAGCCGTCTTGGGTATTACTTGAAAGAGAATTCCCTTTCTCTTTGAGTTCAGAAGGCTTTTTGCAGTTTAATCAAAATGAAATATAAAAGCCGAAGACTCTGCGTAATACTAAGAAAGGAGACTGAAATAACATTTTTCCTAGCCTGCGAACAGCAGACGCATTTCCGGTCTGCTGTTCGAAAGCTACAGTTTTCCCGGACAGTAATGTGTGGTTTCTAAAGCAGCCTCTAGAGAAACGCTAGTTATTTTTATATTTTCATACCTGTAGGTCTGTTTTTAGGGAGAATTGATTGGATTGCCCCGCCGAAATCTTTTTCAATGCTTTGTTTATTTTCTTCAACCATCTGAGTAATGTCTTTGACCGATGCGACTTTGGGAGCCTTTCCATCATCAGATGGAAACAATACAGCAAATTCGACATCATAACGATTGACGTTGGCCAACGACGCTCCAATAACAATTACATCTGAGGACTCAAAGTATGCTCCTTTTTCCGACCGCCTAGTTCTTCCTGATGGGCTGCAAACGCAACGATACGAAAGTAAAGTTGAGAAATCACTGGTTAGTGCGGTTATACAGTTAAATTGTCTATCTTGTATAAGTCATAACATTATATTTATCTGTAATGTTGCTTGGCACACGTGTCATGTTATGTCATGTTTGATAGTTCTACGTCATCATCATTTGAGTCCACCTAGATGGAATATAGGACTTTCAGTAATTTTGGCCATCACCCTGTCGGGCACTAACAAGCATTAGCTTTGTTTTGTAGCATTTGGTCGTAGTCCAACCTTCGCTCTCCTCCTAGAGACCCTTTTCTGTCTCTCATGTCCTGGATGGAAAAGTCCTAATAGTGTGTGAAAACAGGGCTGGATCATCAGCGAAATCCAAAATATTGAGGGATGCCTGATGAACGCCTGTATACCTTGCTGTCTTGAAAAGGCTTTCCTTGTCACACAGCAAGCAATGTATACCTCCCTTCTCAACATTATTCACAACCTACACGTAAAGATGGTGACTATCTTGACAGGTATTCCAGAGTGTCGCAAAAAGCTTCCACAGCATCTCACTGCTGACACTCATTGATTTACAGCCCCCTTTCCTCTTCTCGGTTACAAAGGTTGAAAAGGTCTAGGAGAATCTCCTCCAACTCCTTACCCCTAGCCTTGATTGCCTCCGGTGATATATTGTCGCTGCTTGCTGGCTTCCCCCTCTTTAAAAACTTCTTTACAGAATTCCTGATCATAGAACCTGTAATGGAATCGTGGGCCTGTTTCTCGAAAGTATCGGTAACTTTTCGGGCCCGAAAAGCTGTTTTATGTTTGCCATGTTTGCATTCAAGATCAAAGTTTCAGTAATTTTTAAAAGAAAACAATGAAACTATCAGTTAACGAATCAAAATTTACCGGTTTGTGAGCTAGGAACTTTGCTACTGTTTAAAAGGTGTTTATTTCAAAATTTGCCTTCGGGCCCGGAAAGTTACCGGGCCTTTCGAGAAACGGGCCCCTGTACCGATGTTCAAATCGTTGCCTTGGTCTACCTGAGGTGAGTTTGGCGGTTCCTTATAGTTTAAAACTCTCTCAAAGTATTCCTTCCTCCTCTAAATCTCCTTGTCTTCTGTCCTGAGCAACACTTCAGCTTCATTTCTCACTGGCTCAAAAGTGCTCTCGAATCTTCCTCTCAACTTCCTTGTAGACTCGTACAAAGCCTCCACCTCACCATTCCTTTTGGCGTCATCAGCACACCCAACCTCGGAGCCCACGTACACCCTGTTATCTATTCTACAGTTTCTATTCACTCCCTCAGCCTGAATCTTTTCCTCCGTTCTTTGCACAATTGCCTCCAAAGTATCCTTAGTGATCCATTTTTTCATTTCACTTATCGCAGCAGCTTTTTCAATTTTACTGCTCATCATTCACCCAAAGTTCATCTTCTTCCCAGTCTAACTATTCCAGGCACTTTCAAACTGTTTTGTAGAACCAGCTTGATTACGTCTCTTGTATCTAAGTCCCTCAAATTGGCATTTCATGTGTACCTATGACCTCTTTTTCCCCTGTGGTGTCCGTGAACACCGTAGGATTCTTGTGAACCATAACAATCCTGTCACATCTACGTGGAACCCGCTCCGACACTGACTGTAATTCTCCATGAAAGTTGTCTTTCACCTCATGAGTTTGTCTCACTAACACTGTATAACTGTGACCTGCTACCAGCTTGAGTTTAACCTGGCCCTGATGTCTCTCTCGGACTTTGGTTTCCATTTTAACAGACTGCTTTTAGCATCATTTAACAGGATTAACCAACCCCTCTCTCAAAGCGGTCACCTTGATCCTTTCCGGAGGGCTAATACCTGTGGTTATCCCAATTTCCACACGCGAGTTCCATCTCATCTCACTCACCCACCATACTTCTTCGTTTCATTAACCACCTGGGAACCACTTGTGATTCTCACTGTATAACGTTTCGCATACGCTTTTGACGATAGTAATTTCATCGGAGGTTTTGGCGCCATTCTTTGCCTTGCATAGTGGCAACACTAGTCTCGGTTTTCGTAATGAGGGAGTGGGTATAAGCCACTGCCTAACCTCCAATCTTTAGGATTAGAGTCACTCTTTCTCTAGGCTCTACCATTCGATATATTGGGCATGGGTCGCCTTATTATGAATATCAGATACTCCATGCAGGCGACATCGCTCTCAGGGTAATAGCGACAAGCAGACTATCCCACCACGATAAAGTGTTGATCCCATCGGAATTGTTGTTTTATAATCTTCTAAAAAACACATAGCACTGTAGCATACTATTTTTGCTTATACTGAGAAAGCTGTACCTGAAATATATACATAGATACTGTTTATTCAAAATTTCTAAATTTAGGTAGTTCAAAAATAACTAACTAATGGTGACTCTGTTTTCTTTTATTAAAACACTTCAGAAATTAAAGGAAGCTAATGAAGGATAATTCGTTTACGCTACGGTGGTAGATTAAAGCCTCGTTAAAAAACTCCCATTTGTCTCATAATATTTGCATTGAAAAATTTTCAACCTGAAAATATGCCTTGTTTATGTACATTTACATCTCCAAAGCATTCATAGTCTCAGAACGCTTTTAATCCGAGTTTTAATAAAACCTAGAGCACGGAACAGTCCACATCACTCCGGATCGTACCGAATAGAAAAAAAAAGACTAGCAGAGCACTGAATATTTTCAGTTTACATATTAACATTATGGCTTCTGTTTGTCTGTTTCCAGGTCCGGTGGTGTTTCGGGTCTTTGTCTTTACATAGAAGACATGTTTATCAAGCAGTTGTTGTTGTCATCCTTCAAATTTTTCTTCTGTTCTTTTTTTCTTTTTTTGAGGTATTTGATCGTCCATTTCGTCTTTGTACTACAGCATGTGAACTCTTCCGCTATTTTGTACAGCCCCTACATTGCCATTAACAGCTGAGCCACTGCTCCGCTTGTCCCTTTTTCTGTCGACATCAAGTATAATTGACGCCACTTTTCTGTTCATTGACTTTTTTATTTGTTTGTGTCCTCCAAGACTGCTCGCTATCACGATGAAAAAAAAAAAAGTCGTCGAAAGTATCCACTGAAAGACAGAGATCTTCACTAGACTTCTAAGTTTTTGATAGCAGCAAATGAACCTTTAGTTTTATGGCACATGAACAATCAATCATGGTGATATATCATACCTTGTACATATTCCACTTGTGCAAAAGAACTTGGTGCAAGCTTTCGCAATTGCTGTCTGAAACAACGTTTCTCTCCATTTATTCTAAAGTAAAGAAAATAAAAATAAACTTTACATAATAAACTTTCCACTATGATATAACTATGAGGAAATGATCATCGTCGAAAAGCTTGGAGCATCAGTAGCATAAAACCTAGGGCCGGACGTAAACACTAACATATGAGATTCTGTCGAGCACGCTAGCAAACACGGCTTCAATAGGGATTGAACTGACGACTCTCCCGTAGATGGTGCAGTCAGGAATGAAGGTCGTGCCTTTGGCTAAATGGCCGAGTTCAAAATGAACTCGGCCATTTTTTGATAAAGCTAGCGTAGCACCCGAATCACTGAATGTCATCATGATTTTATCTGCATTCATGTAAAAGCACCTTAAAGATGGGTGTACTTCCAGTATAAAGTTTGTATCAAGGAAAAACGAGACTTTTTGCGGTCCAAACTTGCTTGTGGTAAACCCATGGAGAGATACCTACTGTAAGGGCATATTTGTACCAACGACGCGATGCAATTATGAGAGAAAAATATACCTCCACACAATTTTCTCGCACCACGCTAAAATGAAAGATACGGAAAGCTAATTTTTACTGCATGATATCCTATTTATTACATTGCAATACCTCGCCTAGAAGTGTTAATGTCATCTCCAATAAACTTGAAGCTGCATAAAGAAGAGTGATAGAAAGGAATAGTAAAACACGCAATGAAAATGATGGTGATGATGATATTGATAATGATAGCGATAAGAATGCGTCTTATATCATCGCATCCTCAGTGGTATAAATAGGGCTTTCACATAAATAACTTAATCGGACAATGTTTCCTTGAAGAGAAAAAGTTCAGAGTAGAATCTCATAATCCAAATTAAACTATAGCATTGATAAAGTAAGGTGGCAATCATTTTCTCTTAATCGATTCGGACTTGGAAAAAGTTATAAGTATGCCAGAAGTTATTTGATCTTCAAGTTTACTTTTGTCACACACTATTCTATTATCCTGATCGGAAATAAGAGAAAACCAGTGCCATTACTGGGAAGTTCTTGTACGATTGACCGGTACGCAGTCCACTTACTGTTTTTAATAGCTTATGCCATAACTCGTCTTTAATTTGCTTGGCCCAGTACACGTAAATAACCGTGACTATTTGAACTCAAATATAGCAATTAACTGTGACTTACCAATGTTAACAGAACAGTCGTGCCACTTAAAGTACCTTTCACACTCACAAGAATATTTTGACCCTGAAACAGTACAGGTTCCTCCATTCTTGCATGTAGTGAGTAGACAAGTGGGTTGAGACGATGGTGTAATTTGTGACACTGATGATGACATTGATAATGATACTGTCGACGACACTGATGCTGAAACAGGTAGTGAGTATGATGGCGGCACTGATGATATCATTGATGGTGACGCTGATAATGATACAGATAGTGACGCAGATTGTGGAACTGATGATGTAACTGATAACGACACGAATGGCGACACAGAAGGTGACAATGATAATGAAACTGATAATGACACGGATGCTGACGCTGACTTTGACACTGATTTGGACAGTGATGGTGACATTGATGGCGACACTGGAGGTGACAATGATGATGTCACTGATAATGAGACGGATGGAGACGCTGATGGAGACGCCGATTGTGACACAGATAAGGACACTAATAATAGGAGGGATTGTGACGTCGATGGTGACCTTGATGCAGAAAGTGACGATGACGCTGCTTTTGTACGCGACTGTGAATTTGATAATGACACTGAAGATGACAGTGGTAGTAAGATGAAAGGAGACATTGATTGTGAAACTGAAAGTGAGACTGATGTGGACACGGATTGTGACGCTGATGGTGACATTGATAGTGTATTTGATGCTGAAGTTGAAGGTGACACTGATGGTGAAACTGAAGGCGGCAGTGATAGAGAGATGGAGGATGACGCAGATGGTGACACTGATAGTGAAATTGATGGTGAAAGTGATGGTGACACAAATGATGACAATGACAATGAGATGGATGGTGACACTAGTAATGGCACAAAAGTTGATGGTGATAGCGAGATTGATAGAGACGCTGATGGTGAAACGGACGGTGAATTTGATGCTGAAAGTGATGACGACACCGATGGTGGCAATGATGGTGAATTTGATGCTGAAGGTGATGACGACACTGATGGTGAAGTTGATGGTGAAAGTGATGGCGACACTGATGGTGACACTGATGGTGAAACTGGTGGTGAATTTGATTCTGAATGTGATGGCGACACAGATAGTGAGACGGATGGTGACACTAAAGATGACAGCGGTATCGAAACGGATGATGTAGCTGATGGTGACATTGATGGTGAAATTGATGGTGAAAGTGAAGGCGACACAGACGGTGATACTGATGATGAGATGGATGGTGACACTGATACAGATACCGAAGTTGATAGTAACAGCGAGATGGATGGTGATGCCGATAGTGAAACTGACAGTGAATTTGATGCTGAAAGTGATGACGACACTGATGGTGAAGTTGATGGTGAAAGTGATGGCGACACTGATGGTGACACTGATGGTGAAACTGGTGGTGAATTTGATTCTGAATGTGATGTTGACACAGATGGTGAGACGGATGGTGACACTGAAGATGACAGCGTTATCGAAACGGATGATGTAGCTGATGGTGACATTGATGGTGAAATTGATGGTGAAAGTGAAGGCGACACAGACGGTGATACTGATGACGAGATGGATGGTGACACTGATACAGATACCGAGGTTGATAGTGACAGCGAGATGGATGGTGACGCTGATAGTGAAACTGACGGTGAATTTGATGCTGAAAATGATGATGACACTGATGGAATCAGTAAGAAAACTAATTGCGATCGTGATGCTGACCCTAACAGTGACGTTGAAGTTAAAGCTGGAATTGAAAAGAGACGTTTTCTGATCAGAATAATGTGGGAGCGAAAAAGTTTGAGTTCTTAAAAAACTTTGTTGAGAAACGTACTGAGACCGTAAAAGCAAAGACAAAGGAGATAGATTTAAAGTCAGCGAAAGAGCGCTCTGTTGGAAAGTTATGTCATTTTGTGGCTAGACGCTCTAACGTTTTCCTTTCCCTCGTGTTACCTAGGCCTGGGTTTTCTGGTTGCTTAGGTGACCTTTATACTGATATTACAGGAAGTGATCTAGCCGGGAGCCTCAATGGTTACAGACTAGTTCATATTAGTGCGTATATGAGCCATGTGTTGCCTGCTGTCCTGCTGTTTGTTTGTGTACCAGATCCAGCACAGTTAGTAGGGATGCTTTACGATTCCAGGATCCCAAGGTGAACAGGGTAGCTAAGTTGTCGATAAACATAGTTTTTTGTTTATTTATTTATCTATTTATTTATTATTATTATTATAATTATATTGCGTTAAACAAACGTGCCAAGATCTCAGCAATAAAGTCAACCCAGGAATTCGGTCAAGGCAGGCTCATGTAATCAGGCCCTAAGGCTATTCTTTAGTGCATATTCATTTAACTGTTGCCTAGGCGTTGGGCTAACCGAAATAGAGGATATTGCATGGCCGCGCGGGGATACGAATTTTATCTTCGAGTGCTGAAAGTATCTCTCTAACGTTAAAACATTAGGGAGACATTATTTAGGCAAGTGAGACTTTCCTCAGAAAATATATTTTCTAGGTAAATCAATATTAGAGTTAAATCCAAATAAAGACATATGAATCGTGGAAATATGATGCGAAGACTCTTTGTTGACCGCAAAAAAGGTTTTTAGACTGAGTTACATAATCTCCTTCTTCTCAAGCTCCGCGGTTTGCCAGATATCACTTTGACGAGACTGTTAAAAGACCTGGGATGATTTTGATATCTAAATTGTGAATTATCAGCAGAGGTATGGATCATTGTACCTAGTTGGAATGGCAATCGACGGTGGGAAGTCTTCTTTTGTTCACTTTTTTAACCAAACATTTATCAGTAGAACAAACACATATATGAAGAAAGATACTGAGACTAGCCGATGTCCTTTTCGCATACTAGTTACCACATACTTTCTCCTTACTCTTAAATAGCTTCAAAGGCGTTTGTATATCTGTTTTATTTGACCTGTTTACAATTAGCAATGTATGCATTTATTACCTTGGCACCTTTTCCCGTCATCGTTAAGAATAGATCCGCCTGAACATGCGCACTCTCTTCCAGATGGTGTAAGCAAGCACAATTGACTACATCCACCATTATTATCACTGCACTCTTCAGTAACTACAACAAAAAGAGTTTATTTAACTTAACAATAATTTAAAATTATGTTACCCACAATTAGCGGAACTACTCTCGGTGGGTAGCAATACAAACAGTATGCTAGCAATAATTAAAAAGTTGAAATGTCGGGAAAAAATATAGTAAATTATTAGAGAAAGCAAAGCAAAGTAGCACAAGTATAAAAAAGAGCAGTGAGTGGTACAACTATATCAAATACGATAGCAAAGAATAAAACTATGGAGCTATGGAAAGAGAACGCTTTAACTGAACAAGAACTGGTAATGGCGTTCATATCAACATATGACTCCCTAAGAAAACTGCAGTATTTCAGTCACAATTTATATGGCCTTTTTTTTCGAAATTTTTAACACTATCCAGATATAAAGTTTGAAAACGATATAATTTTAAGTTGGACGTTTTGAGCGATTATGTGGTCGACAATATCAGTTTCGTTCTTTAACGCTCTGACACAGCTCATAGTTACGTTCGCTATTACACTTACAGTGCTATACCTGTCTAGTATTAATTGAAAGTTTGACACAAGGGGCTCTGTACTCCAGTACCGCACAACTGGAGTGGCGAATTTTTCAAATACATCTGCCACCGTATCGAAAATTTCGATCCCATATTTTCAAAAAATCCGGGGGGGGGGTTCTTTCCTCCGATTTTTTAAATAACAGCTTCGAGGTAGGAACTATCGTTACTCTAACGCAAAGTATTTAATCAAAGCGATGAAAAGGTAGGAACTTGGACAGAGCAAAAAATATATGATTTTTTTTCCTACTTGGCAGCTATTAGCTGCTGCGTATTTTGGATGAATCGAACAATTACTGAGAGGCTTTCTCATAACAAAGTTGTCCTCATTACCTGGCACTATTGGTGCACTAACGTTATATCCATGTATGTCCATGGGCTGTCCTATGCCAGTGATAAAAGCTGAGATAAGACCAACGCTCTCTTTATTCGCTCGATAAACAGCGTTTGTGCTCCAATCGGTCCAATAAACATGATCTCCCAGCAGAGTAAGACCAAAGGGGTGTGGCAACGCACTTGACGAAATTAGCAAGGTTACCCTGTTGTTATTATCGAGATCCAAGTATTCAAGTTTGTGATAACTTCCGTCCACCCAGTACAATCTATTGGTGTCTTTATCAAGTGTTAGACCGTTGGGCCAATGCAATACGGAATCTATCAATACACTGCGCTCTTTACCAGCCATATTAGCCTTCTCTATTTTCGGATTGAAACCCCAGTCTGTCCAGTACATGATTCTATGAAAATATGCAAGAAAAAGGAAAACAGAGACACAATCAAGTGCAAATATTTCACTTAAAACTTGTCAAGAAGGAATCAGGGCATCGAGAGTTTTCAACATAAATTGTACTTGCTACCTGCCAATGTATGCAATGGGACATAGGATTCTGATGGGCGAACATTTTACTTCTCTGCAAATGACTGAAAGTCTAACTAGGACTGAAAAGCCTGAAAATTTCTTTACAGTTGAAAAATCTTGAAAGGACGGTACAAATAGGGTTACCTAATTTGCTTTCTTTTTATTATAGAAGACATAAATCCCACATTTGGAAGGAAAAAGTCTTAAATTTTTGTCACATAGACTGACAGTTTTTTTATTGGAACTTGTACATGTATACAGTAGTATGGCTGTCTGGAAACAATTTGCAATGATTAGCATTTAAATCATTCAGGGACAGCCATATTAAGGGAACCATGAAGGACACCCTTTCAATTCGGTCGTAGATGTATAATGATTAATTTACGTTGACGTGTGTCGAGAGCCCTACAAAATGTACGTCTCTGCCATGCCTGTTTGTAAGATCCTGTGGATACAAGAACCTACAGCGTTATCAAAACGAACAAGTTTTGCTTGATAATAAAAAGTCGTTAACACTAAATGCTTGTCTAATTTCTATGTATGTGCGGTGTGTTATTAGCGGAACATGTTGCTCGTTAACTTAGTTCAACGCCGTTTTTTTTTCTTTTCCTATTCTCTTGTTGGTGGTAGGGTATTTTTTACATAAGTGGTTAACAGTCATCCCGATACACAGTGTCAAGAGAATATGACAAAGACATTGTCATTCTCTAAGTGTTGTAAAAGACATTATACAGAAAAGGAATTCAATTCTTACCCCTTATTGACATCTAATATAATATCCCTCGGTTGGTCTAGACCACTTGCTATGAGAGCTTTCCGATAGGAACCATCTAGTTTAGAGACTTCCAGCTTGTCTGTTCCCGTATCAGTCCAGTAGAGGTTCCTTCCGACAATATCCACGGCCAATCCATCCGGCGTCTGCACGTTTTGGCTAAACAAGACCTCAAACATAGAACCATTCAGAAATGAACGAGAGATCGTATTCCTTGTAACATCTGTCCAGTACACTCGGTCCTCTACAAGATCGTAGCCAAGGGCAACGGGTCGGGTAATTATGCCTGCTGATAAAGACAGTTGTACACGCTGTTGGGGATCATGAGGAAGTACTTTCACTATTCTACCATATGTAGCATCAGCAAACAGCAAAAACTGCTGAGGAGCTAGAATGAAGAAAGAAAATCACTGATAAAATATTGTTCTTTCATGTCGATAGGTTGCCTTGTTCTTTGAAATGAGTGTTTATTGACCAAACATGGTGTCAAGGTGGCTGGGTATTGGCCAAAAAGTACAAAATAAGAGCGAATAAAGGGGACTGTATTATATGAGTAAAACCAAAATCACTTTTGTGCAAAAAAGCGGTTGATTCCAACCTCGTCCCCAGGACGTTTCTGTTCCATTTTAAAAAAAAATGGCCCTCGGAAGGAGGTTTAGCATTAGCATTAACATAATGGTGTCCGGCCACACCTTTCTGAGCTGCTCTATATTAGCTCTATTTCTCGGCCATTTGAACGTTTTCTCTGTGAGAACCACTCTCTTGCATCGTCCACGTACCCAATTACATTTTGACGTGAGCGTTGGTGTAAGCATTCCTGCGTTTTCCTACCGTAAAGCGCCGTTTGGAATCGCTGTTCGATTTGGCACGAAACACGGCCGAGGCAACCGCCAGTGAACCGCTACCTGAATGCCAGAATTCCACGCAGTGCCAAGAGCCCTAGTAGCTTCCAAGTGAGCCGTCTGGCCCTATGTGGAGATGTTCATAGCAATCCGGGCCCTGCTCGTAAAACTATGCCTCCAAAATTCCCCTGCAAGGAGTGCGAGAAAGCAGTGCGAAAGAACCAGGACGCCATTTTGTGTTCGGAATGTTCTTGTTGGTCACACGTTAAATGTCTCCAAATGTCAAGAGGTATTTTTCATTATTACCTAAGCAATCCTGAAATCGACTGGATCTGCTCGCTGTATTCATTGCCGCAACTGGGAGCTGAGGATTTTATGGACGCCCCTGGGCCCTGTATTTCGGACACCGCACCGAGCATGGTAAATGGAAATGAAACTAGCATGTCTTGGAATGACTCGGACACGGACTCGTTATCCTGGTACATGGCTAATGTTAGTGGATGCTACAAGTTTAATCTAAAATTATTCTACTTGAATACCAAGAGCATCACCAACAAAATCGATTAAGTGAAAGAGATGCTCGGAAAGGGAATGTCTGATATTTTACTCATCACCGAATCTAAAATTGACTCTACGACCTCTACAACACTACTCGCCCAACCTGGCTTTAGGCTCGAGCGCAGAGACCGAAAGAAAGGTGGCGGAGGATTTCTTGGTGTATATCAGAGCTTATTTGTCTGTGTATCGAAGAGCTAAGCTTGAACCTAGGGACGTGGAATCTATATGTTTGGATGACAAGGACGTTAACAATGGCCACTTTCTTGTATGAGGCTGCTAAAGATCGCCAGGCAACTGAAATGAGTTAGAATTTATGGCTTCGATGTCCAGCGCAGCCGAACTGATGTATAAAACCCGAAAGGAACTCCTTTTAATTGGGGATTTTAACCAATATATGTACACGAACTTTGTCGAAAATCTACTTCCTAATAAAAATCTAGTTGATTTTTGTCATCGATTTTGCTTCGAAAACAAAATAACGGAGCCCACACGGGTAACAGATAGAGCAAAGAGCTTACTTGATGTTATTCTGGTCAGTCACGCAGAACACTACACAACTTCGGGTAATTTGCAACTTGGTTTAAGCGATCACGATCTGGTCTTTGTTTTTAGGAAAAATAAACTTTCACGCCCAAAGCCACGCTTAATTGAATATCGCAGCATGAAGAACTTTGATAACGTGGAATTCCAGTGACCGAGTTGAAAAACGCTCCTTGGGGCACGGTGTGTTGTTTCTCGGATGTGGACGATATCTGGGGTCACTGGAGCGCTCTCTATAAGAACATTCTTGACCGGGATGCGCCGGTCAAGAACAAATGGGTGCACAGTGATCAATTACCCTGGATCTCATCTGAAATTCAACACGAAATTGCCTGGCGCAATCGGCTGTTTAAACGCGACAGGAAGAACCCGACTAACAATCTCTGGGTTGCGTATAAGCAACAGCGTAATTAAGTCACCTCACTAAAGAGAAAGGGTATCAAGGAATTTTGTAGTAATGCAACATCTAATGCAAAAAACTCTGGGGAGTTCTGGCAAAAATGAAGCCATCACTCCCTAACTCGTCCCTGTCCAAACAGAACAGTGTGACATTAGTAGAGGATGGCAAAGTTCTGACGGAGCCCAGTCAAGTGGTGGAGGTGTTCAACAACTACTTCGCGTAGGTTGCTGTACCTGAAACTCACCGCGGCAACGTGGAGAATTTTAGTGATCACCCGAGTGTTCTTGCGATTGCGTCAAGACAGGTGTTGGAACACCCATTCACCTTTGAACTAGTAAGCTCCAGTTATGTGAAAGAGATTCTGGATAATTTAAATCCACGAAAGGCGGTTGGCGCCGACGGCATTTCACCGCGTCTTTTGAGGCTCTCGGCACTAGTCATGACCGAGGAGATTACACGCTTGATTAACTTTTTGATTGCTAATTGCTCTTGGCAAGACGAATGGAAGTGCGGCGATTTGACAACGAGGAAACGCCAAAAGAGAACTATCGCCCTGTGTCAGTCCTTACGGCGTTGTCAAAGGTCTATGAGTAAGTTATGTACGATCAAATTTATAACACTTTCTGTCGCCACTTGTCACAAAACCTCTCTGGATTTCTAAAGAACCATTCGTGTTGCACCGCTTTTCTGAAAATGACCGAGGATTGGAAAAGGAGCCTTGACAACTGAGAGTGAGCCATGGCCGTGGCCTTTGTTTTATCAAAGGCTTTTCACTCTATTAACCACAATCTTCTGTTGGCAAAGTTGAAAGCCTATGGTCTCTCTCAATCCGCCTTGAGTTTGATTTCATCCTATCTACTGGGTCGTAAACAGAGGGTTTGTTTGCACGGTGTGTGCTCAAGTTATTCAGATTTGAGGGCGGGGCTTCCTCAGGGGTCCCTCCTCGGGCCACTGTTGTTTAATATATTCATTAATGACTTGAATTACGCGGTCTCGGACGTGTCTTTACGATTATACGCTGATGACACGACTCTGTAGGCATCAGATGTTTCGCCCATTGCCCTGCAATTTGTTGTGAACCAGGGTCTCAGCCGCGTGTCGGAATGGTTCGATGCAAACTATTTGTTGATAAACAATGCCAAGACCCTTCCGATCGGTCCTTGCAAGTACGATTTTGACTTAACTTTGATTGGTTCTGACGTTACTAAACTTCCCTCTATTAGAATCTTGGGTGTGGAACGTGATGGCAAGTTAAACGTTGTACAGCATATTTCTAGTCAGCTAAAAAGGGCGTATGCGAAGACCGGCGCACTTAGGACAATTAGTCGTTTTGTACTTATGGACGTCATGCTAGCATTATACAAGTCTTTCATTTTACCACATCTTGATTTAGAATACTGTAGTCCCCTCCTGTTAGGGGTGGAGAAAGTCCAGGCCAATAAAATTGACGACGCCAATCATTATATATTAAGGACACTGACAGGGCACGGGAAATCATTGTCTTACCAAGAACTCTTAAATATATGTAAGTTGGACACTTTAGAGTGTAGGAAAAAGCAGCAATCTCTGATCCCATTATTTAAATGCATTAGGAATATAGGGCCGAAATACATTAGAGACTTTTTTGGCACAAGAGAACCGTCTTGCAATTTAAGAGGAAATGGTGTTAATCTTTGCGTTCCCAAATTTAATCTAAATTTTATGAGGAACTCTTTTACTTACAAGTGCGGTCAACTATGGAATAAACTTCCAGAAGATGTCAAGCTGGCCGATAATGTTAATATTATTAAGTCTAAGCTAAGATAAATTCGGCTGTAATTTTTATAATTTTTATTTTTTGGTAATTTTTATATCTTTTTATATTCATTTGTACATAGATTATGCATTATATATTTAATTCTTTTTAATACTAGATATTATTAAAATAATTTTAGATTTAATGCACGTTCGTATTTTGAACGAGCACCTGTGCTCTTAGACGATAACGTGGTTAAATAAATTTTTGTTATTGTTATTGTTATTGGGTGAGCCGATGAGGCACGATAATCACATCTTGCCCGATTGGGTAACCTTTTCGGTTAGTTAGTTAGATGAACTAGTTAAGTAAATTTACATGGTCGACTGTACTGTGTGTTTTTTCGTGAAGCATTTTTCTGTAAGATTTATCTCTTTTTCTGATTATCTAATCATTCAAAGCAATTAAAAGTCAATTTCTGCAATAAATCGTGAAGTACCTTCACAAGTTTTTCCATCGGCGGCGAGATTAAGCCCATCTGAACATAAACAGTTTGCTCCAAGTGGTATTAGCAAGCAAAGCTGGCTACATCCTCCATTGTTGTTACTACATTCATCAGTAACTGAAAAGAACAAGGTATTTTGTGTCATAATATAAAGTCAAACCTGCATCAAGCAGCCACTCGAGGGAAATGGCCAACTGACCGCTTAATGGATGAGCAGGTTTAAGAAACGTAAGAAAGTATATAAAGAAAAAGCCGCGACCGTTTAATAGAGGTAGCCGCTTAATATAAGTCAGCTTTACAGTAATCAAGGGACTAGCTTAAAGAAAGTGACTGCTTAATGCAGGTCCGCTTAATACAGGTTTGGCTGTAGACAGTTAATATTTTTTTGGTAAATACGTGACCGCAAAAGTGAGTTACACGCGCGCCATTTTTGGGGGATGACGAGGGACCTTGGCCGGGTCTTGGGCATTCATATTAACCTCTAGTGACCTAAGATAGTAACGTGACGTTTATCGGACAGCTCTTTTAACAATCTCCTCAAGGTCATGGCCTCTTAGATCGGTAAACTACATTATCTACCGATGCCGTCACTAATAGAAAATATCCCCTTCTAGAGACGGGTTGGGATAAGCGGTATTTATTGCCAGAACGAGCTGTTCTTTGCCCAAAATATGCTCAAATACTAATACTAATCCTTGAATTATGCAACACTGACGGACATATTTGGGTTGAGATACCTGGCGTAAACGTGTTATTCACGTCATAGGCACGAACAAGATACGGATGAGATTCGGTGGACAGTATTTTGACGACATTCCCCCCATTTGGTCGATCTGCCCGGTAAATTCCATTATAATACTGGCTTGTCCAGTAGAGATAATTCTGATTAAGTGCCAGTCCAAACGGGTAACGCAGATAGACCTGACTTGAGATAACTTGTCTTCTAGTGTTAGTTGAAAACTCGTACACCTCGAGCCTCTCATAAATTGCATCTATCCAGTAAAGCCAGTTTCTGTCATAATCAAGAGCAAGCCCATTGGGATAGTACAGTCCTGAGTCGATAACAGTGACTCTGTTTTGACCGTCCATATCTGCTTTCTCTATTCTTTCGTCAATTCCCCAGTCAGTCCAATACATGAATCTGCCAAGCAGTAAAAACACGTCACTTTGAGTTTTTTTAATCAAGATAATATAACGAAACAAATGACGAGCATTAAGTGCCGAAGATGGAAACAACCCACAGCATTCGACGTATATTTACAGTCTAACGATTCCAAAATATTATTGGAAATAAGAAATATAATTTTCCTGAAACAAAGAAAATATATAAACGGTTTATATAATTTCTTTATTTCAGGAAAATGTCGCCAATTTTTTAGTCATTAGATGCCAAAAACTACAATTCGCAAAACGCATAATTTTATTAACTCAAACCAGTTTACTCTTACGATATATCTGTCAAGCACGACAATGGAATGAATTCCAGGTCAACCAATTGGCGAAGCTTTAGAAAAAACAAAAACCTATATCATACCCTCTGGTGACATCCAAAGCAATATCTGCTGGCCTTTGTAAATCCTTATTAATGAGAACGCGCCTGTACAAGCCGTTCAAAGTTGCAATCTCAATAGTAACTTCCGTACTGTCTGTCCAGTATATATTCTGGCCAAACGGGTCAACAGCAAGTCCATGAGGACTCTTAATGCGAGAGGACACAACAATTTCCTGTGAAGATCCGTTTAAAAACGATCTGGATATTGTGTTGTGTGATACATCCGTCCAGTATACTCTTCCGTCTTGAAAATTAAAATCCACAGCCTCAGGCGATGAAGGAGGTGTTTTCAGAGGAATTCTAAATGATGTATTGTAATGAAAAGGCAATTGCATTTGCATGATTTTCTTTCCAGCAACAAATAGAAGAAAACTTGAGAATTCTGAAACAAGGAAAAACATTAAGAATCTTTCTGTTAAAGGGTAGGGCATAACAGCTGCGGAAAAAGCCGTTTATCAACTATAAAACTGGAAAAGATCATGCAACAAAAAAAATTTGGCATTGGTGAGAAAAATTCAGATTACTACCGAATCATAATTTGTTGGATTGGGAGTTATTATTACAGTAAATTTGCAAATTCC
The DNA here is from genome assembly GCA_964035705.1 of Porites rus. Classification (NCBI taxonomy): domain Eukaryota; kingdom Metazoa; phylum Cnidaria; class Anthozoa; order Scleractinia; family Poritidae; genus Porites; species Porites rus. The sequence goes on from OZ037994.1 coordinate 39,624,349, forward strand.
AGTAAGTGTACTAGTAAGTCAGCCGACTCTCGTCTCGAAGGTAAACGCTGAAGACTTTGATTCACAATATCAATTTCTTTTTATACCACTACTTGTTATACGCTCCCACAAGCGCAAAGTTGAGAGGGAAACTGTCGCATTTTCTCAAGACCCGTTCAACCACCCTTTGTTCCGGAAATGATAAAGAATAGAAGGAAATTTATTAATCTGACTAGAGATACGTGAATCGCAGGACCTCGAAGGACTTCAGGGGAACGGCAAGAAGTTGAAAGGGCAATAAAAGTCAATAGGGAAGAAAATTTATAAATCTAAAAAACTTTAGCTATATAAAGAAGCAAAACAAAACTGCAATAACTTAAAAGAAAACTAAACAAAAAGAAAAAGAAAAACAGGTACCGGTATGCGTACTGCCCGTTTTCGAACACAGGGCCGTCAACGCACCGGACCCTTGGATAGAACCCCTGGAACCCCTAGAACTTCGGCTAGCGCGACCTGTATAAAGTTTTGATCGAGCCCTATTAAACATGAATTCAAAGATATTTCTCAGAAGAATGACTGTTGTTTTGACAGTGAAAACTCATCGTAAACGAATTTCATCGCATTTAAAGAACGAAATCCCAACCAAGCCGATACGATATAAACTCGTCTGCGAGCAAAACGTGTTTTGTTACTTCGATTTTCGCTCATATTTTAAGGCTAATTATCCAAAATCGCTTTCATTTGCATTTGCATTCAAAATTCATTGCAAAAAGCAGTTACCGACTCCTAATTTAAAAACGGCCAGGAAAAAAAAGCAAACCGATGCAAAATACTCTTCGGTGTTGCCCTGAAACACATAATGCTCAGTGACGTCACACACTAGATGACGTCAGGGAGGACACCATCGCAATATGTACAAGTATACAAATATAGATGAGCTGGCCGACTTTGCAGGTCCCTAACATCACGCGCGGTACACGCGCCTCGTGCTTGACGAGATTATAATCCCCACGAGTAGCGCCTCGATCGGAATTACGCCTGCTATGTTTTGCTTGCTACCTGTCTGACACTTCTTCCCATCTAGTTCCAGAGGCAAGCCATCAGGACAAGCACACTGAAATCCATCAGGCGTCAAAAGGCATAGGTGACTGCAGCCACCATTGTTCACTTTGCATAACTGGTTACCTGGCAAATGAAAGGAATCAAGCAGCTTAGATATATCTTATGTGATGGCCTTGATACGCCAGTTTTTGAGAATCGTAAAGAGCTATAGTTACCTGCAGAGGCTGGTTGTCGCGAAGGGTGTAATAACGCCAATCCAAAAACTCGGTCGGACGTTAGAATACCAAACCCTCCAAGATAATCCGCAGTTGTCCAATTAAGTCTCTCAATAGAGTCAGTATTCCAGTCGCTCCAATAGAGGACGCCGTTATACACAGTGAAGTCAAAGGGAAGCATGTTTTGGGATGGATGAAGTTGACTTGCTATTATTCGTCTGTTGTTCCCATCTAAGTCAGCAGAATCAATGGCATTCATCCAGGCGTCAATCCAGTAGATACGGTCTTCTAAATAATCCAAAATTATGGCAATTGGCCAGTTTTGAACGGAGCTGGTTAAGTCAATAAGGAGAATTCGATTCGTGCCAGAGAGAGTCGCTCGCTCAATTTTGGGTGTCGATCCTCAGTCTGTCCAAAACATCAACCTGAAAAGGATTAATTTCACGTTTTTCTACAACGTTCGCTAAAGCCATTTTAGACCTGGAAAGAGGTTGAGATGCTTATCGAAATATTAGAATTTAAGCCCGAGCCTACGCCATGCCCAACCCTACCTGGTTCAAGTCTTATTTGAAAAAAATCGTGACGATTTTTATTTGTTTGTTTGTTTAGTACTTCTTTGCATAATTATTCTTTACCCACAATCACAAGCAATACCTTTATGTACCAAAAATGACATTTCCTCCTAAACACCCTGGGTGAGACCAAAATCGGCAATTTCTACTTCCAAGCGAGATAACGAGCACCACAGTTACTTATTTATGGAAGTTTCCGCTCCTACGGACTGTTTTCTTAGTATTTTTATCTTTTAAATTGCCTACTCGATTCTTTCTCAGGCTTCCTTTACACGCCAACCACGAGAGTCTTAGCTTCTCGTCGAAGACTGCGAGTAAGTATTCGATTGTTTTCTAGTCTATTGACTAGTCAATGCGTTTGCACTGGTTATCATATAATGATCGCTTATATAATTATTCATTTGTTAAAGGTGCATTTCAATTACGTTTTGCACTTTGCACCATTGCACTCTGCCACTAGATTGTTGCGTGTATTTAGAATCAAATTGCTTACCCTTTCTTTGGATACAAAGCTATTCCTCGTGGATACTCTACTGCCTCTGTAAACAGCAACTTTCTTAGAGAACCACTCAAGGAGGCTACTTCCACTCTGTGTTTACTGTAGTCTGTCCAGTAGATCAAATTGCTTTCCCATTCTACAGCAAGACCGTCAACTACACCGAGGTCATCTGTAATGATATCGTCAGTTTCTCCAGTTTCAAGGTCCATCCGTTGAATGACATGTCGATTAATGTCGCTCCAGTAGACGATTTTCTCCTTAACGTGTACATCGAGAGCGACTGCTCGACTGAGGTTTGACACTAGATGAACGATTCTGGAAGTACTCAGCTCGAGGGCATTAATTTCAGACGTCGCACTGTAAATGATGCAAGGATCTGAGCAGTTTGGTACTCCTGAGTCGAAAATGATTATAAAATGTCACTCAAAAAGTGGACAAGGCGACTTAACCAGTATGATAAGCAGCCTGTTCGAATTTATATTCATACTCATACGCATACTCATTCTCAGTAAACACACAGAAACACTACATCCTGAAGAAAGATGAAAAAAAAAAATTCCTATACTTAAAGGTTTCTTTGTTTAGCTTGCGTACTTATGATAAAGAGGATAGCACACCCACGATAGTAGTCAATGCAATGCCCACGGTTTGTTCTGGGATCTTTTTAGGTCCCATAAAACCACATTACGTAAAAGGACTGTGACACGGGGCCTGGAAGACGAACCCTACTAGCTATCCGAGACGATGTTCTGCCAAAAGGAGATACCACACGCTGGACACCCAACCTCAAAACCTCCAAAACCTGAGACCCCAAAACTAAAAGACCCAAACGTCTTATTTTAAAATGCTTGTTGGAGAGGATACACTACCCTATCTGTATAAACGTTTTGGAACTTTTCAGTGGCAAGTATTATTTAATAATTATTAACAAACTAAGATACACAGTATGAGATACCCTCAGAGCAAGCTCTCTCGCGAATCTCTAAGATCGGCCTGAGAAAAGCGAAAACAGTCATCACCCCAGTCTTCCCCCCCAACAACAGCTTTAAAATAGGGTCTCACTGGGGCGGAGGAAATCAAGGTTAACGGTACAAATTTTGCCTTTTCTGCGGGTAACGGTAGATGTCTGGCCGTTACTTTTTACAGTCTTCATCCGTTTAAGGTTTTAACTACCTTTCCGGGATAGAAAAAAAAGGCCAAAATAGGATTCAAGATACGGAAGCTCGTAAAAGACGATATTGACACTCTTTATATAAAAAATTGTGACTAGAGAAAAAGTTACGGTTACCGTTAATTTCTTTAAAGACAAACTCACGGTTAAGAATGTTCATTTTCTACTACATGTAGACATTTTTTTTTGTTACGGTTTTAATTGTAACGAACCACAACGAACGAGCATCGAACCACAACAGAGCTATAATTTCTTAATCTATTTGGAAAAAATTATGCAGCGAACTTACAGAGCAAATAATAAAACAAAAACCGGCTCACCCCAACATAGCACGAACTATATGGTTTTTTCCATCACTGGACCATTTATTCGCCACTTGTAGGACTGCAGGGCAGACCTATTTTTTCTGAACTAAGAATGCCATAGCTCTTACTTAGTTGTCTTTTTTTGAAGGGTATCTTTCATCGGATAAAAAAGGCTTGGTATCAATCAATACCATGGATATTTTCAATAAAAAATGATTGGAATATTACACGCACCTTCCGTAAACATCAGCAAGAGACATAACAAAATGGCTTCATATAAACAATGCCTTATCATCTTGATCGGCCTTTGTGTCTGCCTCAGGGCAGCTGATGTGGTAAACAGTTCTTGTCTCTACAGAAAAGAAGCAAAATATTTCTTATTAGAAATTAAAAAGACATATAATCGTGTTTTTCTCTGTGGAATGTACTCTGATGGTAAGCAATGGTCATAACTGTATGCTAAAAAAGTGCAGCCCGGATGATGACGTAAACAACTTTTTGTACTCGTTGTATAACTAATATAAACAAGGTGAAGTGATATATTTGCTGTCTGCATAAACATGTGTTATGGGCAAAATGCCAGGGACTACTTCTATGCTGTTTTAAGGATCTTTCTTTTTTTTTTTTCTTCTACCAGGCAAAATATTGCTATTCAATGACGAAGATGTATCAAATATGGTGGGAGTAGAGGTGGCCTTTCTTTTTTGTTTTGTTTTGTTTTTTTTGTTTTGGAAGAAACTTCAGCTCACTGAAAAGGCTAAAAGCCTGGTCCAGAACAAGCATGGCTAATGCGAGGCTGAACGGGCTTGCTTTGGCGTACATTCATAAACCAACGGAAATTGACGGCAGTTCTGTTTAAAGAGATGGGATGCCTCTGGCCACACGCAGATTGCGTTAGATTTCAGTAAAGAATAAACGACGGGGAAAAAAACTTTTCTAACTGTTAAGGGAGAAGTTTACTACTCTTAATTGTGAAAGTTAGTGACTTCTTAGTCCTACAAGTATAAGAGATGGCAATATTATGACATGGCTGTCTCAAAGTTGAAGAACATAAGCGAGAGTGTATCGAAACAGATAATTGATAAGTGGTCGTGATTCTGTATATCATCTAAGAACTAACTTCAAAAAAAGTGTTAAAATCCATAAACGTTGGCTACTTTCGTGGTTTCATTTTATTGTTATAATACGTGTCACAACATTTCAATACGTAAAAATGCAGATGGTCATTAACTTGGCACCAGTATCGCTAAGCGATAAAAAAGTGAACTTCTACGCTTGCCCAAGATTGACTTTTGTGAAGAAAAATTTCGCGGAAAAGCTTTACAAGAGCATTTCTGAGCCTCTAGATTTCAAAATTTTCTGGTGAGGGGAGGGGGGGGGGGGAAGCCTCAGACCCCCTAGCAACTCGCGCCTTCGGGGCTCGAAACTTGCCTCGTCTTGTTCTGAAGTCTGGCTACGGCCTTGTTCACACGCTCCATTTTTCGCCCGGTCTTTGCTCTCGTTCCTGACGTTCTTTGCTCCGAAACTACATGGAAACACTTGCTACACAGGCTATTTGTACCACGCTGGTTAGGATGAATGTTCAACGGAACGAAAAGGAGCATCAAAGATAGCTCTTTGATCCAGGGAACAAAGAATTTGTTCTTACCATAATTAATTTATGGAACCCCACTCAAAATTGAAAGACCAGCAGACCGCTTGACTAATCTTTTAAACGGTTTTGCATGCAAATGCTGCTGATTCACGAAACATTCTCATTAATTGTACTAATTTCCCCGCTCGTGAAAATAGAGAAACTGAGACCCATTTTTTTTTTTTTATCTGATTCAACTTAAAGGGGCGCTTTAGTAATTCATAGCACACGTCGCCATTTTAAAGCCTCGCGAACCTTGACTAAATTTGCGCCCCGGAGGGAACTTGACATTGGACATTTCCATATAATAACACAATTTTGAAAATGCTTATTGTGAAGTAGAAGAAAAAAGCATCGCAAATTGCTGAATTCCACCGACGTTCTCGATTGATGCAAGTATTCAGAGAAAAATGGACTCGTAATAAATAGTTATAACTACATCTCGTGTGGTGTAGCACTGTTTAAACTCCCAATACTATTAAAAGGATTGCAAATAGTTCAAGAAATGTCTTAATGTCCAGCTTGAGAGAACGAAGTGTTGCTCTTTGAAAGATAACTCCTCAAATTCAAGCGGCAAGTAGCTCGTGATGGGGGATCTGTAGTATTGTTATGTATTAAGTTAAAAGAACAAGTAAAGTTAAGGACGTTTAAGGGAAACCGAAAGTTAGTTGTCATAGTCGGTATATTCAATTAACAGTAGGTGAAAAACAGAAGTCAGTGCTTGTCTATATCATTACGTAATGGTAAACGTACTTTCAGGGTTAGAAAAATCAAAATTTGGCAAACCTGTATATTCCCTCTTGAATACAAACTTGGGGGAGCCAACCAACTACGACTGGTACAGTCGGAGAGTTTCAGAAATTTTTGAGTTGTTCCACAAGATACAAGACAATGTATATTTAGTTTTGTTTCTCCCAACTCCCACCCCTTTTTGTAAAGCAAAAGTTTTTGATTGGCAAGGGGCTTACGATTGTTATCGCCAAAATTTATTCATCGCTCACCCGGAAATGCGGAAGCTATTTGACACCTAGAACATTCTCAGATCATGATAGATACTTGCGGCAAGTATACAACCGGCGTATCATAAGGGCTTAACTACGATTATATTTACTGGGATCATTAATGTGAGGCAGAAGTTCAAAATGTTGAGACAACCATGAACCGGAAGTTTCAGAAATCATCCAATTTGAACACCAGCGGGTTTCACGTTGATATTGACCTCAACTTGGAGCTTTAAAGGGCTTGGAGCTCTTTGATCGCCTTTCATGCGAGAGTTTTGGGGCTGGATTGGAATAATCTTCGGTCTCCTTTTCTCCATCAGCATTTTCGATCACTCTACTAAGCCCAGGAGGGGTACTCTGGGTTTCTAGTAACGGGGGATGATCGAAGGATTTTTTCGGGTTTGAAGTTATCGATTCCAGGATTTTCTTGGCTAGAAAAATTTGGCGAATATTTTCTTTAGGTGGCTTGATTAAAGTAGGGATCTTTTTCGGGTATTCAAAACAATCTGAAGATTCGTGTTTCCCGGGCGGTAGTTCTGCAAATAAACAACAACCAAACTTGCTTTCCTTTTTGGAAATTTTTAAGGCTCGGAAATTCGCCATTTATTTTTAAGTATTTATTTATTTGTTCACTTTTTTCGGAGAAGGGGGTGTGGGGGGGGGGGGGGAGGGTGGATTTTTGGTCCCGTGACTTTTTTGGGTTTTGTTGCTGGAGCCCGAGGGATTTTTTTTAGGGTTTTGATTTTTGCCCCCATTCGATCACCCACGTAACTTGAAATCTGGAGTAACCCCCACTGGCATTGTTTGCCTATAAATCAAAAGTGACTACGTCATTTATACAGGAGCATTTAGCCATGACGCACTTTTCGTCATAAAGTTTCGGTTTTTTACGTGATGACGGCGAAACTTTGCAAAGAACAAAAAATATCAATCGGCAATAATATGAAATATTCAGATTTCATTAATGATAAATATTTTTTTGCGAAGTTTGCGCTTAAAAGAAACCTATATATTGTTCAAAGAAAATCACGTCTAATGAAACATTTTTGCTGATATTTTTTACTGAAATTTCTGGTACCGGCTATTATTGTTATGAATATGGCAGAGTCCGTAACTCAAAAGTCGTTGAAATGCTGTGAACTTGTTTTGGAATTTCAAAAATAAATTGCTCTGAGGGAGAACGAGCTGCCGGTTCGAATTTTCCGCAGAAGTAATTCTAGTGTTTGCTTATTCTTAAAACGAAGCCTACTACCTATCGTGCTATACTTTAAAACGTATTTCTTAGTTTTAGAAGCATTATGAATTGCTCCAAATCATACCCTAAAGTCGAATGACTTGTTTACCGCCTTTTTTTAACCTTAGCAGTTTTGGCTGAAACTCCTGCTACTGATACATTTTGATCTATTGCAAGGCATCTTTAACGGCTTTATATTGCTGTCATTGCCTCCAATTCAAGAAAAGGGTATTGGGATTGTACACTTCCTTGTATCAGCGATCAGATAGAACTATCGAGCACCCTTGTTTATGGCTATGAAAATGACAATGATACCCATGCTTGCAAACCGACCTGTGTTTATACCCTGAAACTGCGCCAAACAATAGGCCAAAGTTTAGACGAAGGTCTTAGAGCAAGCAAGCTTGTCAAGAACTATAAAATATTTTGAATGAATAATAAAACAATTGTTGAATTTGGGTTTCGTATAATGTAAAAATTGTGCAGATCTCAAAGGTGAAACTGTTATCCAAATCGGCCTTCAGCTTAGCCTACGCGTAGCCGTACCCTTTCCCGGGGGAAGAGTGTGGTTACACGAAGACTACCTTCAGCCTCGGTCAATAACATCCTCCTCGATCTGCATAACTCTTCACATCCTACTAAGCCTTATTCAATAATTGCTAATTACTGGCTACCCATAGGACCTACATATCAGTCATTGTCAGAAGCTGGCACTGTCCTTTATTTTGTCGGTAATTCTGGAGTAAGAGAAGATCAGTTGCTGATACAAATTTGGCGAAGTGGACAAAATATCAGCGTTTCTGATTTTGCTTTTCTACACGATGACTTGACCTGATAAACTTAGTTTAAATGACCAACACTTATAATATAAACCACACGAAAATTAGCCTCTTGTGCTGGGATGACTTCAACACATCCTTCAATAAATATCATTTTATTTCACCTGCTCCATGGAGGGAAATCTCTTTAAATTCGACACAAAATTGACTCTGAGTTAACTTCAAAATGTTATACTAAATAAAATTGCACGACAATTAACGCCAACACCAACTAAACTCTGCTGTTTTCCTTGTGTTCCAGTCTTTTGCTTATACCAGGTGTTCCAGAAAAATCCAAAGTGAACTTTCGAGTGGCTTCTTCTTGGTCGTGTGATGGTCGTAAGCTTGGAGTTACAGCACGGTGGACTGACTCCCCAACAGATGAATCAAAAACGTGAAATTCTCCTAACGAACAATAACATTAGATCAGTAATAGAAACCGATGATGGGCAAGGAATAAGGATGCCTTATATTATGCCAGTTGAAGTTTAAAAAGTAGAATGTAATTTGTTGTTGTTGCAGAATAGCAACGACTTTAACAGCTAACGTTCACGTAGCAGCTAACGGAGGTGTGAAGACTAGCTCAGAAACAGTTGTCAGAATGTGGAGAAGGGTTGCGTCATTTTTCTGGCTGGTTTAGTACACAATACAGAAACCACACATACATGAATAACAGACACCAATAGTGTTCTTTAAACATAGAACGTATTGAAAATGAAGAGTTTGGTGTCGAAATGCTACCAGCAGAGAACAATACATATTTTAATAAATTAACGACTGCTACAGAACTCTCCTCCACTACAGGAAACTACATGTTGTAGCTTTCAGATACATACAAGAAGTGTGTACGTACTTTCTGCTGGATATCTGATATCAGCTGCACTTGCTGTACGTCGAATTAAATCTGCGGAAAATGCACCTCGACTTTTAGTTCTTGGAGGTTCTTGTATTAAGAAAATTTGATTCTAGTAAAACATCATTATTATTGCTTGCTTGTGAGGACACCTAAGGTCGCTAAAAAGCTGCATCCAAAAAGGTAACAATGGTCCTTTCCACCAATAATTTGCAATTATTTTCTTAAGATAAATTGTTCGTTTTTTGTTCTCTAGAATGAACAAATTCGAACGGGATTTCTTGTTTCGCAGATATTATCACTTGTTTGCCCCTTGAGAAACCACGTGACTTCGCTGTAATCCCATTAGTCCTTGAGCGCGTGAAGAGATATCGTAAATGAGGTGGGCCGCACCAAGACATGTGTTCATCAGATTCAAGTTTAAACTATGCAGTTTTATAGACATTCGAGTTAAAGCTTAAATTACGTGACGTTGCCTCCTTTAATTAAAGGATTCTGCAAATCTGTAAGAGTTTTACCTGCACCAGTTCCAAGAGGTATCTCAAATATGTGCTTCATTTGTCCTCCGGTCCCTCTTGACTCCAAGAAGTGTTCGTCACGTCCCTCCAACACGGAAGGCGTTATGCTTTTTCTGAGGGGAAAAAAAGTACACTCAAGTTATCACAAGTATCTATATTAATTCGCTAAGTTCTTCGTCTGGCAGAATCCCGCCAACATGTAGAGGAAATCTTCTGCCAAAGTACAATATTTAACCGCCAAGCCATCCACCTGATCACGAGTCCCAGATTGTTTTGAAAACTTTTAGCCCACCATACGTTCTATCCGTCAAGTTGTAAGAACTCGTAAGAATCAAATGAATAAACCACTCAGGAACACCCAACGACGCTTTCCTCCACAATACAATGAAAACACCTTTTAGGCTATCCAAAGTAATTTTACATGTAGATCGCTAGAAATGCATTCTAAGGTGCGCTATAAAATTTGCACCTGTTCGGTCATCCTAGGGGAACTTCAGTCTTTTCGAAATTACAAGGGCTCGAGTATTATTTTTCCGACAATTTTAGATGCAATTTGACCTGTTACGAAAGTGAGGCATTTTCTTATTCCTCTCTCCATCGCATCGCTGTCCTCACGAGTAATAGAAAATTCTAGGCAATATTTGCTTCTCAGAACAGATATTTTACAGAAAACAGTCGTTGGGTGCCCCTGACAACTATTGTTTTCAGTCCACGAAAGTAACAGAATTCTAGCTGTTTGTCACTTTTAACCTTGTGCGGGTGTAGTGATCGTATAGTGGGTTTTCTGTACCCTTGCTTGTAATGCATTGTGGGTAGTGTGTGAATATATGGCGGACTGAAAATGTGGGTTGTCTTTCTGAGAGTGTAATCCGTAACCATCGAGGACCACTACACCGGGTACACTAGGCGTTCACAATAGCCTGAAGATTGAATGTTACATCATTTAGAATTGTACTATTTCTTTTAGAAAGACCTTGTCTCTAACCAGTTACTTACCTCCTAAGAGAGTCGTACATCCCCTGTATTTGTAGTAAAAAGAAACAAATTTTTGCTTGAGGTTTTGCTGTTATTCATTCAAAAAATGTTAGGAAGTATCTTCACAAATTTAGCAGCCCAACAAATTCAAGGACTCACTAACAAATTCCAAACACCATATAAAACGTATCTGCTTACTTCACGAGTCTAGATTGCAAATGATAAAATAAGACGATAGTACAAAAAGGAAACATAAAACGGAAGCCTTAGTTGTCCTCTAAGGAATGGTTTTGGATACAAAAAGCCATACTCGCTGTAAATACATTTATTGACCACCCTGCCTTAACAGATTAGGACTACTTTGCCAAAGAACATGAAATTGCCATACCTAGAAGGCGCTTGTGCTAGAACGGGGTAGATTCATGGATACTTTTAGCCATCATGAAAAGCTTAAAAAAATTTTTGGGACATTTAGACGCACCTGCAGCTTGAGATACTGTCTATTCTTTTCCATTAGCTTTTCTGACAGTTCATTACATCGCTTTTTTGCGTCGTCCAAATCCTTCTTGTCAGCTATCATAAGCAAAACATGCAAGTTAATATTATTTATTATAATAATAATAATAATAATAATAATAATAATAATAATAATAATAATAATAATAATAATAATAATAATAATTCAACTGACACGCAATAATCAGTCTTTAAAAAGCCCTTTGTACCATCAGAGTACATATCTAATTACAACATGTTATCTAGAGTACTTATGATATATTATGCTTTGAATGTCTGAAAAACAAAAATAACGCCGGACATTCCTGTAAGACTTAGGGGTCGACCATTCGACTTTTGAGGGGTGGGGGCGGGATGGGTGGTTTGGTTTGGGTAAAAACCTTTTTCCCCAGACCTCTAGAGCCAGAAATTTTTCCCAGAAATATAATGGTGTAAGATTTTTTTCCAGTAAACGCCATGAGAGATATTTCTTTCAGTGCAGGATATTTTTCCCCATGTATTTCCTTGCAAGATTTTTTTTCTCTCGAAATCAATCTGCAAGATTTTTTTCTGAAATCACCCATACCCCCCTCAGAAATCAAACAGTCGGCTCCTTATAACTAGTTGTAGAGGAGCTGGAAATATAATTTAAAAATGCTAATAGGCCCTTGAAACAGTCCGCGTTTCGTTGGCACCATTATACTGACTGCTTCACCCAAAGCCAGTAATGGTGCCGCCAATGGCTTTCAATACTTGAGGCTCTCAATGGGGTGATGGCTTTTACGGTTATCGGCTAAAATTTTGGCTCTTTTACGGCTATCGGCTAATTTTTTTCAGTTATGGTTTACAAAAAAGCTAAAAATTAACTTCTTTTGTTTCAAAAAGTTAAATATTAATTAACCTGTATTTTTTGTATCTTTAAAGCAAAACAAAGGTCTTAAGATCATCTCGGGATGTGAAACAAGCTATTCTTTTGAAAAATTTTAGCATTTGATAGATCGTACTTTTTATAAAGTATTCCACTTCTAATATTATTTTACACATAGAAATGTCAATAGTCAATTTAAAAATAATCTTTGTGAAAAAGCAAAGTACACACGCGAACGCCCAACTCACGGGCCGGGGCGCGACATTCATTACGACAGAAATGGCCGTTTTCACACTAGAGACGGATTATTCGTGTGAGACGGGTTATCCGTTTGATGATACGCGTCAGATAGGTAAATACGTCTTAATTCGAAAATGGAGTAGTTTTAATTTTAAATGAACAATCCGCCTGACTTTATCCTTTAATTCGACGGACAGTTTGAAGACGGGATTATTCGTTCCAGATAGCCTGTGTACAGCCGCCCCCTCCCCTCAGAAAAAAATCGGAGAAGGGGTGTCTGTCGGGAGGGGAGCGACTGTACACAGGCTAGTCTCAGACGGATAATCCGTTTCTGGCTCTAGTGTGAAAACGGCCAATAACAAAATTCCCGTGTCCAGTGTTTTTAATGATAGCGAAGGACTGTACGGAACCACTGTCAGCGGTTGCCTTGTCCGTAGGCCTCATTATTTCGCGCGGCTAATACGTTTCGGGTCACCTGGTCCGAGCAAGTTCGCCACCGAAATGCCTTGACCGAGATTGCGTTGGTGGACGCCGTAAAGGGACTAGGCATGGCAATGTCTACCGTAGCGTCAGAGAAAAACAGGGAAATGTTGCTTATCGGCAACGTGTTTTACAAACAGTGAGATCTCTGCGTGTTGTTTCACTAGTATTTCGAGGGCACGAGCAAGAAGCCACACTTTCGCTATGGAAAAAAAAAAATTAGTTCCTCGAGAGAGCGGCGGAAATGGAACCAGGGTCTTGGTCAACACCTAAAAGGCGCTTTACCTAACGTGCGTACAGAGTCACTAGCCGGGAAATAAAAAACGCAACCATAAGTGAGTTTAGTACCTTCCTTAAAAGTAGCAAATCTAGGGAACAATTTCTTTTACGGTTAACTCTTTTTTACCCTATTTACGGCTAACGGTTAAAATTTTTCAATTTTTACGGCTATCGACTAAATTTTTGGCCGTTATACGCCTATCGGTTAACCCAATTGAGACCCTCATACTTACTTGACGCTTGCGATTTTAATGCTGTTGAATTTATCAAGTGCAGTTAAGGAATCACTGATTTTTTCAAAGATGGAACAATATCAAGAGTTCTCTTGAACAATACGTTGTGTTAGATAAATGGAGATATAAGTAACTTGAAAGAGCAGACTTGCCACAAGTCGACTGCGAGAGTGCCGAAGGCGCGAGATAAAGCGAGCGACGTAAGTAACCAACAGAAACCGGTAAAAGGCTGTAAGAAAGTCTTCTGAAAGAGTGCAATCCGTAACTTTATCATGAAAAAGGAAACTAGAAATTTCCATTGGATAATCAAATTGTCTGTGCCATTCCGTTTGTTGTCGAACAATCTTTCCCAATTATTTCAATTCTTAACTTTTGCTTGCAAGCAAAGGCAAAAAGAAACTTAAAGGACTGAATCATAACTAAACTTTCCCTTCGCTGTGAAATCTTTTGGTTGTATAACTGCTTCAAGCAGACCCTAACTTTTTGGCCGGGAGTCTATTTACTTGTTAAAATGACAAAGAAAAAGAGAAAAATGACGCTGGACGGATTTAAGCCAAGGAATCTTCGGCGATTTTTTTTCATAAAGTTGTCAAATGATCATGTAGACACTTTTCATTTTATTTCTTGATACTACACTTTCCGCTTTCACCGGCATACCCTGTAAAAACTGCCTCTTTGATATCTGCCCTGGCATTCTTTTTCACGGCCAGTTTATTTAGCTTAGCGCACTCTAGGTGCAGTCTTTTCGTCTGGCCCTCCGATTTGGTCCTATTTGTTTACTAAAGCCAACAATAAACCGAAAACCTCTAGCTCACAAACAACAGGCAAGAAACAGCAAAACAGACTGTACTTTAAGGATACAATTGAGTTCTGTTTGCACTTTTGAGAGAACTTGACTGTAGTACTGTTCTAACTGAGTTGTCTTCTCCTTAGCCTTGTTAGCTACATAATCTTGATACATTCTTTCCTGATGTGTCTGCAGGAAAGATCAGTAGCGTAAATAGTACTGGTTACCACATTGTTTAAGAAACTATTGTAGCTTCGTGACACGAATAAAAATCATAATAAATGATGATAATAAAAATAAAATAATAGTAATAATAATAATAATATTATCATTATTATTATTATTATTATTATTATTATTATTATTATTAACATCAATAAATAATAAAACCAAACACAAGACAACAAAACAAAACAATGCACCCCTAAGCAACTTGCTTACTAACCACCCTCACTAATTTAGCTGTATTTCAGTAATTCATCTTCCTTACTTGGTATGTCCAGAATGCCAGAGCCCTCGAGCAAATCTCCATTATAACTTCAGGTTTTTGACCAGCCAGTACCATCTACAAAAGAATTAAAGGAACTCGCAGCTTTATCAAATTCAGTTGCAGGCCCAAGTACATGCACATGTACATATACATTTCGTAATATTCACTCAAAAGCTTTTTAATTATCAGCTACCTGCATTAGCAAGTTCTAAATACAACCTTGCCTAAGCTCAACAAATATACTTATCACAACTATCCCCTCGTATTCTTATCCGAAGGACGTGAGAACTGACGCAAGTGTCAAGGCCGGACGCGCACTTTGAGCTCTTTTCTTCATTGTTAGGTTCTTGCCCTGCCTCTAAAGTAACGCGTGATGAAACCCTAAGAACGCTCGCGTGAGGCTAAGTTCTCGTCCGTTTGCGTGGAAAAAATAATATTAAAAGCTGTGAGATATCCACAAAACCAACTGCAACACTACCACTGTGCCTTCGTTCCTATCTAGCATCTGACATGCGATGAGATTTTACGAGTTTACAGTAATGATGCGTGCTCAAATATACAGGTCAGGAAAAGGGTGTAAATATGAAGCAAGGAGGAAGAATACCAGTACCCAAACGGTGGACTTAATTCAAAATTTTTTTGTAGAGAAGTCTGGGGAAAAGTCATTAAGAATAGTTGACCTTTTACTGTGGATCTATTTTCGTTTATACCAGGCTTTAGGTTGTCAGGAAATGGTATTAGATGTTCGTAGGCCACCTGCGATATCCCTACCTCTATTTCTACCTCAACAAGTACCTCTATGCTAATGATGTATTTGTTAAGGATTGCAGAAGCATTAGAATTATTTTTAACAATTTTTTTTTATTTTTTTAATTAGCTTTTTACCAATTCTTGGCAGGATAGAGTCCCTCCCCTACTCTTTACGAACAGTGTGTGTGTTATTTAACATCGCACATAACAGATATGTGTAAGTATTCACCGGGTCTTAGGATACCCTGCGAGCAGAGGCTACATTTTCGCTGTGTGAAATAGCATGCGAAAAGTAGCGCAACCCAGCTCATACCTCGAAAATGTAGCCTCTGCTCACAGGACTATATCCAAGAAGACTAGAAGGTCTAACTGTTTGCTGATGCCTTTACAAAGGCAGCACTTTCTCCTCAGTTATTCTACAGACCCCAAGTGTTGCTCCTGCCAGGATTTGATTCAAGGGCCTCTTGCTTATACAGTTGCGCCAACCAGGCGTTGGTCAAACTTTTATAAACTTTCCATACTTTGTAGAGTTATATACAAGAAAAAAGTCTCTTCAGTCAACACAGAAAGTCGTAATAGTCAAGAAATCACAGACTTACTGATTTAAATTGCTCTGAAGCTTGCAGATCAACCCGAATGACATCAAATTTGGCAGAGAGGTTAGTCTCACCTGGTAATGAAAAAAATATGAACAAGGCAGTTTTAATTCAGGGGCAATACAATGGTGTACTCATCATTTTACTAAACAAGACTTACATGCAGGACACACAAGCTTCTTGTTAAACTCTCTTGTTCCATCCTCATCACAGAAAATATCTTTTCATGTTGTCAAGGATATAGAACAGTGTATTATATTAATTTCAAACCCTACCCTAACTCCTGATTCCTAGTTTGACTTACAACTTTTCATTTTAAACTGGTTAACTCTTTTCTACCCAGTTCAAGATAATTTCTATTGTATGGGCTTAAAACAGATTTAAAAATTATTTTCTTAAATAAAGATTCATTCCTTTTATTTTGTCCCATATTTTCTCAAAAATTAAACAGTCTTGACTTTTACGTTGAAATTGGCCAGTAGACTTAGTACCATCAACCTGCAGTTAGCCCGGTCGTGCTATTCTTTTTTAGGTCAGTGTTTTGATTATTTTAAATGACATAATATGGGTTGCAAAACTACTAAAAACCCACTAGGGACTGAAACAACTATTTGAAATAAACACAACACTGATAAGAATCCCAACTGGCCAGAGGCAAACCAGTTGGCTATTTACAAGCATTGTCAAGAAGAAGAACAAGGATCTACCAAGGACAAATCCAGCAATCAATCAGAGCGGGAGTTGAACTCATGGCCTCCAGATTGCAACTGCAGTGCTCTAACCACTCAGCCACTCTGCTTCCTTTTTCTTAAAAACTGTGTTTATTGACCTCATATCATAGCTTTATAATTTTACCACAAATATATACATGTTTGAGTGGTTTATTTACAACCGTGCCCTTTTGTCCCTTTTAGTCAGCATTTTCTGGGCCTGGCATTTAAATCGCAGGTAGCAAACTTTGGTCTTAAAGTGCTCCTAACAGATAAGCAATAATATTATTATCACCCACACAGGTATCACCAAAGAAATATCTATATAAACCAAAGCAAGCATTGTCATACTGTGTTGCAGACAGGCCATTTGATGTCAAGATCATTAATACATTGACTGTAGCTCTTATTTAATTGTCTGTTTTAGAACAGTTTCTTTGAGAGGTCAAATACCTGTAAGGCCTGCACATGCCACACCCAGAATGGTTTTTCTTTTTGACTTTAATTCTAATTTTCGGATGAGCAACCATATCTCTGTCATGTGGGAGACCCCCTGGAAAACCAGCTTGATTAGCTTATATTATTTGCCTGTGATGTGGGCTAACTTGTTTATAACCTGCCAGGGTGCAAAGAAAGTCCG
Source organism: Porites rus (assembly GCA_964035705.1). NCBI lineage: Eukaryota > Metazoa > Cnidaria > Anthozoa > Scleractinia > Poritidae > Porites > Porites rus. The sequence goes on from OZ037994.1 coordinate 39,641,752, forward strand.
TTTTACAGCCTGCCATTCGAGCAAGCTGTAGCTAGTATGTACTAGCCCACAAGTCATTTCAACTAGCCCCCAAACCCTTTTTGATTAGCAGGATTTATTACAATCCTTCTGTAATTTGAATTTCCCCCAAAAAACAGCACTTGCTTGTTTGGGCAACTTAAGAACAAAAATCACTAGCCCGATAGCAAAATCCACTAGCCCCAGGCTATCGGACATAACTTTCTTTGCACACTGCCTGCTAGGGGTCCTGTCCAGCTTGTGGTATGCATGCCTCATTAAGCTGGAAATCAACAGACATGAATACAACTTTTTCAGCATTACATATGGATATAAAACAAAAAGGGGTGACAGCATAAACATTCATTCATTTTTTAGCATGGTCAACTAACTCTAGCCTGCACACAGAATTCATGGTGAAAGGAATTCCATTTGAGAGGTTTTCTAAAATTAAAAAAGGATACGAGAGCATGAGGTAACCTAAAGAATGAAGACAAAGTTTCAAACTGTTAAAAGTTGGAAAATACAAAGCTATTTGACAATTACTACTGTTAATTCCAGAGTCTTGATAAATGGCAGTCCTTCTGTGTTACGAACTGAATTAAGGAAACATGCCAATATTATCAATTTTTATTCCAGTAATACTTTTTGGACATGAAAGGACTGTAACATCAGCACAAACTCTTGGGATAATTGACATATTTCCAATCAATTAGCAATTTAAACCCTTAGCTTCTCAAAGTAGGGAAATTTCACAAACGTCTCTAAATTTTTGTGACTCCTCAAAGCCATATCTGAATTAATTCCCAACACATTTTCTAAAACTTGGTACCCATAAATTCACTGTCTTAAAAATGCCCTTTTTGATAGAGGCCCACTAATTTGAAACTTTTTTATGTAAAATGAAAACTTGCAAAAACCTACTATTTTATTCGAGATATTATTATAAACATTAAAAACAAAACAGCAAAGACTAAAGCGACTTGAGATTTCCCGATATAAAAAAAAAGTGGTCTGGGCTATTTGGCTCTTACCCAAGCATACGTGTTGAGCCTTTTTCTACATTTCCTGAAGTTGCAGAGAAGATCATTATCCATCTTTACTGAGGGGAACTTTGCAATCAGTCCTTCATCTCGTTATTTCACTATCAAATAACATAAGCTAAGCTTTAGAACAGTGAATCGTAACAAAAGTAGTTGCCGGATGTTTGGTGAGTGTTGCAAATATCCAAAAGTCCTTTTAAATTAGCCGTCTAAAAGGAGTTCTTAGTCATGATAAATACACACTTAATAACATCAACCACGTTATGGCTTACAGGTTGTTGAGACGAGCTTTTCTATAACTAAGCTCACTTTCAGTGTTTCTTTCTTTTTTTATTCTGTCCGATTCCGTTTTTGTCAGGAGTTGAACACGTCACTTTATAGTCTGCAAGTCTAGATTCTCATCTCTGTGTTTTCACCTACAAAGGGTCGAAGACGCAACGAACAAAGAATAAATAGAATTATCGTACTAAAGAACAGTACTTACCCTTCTTTACTTTTCCAAAATACTTTCCTTAAGGCTATTTTTATAGCAAATGCGACAAATTTTACCTTCCTCGAACTTTCGCGGGTAAATGAAGCCTTAGCGCATGCTCTAAGACAAACTCGACTCATGCCCTCTCGGTCTCTAATTTTTTTTTCCGCTGTTCATAGTTGACGTGGACTCGTTTTTTGTACAAATGATCCTTCTTCGAAGCTTATTTGTTGCTTCGCTTGCTGGTTATTTGAGGTTTAGCTCAAAACGTGTCTTCATGGCTGCGAGTTCCTCACCTGGAGATTATTCTTCTGCCTTCGTGACCTGTCCAAACAAGGATGTCGCTAAGAAAATAGCAAGGTTCGCCTGCACGTGCTGCATCATTTCCCCAGACTGGAATCATTATTATAAAAATGGCCTCGGTGGAGTGTCAGTTTTCGACAGCTATCTGAGTAACTGGGCGACTGTTATTGCCGATAGCGACTTTTCATACATTCCAAATGATAAGAACTAGCCGCTCTAGATCTAAGCTTATGCTTAATGATTGCAAACTTGACTTTACTGGAAACAAAGTTTTTAAGAAGAATGGGATAACCTTTTCGTACTCTGGTCTTCCTAAGCCAGTTCGGCAGTTCTCAGGTCCTGATTGGGCAGAAGATAATTTCTGTCAGTCAGAATGAGGAGATGCAATTGCCTCTGGAACTGGTTCCGTTACAGCAGCTATATCCAGGAGCCCTACAGTAGCTTCTGTTACCAGAGATATTAATGTTAATTTGGAGATGGGGGTATGGGCATAGGTGTGCCATTTGAACACTTACTTTGTTCTGTCGCTGGGGTTTTAGACCACATATTTGCCCCCAAATAGCAGTTTTGTTATCCCCAGAAAGGGATATTTTATCAAATTTGATCTAATTTCAGTCCCAAGGGTCAGGAATTTTACCAAAAAATTGCAAAACATTCAAATGCTTCACCCACTGTATGCCTATACACCCACATTCCCCCTCCCCCTCCCCCCTCCCCCCGCTGTTCGAACGTTGATACCTGCATAAAAAGTGCAACAATTTAACCAATAACTGTCCTGTCCTACTTACTTTCCTCTGGGTATTTGAGAAGGCTGCAAGCAATATTTGATTTGTACCATTTTTCTGTGATCTCTCGGTGAACTCAGGGTATAACACTGTATCAAAGAGGGGGCTATTTCCCCACCAGAAAAATGATGACTGTATTAACGAAAATATCAAAGGACTGTGGTATATGCAAATAATACAATGCGATCTGTCAACTTGATAGTAATACATGTATGTGTAAATGCTAAGGCAATCAATGTTGCTGGTGTTGTTTTGTTTAGTGGACTTGTGGAAAACAAGATTGCTGCTTGTGTGAACATTATTCCTGGAATTACTTCAGTGTAAGTAAGTGTGCTCAAGTTGTAATGTATTATAATGAATTGCGTAAAATGGCCAAATTCCTTTCTACTACCAGTGAGCATCTGAGCACTTCAAGAGGCTATCAAAGATTGCTCAGATCAGCACTATTAGATGTTTTGCTGCAAATTTGGTCAAATGTGTCCCTTATGCAGGGTGAGATGAAAATGTAAAAAATTGCTTCCTCTTCAGGAAAGCTGTTAGTGATGTTTCAATAACTTGGAGCAGTTGTGCAAGTCTACCAACCCCCTTATTAACTAACATTTACTTTTCCTGGCAAATGAAACGTTTAGAATAGAATTTAAGATTATTATAATCACTCACAAAGCAATCCATGGAACAGCTCCTAATTATTTATCATCTCTCGTTATTAACTTTAAACCTAATTCTTCCTACAGCCTCAGATCAAATAACAAATATCTGCTTTCAAATCCTAACTTCAGGACTCTCCCTACTCTTGGTGACTGAGCCTTTGTAGCCACCGCACCAAAACTGTGGAATAATTTTCCCGTAAATCTTAGATGCACCTCCGATTTTAAAGTTTTGAAACATAATTTGAAGACTCACCTTTTTAAAAAAGCTTTTTCTGATATAATGTTGTAATTTATAGATTAGATAATTATTCGTTCATGTAATTTTTAATTGTAAGGCGCATTTGAAAACTGTATAGTTGAATTTGCGTGGTATAAATAAATGTTGTTATTATTATTATTATTATTATTATTATTATTATTATTATTATTATTATTATTATTATTATTATAATCAAATGAATGCAGAAGAACTTTTTACTTCTCTGTTAAAAGCTTGCATGAAGTCATATCCTATTTCCTTTGCTACTTGCAGTAAAGTTAAGGGACATCTGCATTCTGTTATTTATTATGTTCCAGTTTCCTAACACCTTTCAACTATGTTTCAAAATCATTTGCATCATCTCTTTCTAAAAACAAGTAGACAAGGAATGCTCTAAAATGTTCTCTTTGAAAGACCAAAGTTGTCTCCATTTTAATTTCATAATTTATTCAAAATTGAATACCTTGAGAGTGAGGCTGGAACAGGATTAGCAATGGCATTACGCAGACCTCCCTTTTCCATGTCAAACAAAGTAGAGGAGAAGGAAGGAGATGTCTGTACTTCTCCCCTAAGATGAAATGTAGAATTGAATGAACTTAGAACTTAGAACTTACAAAAACGTTAAAGTTTAATTAATTCTCCACCTTGTTATGTAGTTACACTTGGGAAGGAAAAGTGGAAGAAGACAGTGAAGTTTTATTGGTAAGAAAATATCAAAACATTTTAATGTCAAAGCATGGTCATTTTAACAAAACATTGTTTTTGTTGGACTTCTTGTTAAATTACTTCATTTGAATGACTTCAACTTTGTTTCTGGCTAATAAATGTCCTCAAATGACTTTTTTTTGGGAAAAATTGTGTTACTGAGTGCTTCAGAGCATCAAAAGTTAAAGGGAAACTAAAAATTTATCAGTCACAAGTGCAGAGGTGATCAGTACTGAACTCCCAGTTGAAAAACATTGTGAGCATTTGTTGTCTTTTTTTCTGCACCACAGCATATGCATGAAACCACAGCTGTAGTTTATGAGCTGTTAGCAGCATGCCACTATTTTGGTAATTATAATGTGTGACTAGTCCTGATCCATGGTGCATCCAAAGAAAGCATAGTCATCTTCCCAACTTGTGCCAAAAAATTTCATAGCCTTTTTTTTACAACTTGTCTTCACCTAACATTTTCCTGAATTTGACTGTGATTTGTCAGGTTTCATTTATTTATTTATTTATTTATTTATTTATTCATTTATTTATTTTATTTATAGATGATTAAAACAAGAACATGCAGAGTTACTGATCTCACTGAATACGTCAGGTACTGACCATACTGACCACTGTTCCCCGCGTTGCTCCAACCCTCACCCACTCCTATGAATTTGTACTCAGGCATTACACCCTGGTGGGTAGGATCCTCCCTGTAATGGCCTATACTGGAAGGCTCCTTTTTAGGCCTCAGGTATAAGAGATGATAGGAAAATCTGTAATTTCCATCTGTAAAAGAACCTAAAAGGGTTTACAGAAGGTTTTGACTGTGAAAAAGTCGAGAAAATTGCCTGCTTTTGTGACCTTTTTCATAATGTGTATTTAAAAGAAAGTACATTTATGGCAGTTTAAATGGATGCAACGTTCTAAACTAGGTATGTGAAAGGGGTACCCTTTGTGTCAAAAATGGTATGTAAAAGGGTAAGGGGTTGAACCCCAGGGTGGAGCATCACTGTATAAAACTTTGTTGAGTACCCCCCTCCCCCCTGGACATTACACTCACTAAACTCCAGGGACTGAGTAGTGGCCCAGCACAGCACAATTAACAAGGCCAGGCTAGGAAGGGGATGCAGTGCTGGGGTACAAAAGTACAAAGGAAGTACAAAAGAGGCCAAATAAAGGGGACATTGACCCAGATGTAACCCAAAATAAGTCCCATTCTCCTCTACATCAAAATTAATTTTCCCAAAACATCCCAAAAAACTGTCTTAATGTGAGCCAAAAAAGCCCTTTGAAAATAAACGTTCAACTCCCCACCCCTCCACAAGGTATATATTCCTACCCACTGTGGTTATCATACAGGCCTTTGTTTTAATGTATCCTTTTACAGTATCAGTCATTTACCAGTAAGCTATGTTCACACTATACTGAAGATCTTTGGCGCCAGCACAAAAATCATATCACATGGTACTTCTATTCCCACTTCTCTGATAACAACAGTAATTTCAGCACGATTTTTGTAATGGAGCAATGCTGCACCACACCAAACTCTAAAGTGGAGATTTTTTCACATATCAGATAGGTGTTCAGATAGCTTTTTGTGTTGACAGGAATGACGTCCTAATGGGGTGACCACCTTATCGTGGTGGGGCAGTTTGCGTGTCTCAGTGACCCCTAGAGCTATGTAGGCTGGAGTCTTGTACTCCTGGTAGGGCCACCCTTGCCGAAAAAGTTGAAGGGTAGAGACCAGATAAAGAGTGACCCCCTGGTCCTCCAGGTTGGGGATTGGGCATAGGGCTAATGACCCTACCACGTAAAAACGCTAATTGTTACAGAAATCAGAAGCATTGATAATGAGACAACACTGACTGTCAGACAGCATGGAGGCCTTATGCGCCCACTGGCGCGATGAGGCGTGATGATGATGATTGTTATTTGAAAAAAATACAGTTTACAGTACCGTAGAAATAATTTTGTTGAATACTGGTGTAATGTAGAATGTATAATATGATGAGAAAACAACTGAAGTTCAAGGACACAGTATTTCAATTGAAAGTAGAAACCTTTCTGCATAGAGTTTGAGTACTCTAAAGGACGACATCAATTGTTTTTCATGAAAAGAAAACTTAGATCGAATGTCAGCTGTTTTAATTGGATCTCTCCTGCTAACACCCTGCATTTTCCGAACATCCAAATAAATGCTTTTTGTCTTCATCAATGATAATCGCTATTTTCCTGTATATTGTTGAATTTTGATATTTCAAACCAGTTTTTTAAAAAAAGTAATGGAAACCTGATAAATTATTTTTCATAATGAGAGAAAAGTCGTTACGTCACATTGCCGTGGTAGCAAAATCTCAGGAAAACGTCACTTAAAACGTTTATTTGCAATGTTTCAAACGTCATCGATCTTATCTATTTCATTTAATTTGTTGAACGTCGGTGAAAATTTCTGGGTTGAATCTGTAAGTACCGTATCTAAGTTTAGAAAAAGAAAATGTTTGTGTTGTGTTCACCAATTCCATAAAGCGGGCGCGTGAAATTAGGAAGTTTCATATCGCAGTCGTGCAACAACGACTAAGAAATGTACAAAAAAAGCGTGATGCACGTACAAAGTTGTTTTGCTAATCTAAACCTATTGTTTTTTTGCCGATCTCGTTGCTGTCGCCGTTGCCATTCCCTATTGGTGCGATCTACAAAGTTTGCTACCATGGTAACGTGACGTCACACCTCTCTATTATCGGTAGTTCCTCGTAGGAGAAAAACACGCAGGCACGAAGGCTAGATATCTATACTAGTCATTACAACACAAATGACAGAAACATAATTCTTGGGGTTATAAATTAGCTATCTATTACTTACGTTGTCATCTTACAGAAAACAGCATCCCTATGATGTACCTGAAGTCATCAGTATGAAGGTAACGACAGAATGGAGACTTCATCTAACAAGATTAGTTTGTTTTTGTTTGTGTAAGATGTAACTACTGTACTTTTCAAGATAGGATGTGTCTACACATGACATAATACAGGGATGTATGGTGTGAAACCACTGTATTCACGTGATGGGTGTGGCTGACAGCTGATGACTGATGACTTAAAGCACCCAATCAGAATGTACTTAACTTTTTTTCAAAGCTTTTAGTGAAAACTACTCCTGTCATGTTCCTTTGTTAGTACAGTCATGTACTGAAGTCGCATATCTAGACCTTTCAAGAAGAGATCACCTGGTCATGGGTGCAGGACAATCACTTCACTTTTCGCTTTTTAAAACTTATCATTCTTCCTACACCCATCCTCTGAGACCCAGGGGCGGTCAGTCGGGCCGTGAGAAAAGGCGCGACAAAAGTTTTCAAAAACTTTTGTCGTGCCTTTTCTCACGGCCCGACTGACCGCCCCTGGGTCTCCGGGGATGCCTACACGTGTAAGACCACTTCTGAGCCCAGTTGTTCGAAGGTCAAAAGGTCAGAAGGTGAAATTGTAGACAAAAAGAATAATACTGAATTGGGTTTTTTAGCTTTCATATCTGAATTTCAATTTTCGCACTAAGCGTAGGTTATCTTAACCCAGCTTTAAACAACCCGCCCCTTCAGAATAATAACATCCTTATGTTTGTCCACCGCGGTTTTTAGGGACTGGGATCTTGATAGTACTTCTCCAGCTTGTGGTAAATTTGAGGAATTAAAATCACCCATTTAATCTTTCCCAAAAATTGCAATTAGGAATCTGTTAATTTATTTCTTTTACCTTGGTTTTCAGCTTGGTGAAGGAAATCCGGCTTATATGCAATGGATCAGTGACATTGTCCCCGAAAAGTGAACAAAAAAGATGCTTATACTTTATCCACGCTAGTTATTTGAGTATAATAAAAACAGGAAAAGAGTATTTATAGCCATTACGCCGGTGTGTTTGATAAGGTCGTTTATATACCCATCAGTTGGCAAAATGAAAATAAAAATGCTATTTTGTGAAGGAGTTTGCGGCTTTGATTATATTATTGACTTTTGCTTGACATAGCAAATCTTAGCCTGAATTTCATCCGATTACTTCCAGTTGTTATTACTCCCTCCGTAACTGAGGGAGTAGTTGCTGAGAGGAGAAAACGACTGGAAGCAATCGGATGAAATTCAGACTAAGAAAATCTAGGCATAGGTTGATTGACAAACACGTAGTCAAATTCTCGAAAGAGTTAGGGAGCAAGGGTGGGGCAGTGGTGAGAGCACTCGCCTCCCACCAATGTGGCCCGGGTTCAAATCCTGGCGTCGACGCCATATGTGGGTGGAGTTTGTTGTTGGTTCTCTCCGTTCCCTCGAAAGGTTTTTTTCCGGGTACTACGATTTTCCTCTCTCCTTAACAACCAACACTTCCAAATTCTAATTCGATCTGGAACACACGGACACGTTTAAACGAGCTCATAAGAATCCCTAAGTGTTTCGTGGGTTAACAAATTACAATTACCAAAACATTGGATAATATTGAAAGGAACTTTAGCAACTTAACAGGCTGTACAGTATGTGGTCCTTGGTCCGCGGAAGTCCCCGATGCCCTTAGTCCGCGTCTTTTCCGAAAATGATAAAATATTTCGTCAAGAAAAAAAAAAATTGAATAATGAAAGATATCGTGATTTACTGATTAGTATTCTTTCATATGACGGAGTTTCAGCCTTCTTGCTGCGGGTGAAGACGTGAAATTAAAGTTTGTTGACAGGTAGGTTAATTTGTCTTTCTTGAAGTTTGGATTTTTGCGGCACCGTAAATTACGTGGTCTTGTTTACTTAGCCTGCGAATAACTAAAACGCAACGGGAAGACTTGCCTTTTTGCAGAACAGGTTTTCAGATCAACTTGTTTCTGCTGTTGGAAGCATATTGCTGTAGACGCTGAATTTTTTGTTTTAGCGACTCTTGAAAAATATCACCAAATTTCGCTTAGCGGTCCTTGGTCCGCGTCCTATGACCTTGGTTGAATAAAACTTTCCAAAGTAAAAAGCGACGGCCTTTGTTTTCGAAGAATGTTTTGAAATTCGTCCCTATACATGTCTACAAGTTCTCTTTTTTAATACCTCGAGTACATACAGAGTTTTTGGTAATTATTTTCGACTGCGCTGAAAACCGCTCGTCGACGCTCGCGTGGGAGACTCAAAGAGACTGTTGTCTGAAGTCTTTGAAAGAAAAGCGGATTATTTTATGCTCACAGCATCTTCCGAAAAAAAACTTTGGCTTAATTGCATCAAGAAAAGAAAAAAATACAAGAAATACTGTGAAAATCTTGTTTTCGCGTGGAAACTATAGCATTTTTAAGTTTTTATCGTGCTGCTTACCTGAGACGCGGACCAAGGACCAGATTCGCGGACCAAGGACCATCGAAAACGGTCGCCTTTTTGCGAATTCCAAGCAAAATATTTATGTCTGGAACTTGAAACTTCAGGATTATCGACAGGAACATAAAAGCTATCTCCAGGGAGTATTTCAGCTCGTTACATGAAGATTCGGGTAAGATATTCAAGTTAATGACTTTTACACGCGGACCAAGGACCACATACTGTACAGTGCTGGAGGGGTCATAAAAATCACGACACAAAGATGTGCGACAATTTATTGAAATATGAAAGTGGATATATTAAATCTCATATATTTGAACTGCAGGGCAACGATTTAACATGTGAAAGATCATTGCAGTCATGTACGCATTTTCTACAACCTATATATATTATATGTATTACAAACTGACAATGTGACCACCACCTATTTGGTTTAACGCGTTTTAGGAAATATATTTTGCGCAGGCATAGCAAGAGTACATTAAAATTAACTCACGATTTAATTTTCAGGTTTTAATCTCAAAAGAGGCGACACTGTTACGGCCACCGAAAATTAGAAGGATTTGTATGAGAAAAACAGCTCTTGCCACCCCGGTCATGGTTTAGTGGTTTCCCCTTTGTGAATTATGACATTTACAAACCGTCGTTAACTCTATCCCTTTCGCGTTGCCTCAAATCTGTTATCACTTCTGCTTTTGTGTTCCTCTTTACACCCAAGATGAGTAGATGCGTTCTCCTGCTGTTGAACGCAATAACAAAACGACGACTTCAATAGGAATAACCTTATATCGTCTGTCCTTAAGCCGAACGTACAGTTTATTATGACAAGTAATTCAATTCGTGACACTAGAAATCACTTCTTGCACAATTTCGTTCTCAAATTTAGAATTCTCGGCGAAATTGCAAAACTAATTTTCCTAATTTTCTCAATGATTGTAGTAGGCGACACCGTGCGAATTTTGATGACCAATCGAAGTCAGTACGGTACGTAGCAAGTAATAAGGGCTTGTCACATTTAAGATGGCTCGACTGGATTTTTAGGGAGAATGTTTCCCCATTTTGAGCGTTTACTACGTTGACATTAGTGAGTTTACGCAACAGGACGGCAGGAAGAAGAGGACGGCAGAACGCTTGTGTGTGACAAACGTGACAAGGCTATTTCTTACGTGTTTTGTCGTGATCTTCACTTAACATCAATGTTTTCTGGTCTTTTACAAAAAGATCTGTTTAAAGGAAAGTGAATATTGGCGAAAAGTTATTTCAAACAAAATTATTGTCACGCTCCCTGTCACGCTTGTCACACAAGGTTTGCCGTCTTCTTCCCTCTCCCGTCCTGTTGCGTAAGTTCACTATTAATACAGAGGGTTACCACAGCTGTACAATAGGGAGCTTAAACAACTACGACGACGACCACAACGACAACTTCAAAAAAACAATTGGTTTAATGATCAAAAAACAGCTCTTTTTTAGTACCTTTCTTTGACCTCCACTTCAACTGGTTTTCAAATGTCGGGAAAATCCCAGACGATCGGGGATTTCACTTTTTGCCGACCGTCCCAGATTTTGCCCATATACAGCTATTTTTAGAAAGGGTGTCGAATAAAGTGCACGCGACAACCCCGAAAGGTCTTGTGGGTTGCTTTGAGTTCACTGTTTTTCAAAGAAATTTGAAATAATGGCAGGAGAGGCCATGGACATATGTCTGTGAGGGCTAAACGAAAACAACAAAACTAGGTTCGACAGCTACAGTGTCAGGAACAGTGTATTGCGCATATCCCATATTACCTTTCGGGATTGTCGCGCGCACATTTTTTCCGACAACCTTTCTCGAAATGGTCGTGACTAGAATGGATACTCCAAAATCAGGTATCCGCGCGGAGACTGGAACTGAATAAAATTATTTTTCGGCAAATCGCTCCGACTCTTGAGTTAAGTATACAAAGACTGAAGAAGGCTAAGATGAGAATGGTTACTCCAAAATATGGATCAAAGCCCACATAGAGGTTAGTTGTTTTTCACGTTCTTTGTAAGAATTGAGTGCAAGGAGCTAACAATGTCTGTTTAATTACAGTACCATTACCGCGACTGCCGTGCAAAGCTTATTCATAGCAAAGTATCTGTTTGGATAGCTCAGAATAAGGTGGATACTTCAGAATAAGAATGACCAAAATATGGAAGTTTTGGCCATCAGGATTATTATTACTGAACTTCCCAATATAAACATGATTGTTACGTTTACAAAGAGGGTACAAATACAGTCAACCATTGTGTAATTATGGCTCAGTTAATTCGAAGCTTGCTTATAGGATAGCAGCCCGGTGTGGGGGCGGGGAGGGGGGGGGGGGTTGGGAGGGGTACTCGACCAATATTTGGGTGTAGGTGAGCCGCTGAGGGTTTGAAACCCATACCCTGTTTAGCATAACACCCTCAACTTTAGTACCCAGATAGGACAACTCCCTCAGATGGGGACAAGGTTATCAAGCACACCTGTCAACTTGTACTTATCTTATTTAGACAAGGGTGCCAAGAACAATAACATTTATATTTATTCCAGTAAGTGCTTTGGGTGATGACGTACTAAATATCTGCAAACATTTGCACTAAGACGAAATCGATCATGCATGAAACACCCTGTTTATAATTAGAACAGACTCGCACAAATCATGCACACTGTTTAGGACAGACTTGCAGGAAATTGTATACCCTGTTTAGGACAGACTTGTGCCAAACTATATACCCTGTTCAGGACAGAGAGGACGAAAACCATACCCTGTCCAGTGGCACATCCCCATGGAGGCCATATAAGTGAGTACCCCCCCCCCCCCCCAGGGATAGCAGACAGTTGTTGAATTTATGGCTCAACATAAACTATTTCTGTTTTCTTATATATTAGGGTTGGTTTTTTTTCACTTTTAAGTGGTAAGTTGCTGTTTAGTTTAGTGTGAGAAGAATGGGTACTTTATGAGATTATAAAAACCAAAGTGACCCTCACAACCTGTGGGATACTCGGGTCAACCTTTTGGTGCACTGGGTATCTGGCACAATTAGCCAACCAGAACCCAAATCCTTTTACAGTCTTTTCTATGACCAAAAGGCCCAATGTTAGCTACTTTTGGCAAATGTAAACAATGTGATTCCAAGTTAGTCATTTTGTATTCCTGAATCTGCTGTGTGAACCTTTGTAATTTCCAGTCACATTGAAGGTGTTGAAAATGCAGCCCCTTTATTGTCCATCCTGTCATGAAATGTTGCCCCATCCACAGGTAGCCCAAACTCTGAAGGAGTTTGTTGGACTTTGAATTTATAAGAGAATGTATGACAATAAACAAAATACGTCCTAAATTCCATTTTTTGACAAAAATAGAAATGAGAATAACTTACCTTGTGTTTTTGTTTTGTTAAGCTAAAACGGCCTGGATATACCCTACTTCAATAATTATTATTTATTTATCAGTATTTTAGTTATTCATTTTGATATTAGGCAGGTACCACAAGGAAATGATTTGGTTGTTCCTTTTTAATTTAGATGATAGATAACTTTGTAGGTGATAATTATTTGTAATGCACTGAACTGGGGGCCTTTCTCTGCTATCAAAAGAAAAGCTTTCACTTTTAAAACAAAAGGGTCAAGGCTTCTTTGCTGAATCAAGGCACTGTATCGTGGAACACAGTGCTTTTTAGAATTACCGCCAAAGTAGCAGCTTTATTTCCTGAAAGAATGATTATAATGGAAGCTTTATTTAATGCATGGCTAATTTCAAATTTTCAGGTGACTTTCCACCCCAAGTATAGAGGGTACATAAAAGCACATTATGGAAGTGGAGAAAGAGTAAGAGGAAAGTAAAACAGAGGAAAGAATTGTGGGAAAAGGAAGAAATGAAAAAATGGTTGTAGAATTGTAAACAAACAACTTTATTTTTATAAAAGTAATAAACAATTTTTGTTACACATTTTATCAAATTCTTAGACTGGTTTGTTTGTGGTTTTGAGAATTTTATTAACCAAATGGTCAAGCTACCCAGACATGCAACTGAGCAACCAACTGCTCGGCCTCAATGAAAATTGTCTTTTTTTTCCTGTTTTCTTTTTTCTTTTTTTCATTTTATTTGCTATTTCTCTTGAAGCCTTCTCCAATTTTCTTCATTTCTTCATTTCTTTCTCCAACTGGTTTCTCTGTTCCTCACAAGCATTTGACTGCAACACCCTCTGGACCTCCAACTCCTCCTCCTGTTACAGCTGCAAAATGGATATATGTTGTAGTTTATTTTTTATCTCAGTTAATTTTTATTTTTCCATTGTTTTGGGGTATGGTAATGTATGCTAATGATTTTGAAACAAAGGAAAAACAAAAATTACCTGAAATAAAAAAATTAACTGCAACATAATTATACCTGCATGATCATTTTTATTCCATTTTAAATTTATGATAAGCTCACCATACTGAGTGAAAAACAAAAAAGTAGCCCATAACCAGCTTAATGCTGAAGGTCTTGTCTCATCAGGAGCTCAGAAGGCAATCAAGGAAATAGGTAAAAGGTCACAGGGAGGGGAAGGAAAACACCTTCCCCCCCCTCCCCCCTTGAGTGGAGGAAGGGGGAAGAAAAAGAAAAAGAATTCATCCCAGGATCAACAGGATCTATTTCCACACTTTTCAACACCATGATGGTACCACTTGGCTGAGGACTGTTGTCAGAAAGTTCAGTGTGGAATAGGGTATGGAAGGCAGAGAGTTTTGGTGACAATGAGGCTCCTAGAATTTGAAAAAAAAAAATAATAATACAAGTGCAAAAAAGGAACTATAAATAATTTTGCAAAAATCCTAATATTTAGGATAAATAATCTGAATTGATACTAGAGTTTCTAATAAATGTAAAAAGATAGCAGGTGAACATGGGAGGGCTGGCAGAGGCCAGCAGTAGATCTAGGGAGGTCCCCGGCCCTCCATATTTCTAGATCAAATTGAGGACAACAGTGCCAAGAAAATTCTTTTCTAGATTGAGTTCCTCCGTACCTTAAGGTCTGAATGAGTGGTTCCTTCCCGCCACCTTAAGGTCTAGTGAGAATCCTCCCCCACCCCTCTTCTTATCTGAAGGTTCTGATCTGCCAGTGTAGGCTCCAGGTCCTATATCAGAGCTATACAGAGACACTACACTAATACAATCTGCCGGACCATTTTTTTTTTTTAAAACTTGAGCATATGTCTGCCTGCGCTTGTAATAGTGATCACCAAGCTACAAGAAGTATGACCTAAAGTAAATTAGGGACCTGTCATTTATTAGAAGGTGGGCAGGCCTGGTGCAATTCTTTTTTCCCAAGTGAATTTTTTTTATGCCCTCCCACAATTTCCTGCAGAAAAAAATGTAACCCTCCCCCTTGTATGGCCCAAAATAGTTATGACCCTCCCCACGCTAAAAGATATGACAGGGATTATTAAAAGAGATCAACTTTTACCTTGTGATGAAGGGAGGCGCCAATACGACATTCAGGAACAGGTATCTAAGATCACCTCATGCATTGAAGCAATATTGAGCACGAACAATCCTGGTGCTGCTGGAAAATTTTACACGACCAATTATGTTCTTGTCCCAGCTGATTAGTTATTACTGAGGGCAAACATTATGAAGCTCAGTGAGTTACTAGAGAACATATTAGATATGGATAGACACATTAAAGCTCACCTTAACACCCTGTTTTACTCAAAGACTGGTAATTTTATACGAGAAGAGTATTCTAAATCGTTTGATGAAGCTGTTATTACAAGGCTTGATGAAGCTAAAAAAAGAGTAAACAGTGAATTGAAATATCTTAATGAGAAACTTGATCAATGCAAAGACATGTTTCGCAGTGTGTTGCTGTTGAAAAACAAATCAAGAAAAAGACGTACATGTAGGGTTGTTGGGTAGTTCAGGTTGATCATTATGAAAGTTTAAAATGCTTACTGTGCAAGGGACTTGTTTGTTAAATAATATATTTTATTTGTTGATTTATTTTTATTTTAAGTGAACAGCAATGTTTGCTAAAAATGGTATGGCCCTCCCCAAAGCCCAGCTTAAATTTTTGGTGACCCTCCCCTTTTTGGCTACATAAAATTTAATGACCCTCCCCCCAATTGCACCAGCCCTCCCCCGCCTCTAATAAATGACAGGTCCCTTATGTGTTTTTCACTGTTGTTAACACTTGGAATCAACTAACCCATAAAATTACAAGATGGTTAACTGACCTTAACTGTATTTGTACCCTCTTTGTAAACGTAACAATCATGTTTATATTGGGAAGTTCAGTAATAATAATCCAGATGGCCAAAACTTCCATATTTTGGCCATTCTTATTCTGAAGTATCCACCTTATTCTGAGCTATCCAAACAGTTACTTTGCTATGAATAAGCTTTACACGGCAGTCGCGATAGTGGTACTCCTTTGGTGCTCCTTGCACTAAATTCTTACGAAAGAACGTGAAAAACAACTAACCTCTATGTAGGCTTTGATCCATATTTTGGAGTAACCATTCTCATCTTAGCCTTCTTCAGTCTTTGTTTACTTAGTCTTTCAACACAACAAGGTCGTAAAGAGTCGGAGCGATTTGCCGAAAAATAATTTTATTCAGTTCCAGACTCCGAGCGGATACCTGATTTTGGAGTATCCATTCTAGTCACGACCTTCTCGAAATAGCTGTATCGGATAATGGCCACAAGTCTGTCCCAGAGACGCCATGTTTGTGTGATAGGGGACTTGTGCCCAGCAACTTAGGGGATTGGTAATGAGCGAAATCCATCGCCGACGTCCCCGAATGATCGCCGACCATCGCAAAAATCTGGGACCCGTCGGGAGAATAGAAATGCTCCAGATTTGTCCCCGTCCATCCCAGACGATCGGGGATATCTACGATTTCGAGTTTTCATTAGTCGGCAAAATCTGGCACATTCGGGAAACAGTAAAATCCCTGATCGCCTGGGATTTGATGAAAACCAGGCTTGTAACGACTACGACGTGAAACCTCCTAATTTGACATTTTATGGAGGACGTGGACATACGACGACGAATTTTCCTTCCACTTTTGAACCTGAATAAAATCCTTAAGAATTCAACTCCAGGAAACGTCGCCTGCATTTGACATATTGAGCAGGTCCAAATAGACGCGATAAAGTTTGAAAGGACGCAAATTCATTTTTTTTTAGCGACGTTTTCACTGCCGTCGTCGTCGTCGTTACTTCAGGTCCCTGATAGAAAGGTGAAAATTTGTTATGATCCATATTTTATTGACGTCGGAGTTATCATGGCAACGTAATGACACCATTACGTTTTCTACTTGCCTTTGAATTTCTCGATACCAGGAGTTTTTTTTTTTTCAGAAACCTTCGCTTAACGGAGCTTGTACCTCCCTTAGTTGCCTCGTTTATTGCAATATTTGTACAAATTCTATGAGAGCGTTTTCGAAATATTTTGAAACGAACTTTTAAGGGTCATAAAAACAGTAAATAACATGCTATCGATAAAATTGGCTAATATCTAAAGAAAATGATGAGGATTGGAACAAATTTACATTCGGCGGAGCTAAACGTAGTAGCAGTGACAGAGAATGTAAACACTTTCCGATTGGTATGAACGCACGCGAGCCGCTATGGCGTACGTTAATTGACTGTACTGTTGTTAGGTATATGAGGTTTTGACAGTTGTAATGCATTCATCTCAGCTCTCGAACTGTCATCTTTTATTTTTATATTTTACTTTATTCATCTATCGATTGATTTTTACCATTAACCCCAGACTCGGACCTCGCGCGCGCCTCGACCTAATCCCCAATCTTCTCTCATCCCAAAAAACACTTATATAGCGACTGGGTACGGGTCTGCATTAACCCCAAGAGGTTGTGCGACCGCATCGTTTGGGGAATACGCTCCCAATTTTTTCCATTGGGTTTTTGGGTTTTCGCACGTGAATAGTTTAGCCTAAGTGACTTTATTTAGGAATATTAATATAGCATTCTTTAGTTATGATGTTGAACTTTGTATGTTATTTGGACGGCATTAAACACTCAAGTCACAGTTCGAGCAACACACCCATTCCCGTCTTTTAGTCGTGAATGTAAATAGGAATGCAGTTTCATCTCATATTGTTTTGATTCCATGCCATTTGAAACTGTGTACTTAAAAAGAAGGGGATTACTTTGGCCGATTGCATTGGGTTTGGGGAGCAAGCGAGCAAGAAGCCGGAGCACACGTTACCAATCCTCTATCCTCTATACTGGAGGCGATCACAATACTCCCTGGTAACTGCTTTTTGGTAGGTGACTTTAACTCGGATATGCTACTACCAGACAAGCCGCCAAGGGATGGTTGTGTCATGGCTAACCTACTAGATATTTACGACTTGAAGAATTTAATACATGAAGCCACCCGTATCACTAGAACATCAGAAACCCTACTGGACCTTTTTCTCACTGACAACGTGAAGAAAATACAGTCATCGGGCGTAGTCCATGTTAACATAAGTGATCACTCTCTTGTGTTTGCCATTCTCAGAGCATCGGAACCGAGAATACGATCTCGGGAAATACGATTTAGAAGCCTTAAGAATTTTGATAAACAGCATTTTCTACATGATTTGCATAATGTTCCTTTCCAAGTAGCTGAAATATTTGACGACGTTGATGATAGGCTCTACGTGTTTGATTGTTTATATGAGGACATTCTTTGTAAGCACGCACCTTTGAAACAGGTCCGCATAAAGGGAAATCAAGTTCCCTTTATGAATGAACAATGGCGCAGAGCTATTCGTCAGAAGAAGTTTGTGGAAGTGCTTCATTCGTGAAAGAACTGATACTAATCATGAATTGTACAAGAGACAAAGGAACATTTGCACTTCTCTAAGACGTAAAGCTATTAAAACTTTCTTTGACAAAAAAAGTGAGTCGGAAAACCCAAGGGAGTTTTGGGACACATACCGCCCATTTTTGTATTCAAGGAAAAGTACGCAAGCTAATGACATAATACTAAAAGAAAACGATGTCGTAATAACAGACAAGAAACAAATAGCGGAGCTTTTTAATAGTTATTTCGTGAACATTGCGGACGGCGTGCCAGAGATTACTGAACAGATTTATGGAAAAGGGTTTGATGCACATCCTAGCATTCAGGCGATTTTTAATAACAATGAGCAGATCGCTGCGAGAAATAATTTTGCTTTTCAATATACTAATAAAACCCAAGTGGAAGCTTTGTTACTCAAAATCAACTCCCGTAAATCCTGTGGTTATGACGGAATACCACCGCGACTGGTAAAAGAGTCTGCCAACGCAATTGCCGGTCCTATAGCTGCAATAATGAATCACTCGATTAGGACAGGACAGTATCCGTCGCGCTTGAAATTAGGTCAAGTTACTCCTTTATTTAAAAAGGACGATGAACTAAACAAAAGCAATTATCGACCAGTGACCGTATTACCTGCGCTCAATAACGATTTTGAGAGGCTACTTTCAGCTCAAATGGGCGACTTTTACCAGAACATATTGTCTGAATACATATCTGCCTACAGGAGGCACCATAGCTGTGAGACATCTTTACTTAGGCTGACTGAGGACCTGGAGGCGCAGTCTAGACAATAAAGAGATCGTGGCGGTTATATCAATGGATTTGTCAAAGGCTTTCGACACCATACCTCATGCTTTGCTATTAGCAAAACTGAAAGCGTATGGCTTGCACGAATCCAGCTGCGCCCTTATCGGTGACTACTTGACGGATAGAAGGCAGCGAGTGAAAATTGGTGATACTTATTCGGATTGGATGAGTGTGAAGCGGGGCGTGACTCAAGGCAGCGTCCTGGGGCCCATGTTTTTCAACATGTTCCTCAACGACCTCATCTTTCACATTAAGTCTGTAAAATTAAACACTTATGCTGATGACTGCCAACTGCACTCATCTGATGTAGACCCAGTGGCCTTGGAACGGCGGATCAATCATGATGTACTAATAGCAAATAAATGGTTCGAAGACAATGGGATGAAAGCAAACCCTGCTAAACATCAAGGGATGGTTCTTGGCAAAACCTATTACCCTTTCTCCTTTTTAACCACAAGATGCCTGGATCTTTTTGGAATATCTCTAGACAATGAACTTAATTTCAAGGATCACATATCCTCTGTATGCAAAAAAATAAATAATCAGTTCAGTGTCTTCAAAAGATTTGGCAAGCTTATCTCATCTGAAATCACGCTTCGCCTTTATAAAGCGTTTATCTTACCCCATTTTCACTACTATTCAATGATATGGCACTTTTGCAATTCAGAAGATTCTGTCAAACTGGACACCTTAGATAGACGTATTTCAAGATTTGTTTTAAAGGACTGGGACTCGAACTATGATGCTCTTCTAGACAAGGCTGGTGTGTGTGGTTTAGCCAACAGGAGGATACAATATATGATGATTTGTATATTCAAATGTCTCCATTTTGGTAAATATCCGTGCTATTTAAAACAACTGATCAAGTTAAGATCTACTGCTTACTCCCTACGGGGTACTAATATTTTATCACTTCCTAAACCGTCTACAACCACATATGGTCTAAATTCCTTTAGCTATTCATCTGTTAAGTACTGGAATTCTCTACCTGATCACTTAAGAAAGACTGTAGATTATAGTGAATTTAAGCGCAAATTGTTAGTGCACGGTTTTAGTTAATACTACATTAATTAATATTATATTATATATGTTGTAACTTTTAAAATTAGTTAGGATCGGAGATACTAGCTATGTAAGCTACACTAAAATCCGAGGATAAATAAAGTTTATGTATGTATGTATGTATGTATGTATGTATGTATGTATGTATGTATGTATGTATGTATGTATGTATGTATCTATGTATGTATGTATGTATGTATGTATGTATGTATGTATGTACCTTCGTCGATTATTCTCAAATTATATCGCCTCACGTGGAGATGGTCCGTTTTTTTGTAGCCAGCCTTTAATTCTTCTTTAGTGGATAGTACCTACGAGAGCAAAACTAAAACTGAATAGCAAAACTCAATAGGAATAATAGGCTTGCCCGGTCTCTTTTTAACTTGATTGGCTCATGTAGTATCTATTATGTGTTCGTAATAAGGGCAGGCAGTTTTTGAAAGGCCCTTTATTGCAATAGCTTTGCTAAGGAAACAATTCGTTTGAGTATGCTTTTTGGAAAATTCTGTTCACTTTTTATCATCATGGCTTTCCTTAACCCTAAACCCTAACCCTAACCCTTAGTCTTGTAGTTCACACGCCTTTATAGGGACGGGCCTTTTTTTTTCTGGAGGTGGAGGATGAAAAATATTGAAATAAATTGTTTGCATGGTCTGAAAAGACAAAATAAATTGTTTGCAAACGTGATAGGGTAAGAAAAAAATGTTTGCCGAGGAGTCAGGTAAGATGTTAAAAATATCATTACCAAAACTAAATTAAAAAAAAATAACCAACTGAAGCGTAAATATAAAAATAAACAACATCTGGGTACCTTTTCAACAAGTTACAACCTCTCTAAACGTTATTCGCACAGGCTGTTTTCTTAGTTTTTTTTATATTTTTCTTTAATTAAATCATGATACTTCGTTGTTGGCAAGCAAAAATCACAAAGAAGCTTTACACCGCACTGCAATTGAACCTGTCTCAGTCCAGAACAAAGACAGCATGTGGGAGAAAACGATATCCTTGTTTAAAAGCCCTGAAATACATACATTAATTCTTAAGCTTCTGTGTGAATTTAGAGTAATTTTATTTTGCCTTATGGGCATCTTGCTACTGGTTTTAAAGGCTTTCACATTCATGCAATTCTGTGGGCTAATTAACGATACCTAATGGTGCCTGTTACTACAAGAGAGAATCAAGCTATATGTCGATGGGTGACGTTTTTTACCCTTTTTCGGCCAATCTCAAGATCGGAGTAACGAGGGCCAGTTAAGGAAATAGGGGAACGACGAAAGATTTGGTTGTACTCTAGAACGCATTAGGATCTACGATATCAAGAAGACTTGAGCGCCTTGTGAAAACGGCACCATATTTAAACAGATGTTTGTTGTATTTTTCTAGCTCTTAAAATAACTCTTTCGTGATTATCATGAAAAAATAATGACTTCCTTGTTCCTTTTTTCACTCACTGAATAAATGTCTAAGAAATGCTTTTAGCTGTGAATCAAACAGCATGTGGTAAAATAGAATCCTCCGCCCCTACATTCAAAGGCAAAATTCCAAAGAAGTGAGCTCCTCCGTAATTTAAAGCATCAAAGCAAATTTTACTTTTATTTTGTTTTGAGAAAAACCTTTATCCCATTGCTACTAACAGAACTGTGCGAAAGTAGTAAAAGCGATATTCGTCGATTGTGTCTCGTATTCGTCTATTTTTCTTGCTAAGCTCGCCTTTTTTCTTTCTTTTTGTCACGGAACTCCACTGAAAGAAATAACCGTGACCTTTCCTTAAATCAGGGAAAACAAATTAATTCCAGAAATCTCGTTGTTGTAAAAAACGAATTCTTGATTTCGTCAAGTTCTGACGAAAAATTGCGCAGTGCTATAATGATAGCGCAAAGAATATTTCTTGACTATCTCGAACTCGGTTGTGTAATACGGTAAAGCTGAATTAAAACCTTTTTGCGCCCATTCTAATGCACTCTGCCTACAATTCCCAGTTAATTCAAATTAAAGCCTTCTCATCTGGGCTTTCAATAGTTGAAGGCCTTTCATTCAGGTTTCTGTCATAAAACTGTTCACAATATAGCCAGCGGCGTGTGGCCATAATGATGGTTAAAGAACTCGTTGTTGAAACAATTACCTGCTGAAAATTATAGTCCAAAAAAGAAGTTTTTGGCCCGAGAGAATTTAACGACTGAGTTACGGAAGAATGATAAAATGAGGTTGAGCGGAAAATAATCCTCTTTTTCCATACGGGCCCCGTTGTGCAAAAGATAGTCAGAAAATGCTATCTCTATCCAGCGGATAACGCAATTGGTTTCCATAACACTTATCTCCTGGATAGTGATTTAACTGGTGGATACCCCTATTCAAGGCTTGGAACAAAAGTGACCAGAGGGGTTTTGCTTAGTGTTCTAATGTTCTTTTATAACTAAAAAGGTTCTACCTGGGCGAATAAACACACTGTGTACCTTTCTGTGTAAGCTACGTGGGATAGGGTAGGCTGCCAATAATGCGAAGTTTTACATTGGTTAAAGCAAAACCTAGCGACGAATCTTCTTCACCAACACGCTTCTGACAAATTGATTGTTCACGTTGTCGAATGTTAAGTTTAAGAAAGGCCGTCAGTCGACGTGTTGTTTTGAATGAAAACTGAACTCCCGGCTTGAATAGATGGACGAGCTTTTTTTAAGCTCAACGACTGTCAAATCGATGGTATAAATCATTAACATTGTTTACAGAGTCTTTCCTTTGTTTCCCTCTATTACCAGCGCCATAAATCCACGAGGAATGGGCTTATCATGTAAGATGTTTTTGTTCAAAAAGTTGCAACTTCTCGCATCGTAACCCCAGTTACTTGCTATCAACCAAATAATTTATTTTCTGCGAGTTTTATTAGTTTTTTGGTTCCCTTATGATGCCCTCAATTATTATTCTTATCACTATTATTATTGTTATTTTTATTATTACTATCATTGTCATTATTATTTTTATTATTATATCATTATTATTCGCCATTGAAAAACTTTTCAACGTTCATTATGCAGTCGGATTTAACTTCGTATCTCAGTTTAGAGCAAAAGCTACATATAGGAGAAAACGATACCTTTGCTTTATTGCTTTATTGGATTGTAGCCATTCTCTTTAACAGGCAGCAAAGAGTCAAACTAGGAAACGACTGCTTCTCCGAATGGCGTTCGGTTCGTGCAGGGGTTCTACAGGGAACCAACCTGGGGCCCTAGCTGTTTCTCGTTATATTAAAAGATCTCAGTGCAGATACTTCGAGCGGTGTTTTCAAGTACGTAGACAATACAATAGTCTACGAGATGGTGAAAAATTAAGTGACTATTCATGTGCAGTACATCCTTGATGAGGTGTCTGCATGGTTTGCCAACAACAAGTGCCAACTCCACCCCAGTAAATGCAATGAACTAAAGATAACCTTTGCAGTCGCTCTCCGACAAATCCTGAACTTGTAGAAATCGATGGTTGTAAGATTAAAACAGTACAGTGTTTTTAAATTTTATTGTCGCAAACAAAAACCCAAATCTTCTACCAAAGAGATCTGGAATTTCAATGATACTGAACTTGATGGGTTAAATGGCACTTTATCTAACGCGGATTGGAATGATGTTTTTGACGCTGCGCTCTTCGATGTTGATGTCATTTATGAAAGATTTTTTTCTATATTGTCAGGTGCAGTTGAGTCTTTCATACCACATGAGAAAGTGATTATTCGACCTCGCGACAAACCATGGATGACTGGCCACATCCGTAAAGCCGTTCGGAAGCGCGATCGTCTTTTAAAAACTTATTCAAAATATAAATCACCTATATCCGGAGATGGTTATCGTGTTCAGAGGAACTTAGTAGTTAGTCTTGTCAGGAAAGCGAAGAATAATTATAATACAAAGACTAACCAAGCTCTTAGTGATCCGGCAATTTCTTCCAAAAAATGGTGGCGTATTGTAAAATCTATGTATGGTAATAAGTGTTACTCGGCTATCCCGGCGATCTCCGAAGGAGATGTTTTTATATCTGATCCAAAAGAAAAATTTAACTTTTTCAATGATTATTTCCCCATTTGCGAGTCAAGCTACTACGCCAAATAGTGACTCTAGCTGCCGAAATTCCTTTTCTTCCTCGGTGGTCATCAGACTCCTTGTCTGTTATCACTACAGATGAAGAAATGGTTCGTAACCTTATGTCATCTGTTAACATTTCAAAAGCCACTGGCTCGTGACAACGGCATAAGAAATAAGATAATAAGTCTATGCAGTGAGCGTCTATGTAAGGCATTCACAAGTTTAATCAACACTTCATTTCGACTTGGTCAATATCCAAGTACTTGGAAACTTGCAAATGTTTTGCCGTTACTTAAAAAAGATGACCGTCAACTAAAGACTAATTATCGCCCTGTTTCACATTTGCCAAGTTTATCTAAGATCTGTGAGAAAGTAGCCTTTTTTCATCTTTTTAATTTTCTTAATATGATTGGTTTCTTTTATAAGTTTCAAAGTGGTTTTCGTCTATGGGATTCCACTGTTATGCAACTTATATATTATATTGTTCACGAAATTTATGAGGCCCTTGAGGAAGGCAGTGAGATGAGGGCAGTTTTCCTTGATACATCCAAAGCTTTTGATAGAGTGTGGCATCCCAGTCTGATAGCCAGCAAGCTAACAAGCATTGGAGTCGAGAGGAATTTGTTAAACTGGTTTAGAAGTTACCTTTCTTGTCGTAAACTGAAGAGTGATAATAGAAGGAGTACACTCTGATTGGCGTAATATCGAGGCTGGTGTCCCTTTAGGGATAGGTATTAGGCCCATTATTGTTTCTCATTTCAAATTAATGACCTTCCAGCCACAATCTTTTCTCGCTGTATGTTATTTTCCGATGATTGTTTTTTGCTGGAAAAAGTTCAGTCTCCTAGCTAGTGATTGCGCTTAAAATTATAAGCTTAATCATGACTTGACATCAATATCTGATTGGGCTAAACGGTGATTGGTGACTATGAATGAAACTAAGACTAAATCAATTGTTTCTTCGTCACAAAGAGATAAGCCTTTGCACCCCCCCTTTGATTTAGAGCAATAGTATTATTGAGGATGTGATAGTTCATGTCAACATCTTGGTTTGACCTTGTCTTCCAACTTATATATATTAAAAATTCATCGCGCGCAAGGGTTGGAACCGATGCTTTAAAAGGGACAAATAGGGTATCTCTATTAAATGATCTTTCTTGGGTCGAACTTAGTGTTAACAGAAAAATTCATAAACTTACTTTGATGAACAAAATGCTATTTAAGTTAGCCCCGCCTTATTTAGGAGAATTATCACCTAATTTCGTTTCTGAAAGATCTAGTTAGTATCTCCGTTCTGCCAATGATCTTTGCATACCCTTCCTTTGTACTGAAAGACACAAAAAATCTTTTCTCTTTTCATCAATTCAAGAGTGGAACATTAGCGACTCGCATATCGTCTTCTCGAGTTACCTTCAAGCGCAGCCTTTTAAAATTCCTGCATTTTCCAACCCGCAGCTATCTTTTTTATATCGGGGATCGTTCAGCGTCAATTTTTCACACTCGTTTGAGACTTAATTTTAGTGCCTTAAATTATCACCTTTTTCAGAAAAATTGCTGTCCTTAACCTGCCTGTGCTCTTTGCGATGCATCTATTGAAGATGTGAAATGTTATTATTTTTTTAATTTCTCATACTGCCCAATTTTTGCTGCTCTGCATGAAAAGTTGTTTACCTCCACTGCACAATTTACTTGGAAATAGATGGCATTGTGCCTCAGATAAGAAAAAAATCGATTGGCTTTTAAATGGTATTTCTACTGCTGATTTTCAAATTAACGTTAGGTTGTCTATTTTGTCCAGCCGTTTATTTCGCTATCAAATCGATTCTGTTAGTTTGTGTGCGTGTGTGTGTGTGTGTTAGTTTTTTTACATTTTTTGTTTTTTTCTTTTTACTCTTTCGCCTTTTTATGTGTGTGTTCGATCTTGACGTGCATTTGTATTTTTTAATATTCAAAATTAAACAGCGTAAGCTCTCTAGATGAGCCCTTTAGTCTCTTAGAGCAAATGTTGCAAAAGATGTTGTTCATAATAAATTAATAAAACAAAAAAACAGTTCAGGTGCCAAGCGCTTGAATCTTTTAGTTCAACTATTAAAAGCGTGCAAAAGTACCACCCGTGGAACTCTATGGCTACCAGGCTTTTTATTTTAGTCTTGTACAATATCTAAGCTTTAAAACTCTCGAACTAAAAAACCGGTGCTCTGAGGGTAATGTTTGGTTACGAAGTGCACTACTCAGATACCCTTTCACGTTCAGGTCTTGTTACGTTAGAGCAAAGAAGGACAGAGCTGTAAACAACTTTTAACAAAATTGTAGTAAATCCCCCTGTTGTTTTGCACCCTCTCATACCATTATACGAGGGACCCTCTAAGGACCTCAGGAACTCCAGATCATACCTTGGAAAGCCATGCAAGACCAATAGGGGAATCTTGTAAAAGCCTCCAAGGGTTTCCTAAATTCTCCATGTTGAAGTAATTATATCTGTCCAATATAGTAAAGTTAATGGTGTTGTTGTAGGTGCCGTGATTCCTAAACAAATGCGCAGTTATCTTTTAAAAATTCATAGTTATTCTAAGATTTTATGTTTTCGTAATTGTAGGATTCATAAAGTTTGCATGCAAGTATTTTTGTAATTATATTTCATAACTTTTTCCCAATACATTGTAAACCTTTAGCAATTCATTCCTTATAGCATTTCAAAATTGTTGATATTTCGCCTTACCCCGTCGAGATTATGACAATCTCGTTTTATCGTTAAAAAGAATGACTTTCATGAACCATAAATTGATGGTGTAGATTCCTAATTAGTGAATTTTGCGTTAAACTAAGTAGAGAACATGTAGCAAAAAAGAAAGGTCCTGCATTAAAAGGGTATCCGGACAACTCGCCCCCAGAAAATTAGCCCCCAACAACTAGCCCCCCCTCCCCCCGACTTTCTAGACGATTATATTAGCCTCAACCTTGTTGTGATATTTAAAGGAATGAAACGATATTTATACCAATTGTTATACTCTCGCCTACTCTTCTTTTGATGTTTCAACCGACGGATTGTGTAATCGATGAACTTCACAGAGGTCTTAGAGAACGCCAAATATCCTTATCCGAAGCGATTAAATGAACTCTTCGTCTTGGAATTAATATATATTTTTTACTCTTGACATCTGGATTAGCCCAGAGAGTAACAGTTTCTCATTAAAAGGTAGCAGCTCCTCTGAAATCTTTCAGGTAATTATAGACAAAAGCTTACTGTGCAGAGGCCACGTTACCCGGGCGTCCACTCTGAGAACTAGGAACCGATCTATTCGAATGGAAAGGACAAGAATTCGTCCTTATTGTTGATATTGTGAAATAGGAGTGTGTTGAAAATCCATCTCTCAACTAGCGCCCTGTAATTCCAGAAATGACTGTGATCTCCTATAACGGAACCCAGTATTCCTCCCTGTCAGCAGAATTCACCAAACTTGCTCAAGATTAAGTAGTCACCCCCGGGGGGTACTGCCATACACTTTATATGGGCTATGTAGGTATATGCTGCTGTGAAGAATATGGTTTTCAAGCAGATCAGAGAGTTTGGGTCTAGAATAGGGTTTCATTTTATATTGATCAATTGGTTGAAACTTTTAGTCTAGACCCGAGGGAAACCGGGAACATTCTGTCCGGAAATAATTAAAGACAGAGCGCTACCTTTTCAGCTCCCGGAAATTTTGCGCTGTAAAGACCCAACGGTCGTGTTCCATTTACTTTCACAAATGGTAAACAACCAACAACTCTATCTAAATTCATACCACAATGGCTCAAGTTAACAAAATTGTGTGTAACGGAAACCAAGATCTCCGTCGACCAAACAAAGAGATAATTACACCCTCCGGCAAAGAATGAAAGAACTGAGTAATCTGTCACCAGACGATTGAAACATTAAAAAACTGAAAAAAAAAAATACATTTCTGAAAACACTGTTTGGAAGTAGATAACAAATCATCAATGCAATGCTTGATGTAAAGCTGAATTTGGCAGTTTTCCTCTAATTTATTGAGATAAATAAAATGTCACTTAATTATTTAAACTATCTTCAAGAACAGGATGAAAATTCTTTTTTAAACAGCAAAAAAATATATCTGTTGATCTTCATTATAACAATATAAAAATAGTCTTAACTCCAGTCTCCTGAGGATGAAGATGAATGACTATAGTACAGTAATACATAGATATCATGAAAAATAATTACACCTCTTATTGCAACCAAATCCTTTAACACACACAAGAACGTGACTTTTGTCACACAAAAAAGGATTATTAAAAAATATAATAGCTTCCCCGCTTGCAAGGGGGATTTAACGAGAAAGAATCCTTCTTGGAAGTTAATATTAATATTATTAACTTCGCCAAACAAGAAGATAAGTGACTCTACAAAAAAAAGTGTGCAATCCATATATTCACAGAAGTACAGGCGGGGACACCGGAACAGCGAGCGCCAATTACTGCGGGCCCAAGATACAGATCGCTAAAAAATGTAAAAACGACAATACTAGCTAAAAACAACAAGTGATGTTCTGTCCTAAATTATGGGCAGCGTTACAGGTCAAGCATAGAGATTTGAAAGAGCGAGGGTCATCTGGGATGTAAGACGCGAAGAGAGCTTGTTTGTAATAACCGTAAAGGACAGCTTTAAAAGAACTTAAAGAACAAGCAACAGACAGTCCAAGGTCTGCGGCAAGGGCATTCCATATTCTACTGGTTCTGTTAAAAAACGATCTTTGAAAAGTTTTGTTTTACAGGACCTGATTAAAAATAAAGTGATATCCGGATTGCTAGTGTATCTAGTGGTTCTTGTTGGAGCGCGGAAAATAAGGCACGAAATAAGGCAAAGAAGAGCTCGTGTAAATAATCTCTGGGGAAAGAAGAAATAGGGCAACGAGGAAATTTTAAATGTACTTAGGAACGCATTCACGATCATGGTTCTTTTTGGTAGTTTTAAAATCTAAAGGTGGACACTTGTTTCAAATATTTAATTTGATACTATAATGAAAGAATAACGACTTCCTTTAAACCACTTAGTTTAATTTCAATATGCTTTTAGTTTTGAACAAATAGAGCATGTGTCAGAATAAATAATACAACTTTTAAAGCTGGACTATTATATTCTTTCACACGCGTTTAAAAGAAAATGTCAAAGCAATGAGCTCATTCCATTATAGCCGCAATGCTTTATTAAGTCTTCGTTAACAAGCACATTAAACAAATTTATTTGGTTCGCTGTCACATTGAACAGGCTTTCAAAGCTCGCAAGATGATCGCAGTAGACGTTTGCTCCTTGGTGATAATCGCAGTTTTGGTGATTCCAGCCACCCCTTTGAAAAAACTGGACCAAGTGGGTGAGTTTTAACGTAAGGGTTTAAAACGTGAGATAGCTAAGTGATATGATGGGGTATAAGCAAGCAATAAGCTAAATTGATAGAAACGGCCAATGGATTTTTTGGGCTACAGGAATGATCAACAGAAGGATCGATAAACGCGTTGGATGCTGGCGCAGCTTTTACAGTAACAGTTTGTGCTCAAGAGAAGCTAAGAGAGGATATATGTGGTCTGCACGCAGTAGAGTGGTTTTCGTTTGAGTGTCGTAAAACCAAAACCAAGGTAATTACACTGGCCAATCACATAGGACACAGACAATACATTGAACCAATCAAAGCTCGAAGTAATTACATGTGGCTGACGCAAAGCGCGGGAAAATGCCTGCGAGCGCGTCACAATTGGCTTTGGTTTTACTTCTGATTGGATGAAAAGGTGGCGCGAATCTTTTAAGCCAATCGCATCGTGTAGAAAGTGCAAAACCAATTACTTTTCGACACTCAAATGAAAACCGCTCTATACGACCCCAAAGCAAAAAGGGCAATAATGCACAACAATGACCTTCCTCCTATCCTCCCACCCGATGCTTGAACGAATAAACAAAACAAAAAAGAGTATAGTATTGCGACAAATACAAGCATTTAGTAGTCCACTAATTTAGCTTTCTGTTAATGTAAATGGTGTCGGTCGTTTAATTAACTGCAAGATGTATAAAACTGACAATTTCCTTCAATTCGTTCCAGCCAATTTTGAACAAACAGAGCCACAAAATTTTTCTTCCCCTGTTCTATTATTTTCTGTTGTAGCCTGGTGATCTATGGATACTTGATATAGATTGCGGCGGGTGTTCTATATACTACGACAGGAGCTCCTGACTACAATATTGACAATAAAACCTGTATTCTATTGCTGTATTTGTATTTTTTCCTTTATATTTTTTTATTATTATTTTTTCCTCTAACTGGTAATTTTTTAGTTGCCCATTGCACCCATTTATAACAGCTTCAGCTGACGGGTTTACCCTGGTTAAATATGTTATTATTATTATTATCATTATTATTATTATTATTATTATTATTATTATTACTATTATTATTATTATTATTATTATTATTATCATTATTATTATTATTGTTATTATTATTATTTAGAAGAGCATTCCATTACGAACATTTTGATATATGGTTAATGACCCAAGGATTTATAGCATAGTATTGTCAGCATAATTTTCACAAGTCAGTGCCAGTGAAAAATTTTCCCAAAACAATCTGCCGGTTAAAGGGTTAAGAGTTAAATCAACTGTAAGGCCGATTGTAATAAGACAAGGAATTACAATAAATGTATCATGTCCTAAAGTAGGACTTTAAAATTCTTGAGGTCAATGTTTTATTTCTTCTTTTATGGTCATTTTTACAAAATTTTCATCGCCCAGAATGCCGCGACACATCCGAGAACTTTTCATACGCGCCGGCGGTAAAATTCAAACTTCGTCAAAGAAAAGGGCCAAAAGGCGCCCACCAGCGCGTTCTTTTATCTGTTTGTTAATTTTCTCTAGCTGACTACCAGCATATGGATTTTGTTGAGAAGGGGTCAGTGAATTATTTTGAGCAAAAATTTGCTTTTTACGGGTTCTAAAGGAGTATCAAATTTTTCGTGCACTGATCGAATTTGCTTTTAAAAATGGCTAATTTAAAAGCATTTTGAATGGGAGCTGATTTTCAAGTGGGTTAATAAAACGAATAAAACGGTTAAGTTCACGGCCAGCATATGGAAAAGTTAGTTCAATGTATTAGGAGGTCTCCTAGAAATTGTCGCTGGTCTACGACTACTACAAGTATTATCGAAATGCGACATTCTGAAAGCAACCCTCCACCCGTGACAGATTTATCTTTGGCGACCGTACGAGCGCATGGTTGACTGATTTGGAAACTCCCGCGAGTATACATGTATACACCTATTTCAATAAAGGTTGCATTGGGATTTGGTCATTGAAACGCAGAATACAATGCAATGCTTTGCTTGAGTGACCACCAAACAATGGCTTTCAAAGACCAAAGCACTATTCCCAAAACAACCTTTATTGAAATAGGTTTATGACAAGCTCCGCCTCCAACAACAATAGCAACCAGGAATTGATCAATTGAAACATATTCTGTTTCTTTTGGGAGAGGGTGGGTGAGGGTGAGGCAATTTCGATACGCAGCTGATTAATTTCATTTGATAGAAGGTACACTTTTAAAACTATCTGCTCCTTTAATTTACTGAGTAAATAGTCACCCAAATATCGTTTTTTGAAATGATAACCTCGTCAGGTCGAGTGGTATAAGATAGATCAAGAGAGGATAAAGGGGACAGAGAAGGCATCCCCATACACACCCTATCCATAGGTAATTCGTCTGGAGTTATTTTTAACACCACAAATCTCACGGGGGATTATACAACAGCCTATCACATAGCGCGAATGTGTTCCGCGTGGATGACCCACGCTCAGAGCCACGCGTCCTTCACGAATTGACGCAGAACAAAGTGGCGGAAGACGAGGAGAACGATATTGCTATTCGTTTTGTCGACGAAAACGACTACCGAGAGATTTCTGCTAAAGCTGTGTCAGCGAAACGGAAATTAAAAAAGAATCGCCGTTCTTCTCTTGTATAGAGCTAACAGTACAGCAGGGAAATCCTTAACACACTGAATATTCTCTCAGGATCATTTATAATTTACAGTTTGAAGAGAGCAATTTCTGGTTTGATATATATTCTTTTATTAGTCTTCTATTATTCAACAAAAATAACACTTGGCGTCCTACTTGGTTTATTAAACTTTATTTATTCAAAGAGTCCAGCGATTCCCTTTTCCCAGGAGAGCGCCGACTCATTTCGCTTCAGTATTCAGGAATGCTCTCGATCTGTTTACGCTTTCATTGCCTTTCGCCCGACCTGTTTTGCACGACTGTTAGTCATGCGAAACCTCCATGAAACCACGCAGCGCGTGAGGTAACTTTATCCCGATTCTAAAAATAACTTGAGACAAATTACCTATGGAATAGGGTATGTATGAGGGATGCCTTCCCTGTCCCCTTTATCCTCTCTTGGATAGATAAAATTTTTTAACGTCATTTACGTCGATGTCCTTGACTAAGGTAAGCTGCCTTTATACTTTACCTGTCTATATAATTTACTTGACCCTTTTTCAGTAAAAGTGAAAGTAAAAAGGTGACTATAGGCTATACGCAGTTAGGTTGCCTTCCATAAAACTCATGACTAGGGAGAGAGATTGAAAGGTTCTTCTGAACTTGCTAATCTTATGGAATAACAAAATTAATACATCTCAACCCAGAATAAGCTTCTTCGATGCCAGACTCTGTTTCTCCTTGACATCATCTATTTCGATCTTCTCTTGACTAAGGCGTCACGAACAACCACTTTCAATCTTTTGCTGAAAGCTAGCATCGCCCGCCAAAGTCTGCTGGTTGGCTTAGTCTTAACTGTCAGTTTGAAGCTACGCCAGTGCGCCCAGCTGTGAGGTGGAGAGAATCGCGTCCGCTTCGAGGCATCCACCCTTCTAAATAACTGGGAGAATTTTTAAGGCACCAATTACTCTTCCCGGACGGTATTGCATTTGATAAGCAAAGGTTTAGTTATGCAGAAAATGGCGTTAAGATGACACTGAAACGTCGTTCGTTCTTATCCGCACTATTTTTTGCTTGTTTCCGTATTGCATTTTAAAATTTTAAAATGGCGGTTCGATATCAATATTTTTCTCAGATCGTATTTGCTGTTATGTATAGCTTCATTATCACACTATGGAGTGAATTTTTTACAGGAACAATAGTCTTAACTTACATATACCGGTTGTCCGTTTTGAAAAAGGCATCCTCATTAATGAGAGTTCCATAAATAATGGCAGGTTCCAACTTGAGGTGTCCTTTTTTATGCGAGTGTCCGTATTATTGGGTTAACCGTTAAGAAAGAGCCAAGTGTGGATTAAGCCTCAACCCAAGTCACTAGCTTACACAACAAACGAGTAACAGAGCGCAATTGGCTCAGTACTCATCACTTGAAAATTGTATAATTTTGTTTTACTGAGGTTGAGCGAATACTCATTCTAATTATTAATTTCCATGGTTATTAATTCATTTATTGATAATCGTTTTATTTATTAAACCTTCTCTTTCAGACGAATCTCAAAACGCTTCTAAAAGGATGATGGGAAGGGAAATGGAATTTTTTGCAGGGGGTGAGTTTCCCGCTAATACTCCAAATCTCTACATCGGATTAGCAGACACTGATGTAGTAGTACCACAGCGAATACGTGATGACCCCACCAAGACCATCTACTTTGTTTCAGTTTTTGACGCAGTCAGAAATATCCCGTTTTTCTCAGCGTACAAAGTCACTTCCGAACAAGCTGCAAAAATAGGATCATATGACAGAGATAAGTATAGTTGGAGGAATCCAAACTTCGGTAATCAAGGTAAATTCCCACAGTTCAAGAAGAGGCATAGCTAGCGTTTAATCGGACCAATTGTTATAGTGCTTGCGAAGTAAACGAAAGAAAACCTTCCATTGATTCCCCATCCCCTCTGAAAAAGGCACTCCTGTCAGCGTGATGCCCAAAATGAATACGAAATCGTGACCTTCGGCTCGAGAACCGACTAACATAGGAAAACAAATCAATCAATAACATTGATGAGTATTTGACAAAAAAAGTGAGACGCCCGAATGACAAATCGACTGATTAGTCACCTGGTATTATAGTTCGTAACCTGCAGAAAACATAACGTTTAGTTTAAATTGATAGCATGCATTACCCATGAATTCACCGTACAATAATAATAGTAATGATAATAATAATAATAATACTTTTTTTCAGTAAAATATTCCAAAGAAGAAAACGTCAATATCAATACAAAATTCCGGCAAAACCCCTTCGCAATTCAAAACTCCAAGAAATCACATAGAGTTATAAAAAAATCGAGTCAAAAAGCCCAGTGGATGAAATAAACGTCAGTTCGCTGATTCTAATAATACAGATAAGTTTCTGATCCATGAGGCAAGATATAAATCTAAAGCTGTTCACTTTCCGTACCAATTTCCCGATAAGAAGATCAGACGTAACTAAAGATTAAGAGATCAATGAAAAAAAAAACATTTAAAAGTAAGGAAACACATCAATAGTAACTAAAGATTAACAGATCGATAGGAAAAAAAACGTTTAAAAGTAAGAAAACACATCACTACTCCGATTGAATGGCTCCTTCAACAACTTCGACCTCACTATCAACATTCTTAATGTCACGTGACACTCTTCTTGTCCTAGAGCCTCTAAGACAAACCAACGCAAATCTCAAGAGTGCGAATGAGGTTCTGGTTCAAATCCATGAGATGGATTTGCATACCGCTTCCCTTTTTTGATGGCAATTAGCTGTGCTCAACGGCTATGATACATCAAGAACTCCTTTCCCATTCCGCCAGTTGTGGTGAAGACCAAAGGTGTAAATGCTCCATGCTCGATGTCAAGAACTCTCCTGGAGTAGAGACGCTTTTTCTCGTTCTTATGGATACGATAAATTTGTTGTGGCTCTAGGTCCCTATACGATACAGCATTAGGGTGACAGACCCTCACATCGACGAATGCCGATCGATGGTGCTCCCAGAACCCTCGTGCGTGGATATCTAACCTCGCATCCTGAGCTTTATTAGATCCTCTGTTTAAATGTTCACCGGAGATGTTTTGGAGGACTGGCTCGATTTCGACATCGCTGCACACCATACTCAGAAATTCAGCTTCGATATCTCTTTGCTCGTTGTGGCGTTGAGTAATAAATATTCCTAGTTTGCAAATCATAGAGTGATCAACCATGAAGGCTTCCCCACAAGCACATGTGGAGTTGATATCTCCCACTGGCCAGTCGTAGCGTAGTTTAACAGCATCACGGAACTCCCCGTTAACCATGCTAATTATCCCTTTTCTGCCGCTAGATCTAGTGCCTGCTGAGTCTATCTTGGTGTCATCTCCTTTATACGCTCTGTCCTGTGTTCGAGTTCCTTTAATCTTTCACTTCTTACTTCCTGTTGTGCTAATTCTGTGAGGGAATCTTCTGGTAACTGATATGACTGAGATACAATTTGTTCAACAACGGGCTTTGTTACTTTGACAGACGAAGCATATTCGCGGGTTTCCCAGACCAAGGCGACCCAAGCAAACTGGCAGCGCTAGAATATTCCTATCTAGCTGATTAAACTTGCGCTCAGTAATTGCAGGAATGAGCATATGAGATATTGCATTCTCTAATGGCTCTAATAGAATTTGAATGCCCGGCAAGTTCTTAAAAAGTACATCCACTGATGTTTCAAGCCAAAGGTGTACGCTGCGTAACACGCTTGTGGTTGAAATAGAGCAAATTCAGCTAACTTAGCTATGTCATTGATCCAATTGGTCACCTTTTCGCTGACACATTCCTCTAGATACTCCCTTGAACCTATTGCCGCCCCAAGGTGCTTCTGCCCTTTGTACTGTTACATTAATGGACGTGTCGTTGAAAGCTTCCCTGACACTTTCTTCCTTAGCTGGTTTTGCGATGATCCAGCATTTCCCGTAGTTCGGAAAATAACCAAAATCTGGACCAAGGGTGCTAACTGGGCATCTCATCACGTCCTAATTTCCGTAATGGAGCCAGCTCCACTAGTATCATCTGCAAACCAACATTGCATCACACTGGACGCTGCTTGTAGAATCGTAATTAAAGGCTGGATGCTTAAGGCATATAGACCCATAGCAAGCGAGTCGCCCTGTGTTGTTCCTTCTGCTGACACGATCTCTTTCCCGCCAATGACAAATCGCCGAGCTGGCTGTCTGTAGGTATTTATAACGTAAATTGCTATTATAGGGCACAGAACGCGAATGTTGTGCAGTGCGGCAGCTCTGTTGAGTGCGTTGAATGCATTAGAGGCGTCGATGAGCGGTACGGCATCAGTTTACCATCTTCTTTTCATGAACAACTTGAAATTGTCTGGGAAAAGTGAAGACCAAACAGGTGTAAACTGTACAGTTGCTAAGTGAGGACATTTGAATGGAGTTTGGATTGAAAAAGTGTGTTGTATTGGTAATGAAAAGGAGAAAGAAAGTGAAGTTTGAGGGTATAACACTTTTGGATGGGCGTATAATGAGAGAAATTGGTGAAGAAGGGTTTTAATATTTGGGGATTATTGAGGCGGACGTAAAAAAGAAAGGAGACGAAAAAACAATTTGCAAAAAAAAAAGAGTACAAAAGAAGGCTGAAACTAGTGTTGAAATAAAAATTGAATGGATAGAATAAGGTTATAGTGATTAGCACCTGGGCAGTCTCAGTGCTGAGGTATGTAGCGGGTATTATAAGATGGGCAAAAGAATAACTGAAGACATTCTTGGAAAGAGTGACTAGAAAGGTGTTGACAATGAATGGTGCTTTCCATCCAAAGAGCGATGTTGACAGGTTGTATGAATCAAGGGAGGATAGAGGTCGGGGACTAATAAGATGTGAGAGCGGTGTGTGAGAGCTGAGGAAAACAGTTTGGGGTGGTATGAAGAGGAATTATTTGGACGTGCAACTGCAAGGGGTAAGGTTTACTGCTCTAATTGAAAGTGAGGAAATTGTCCGTAAAAATAGATTCAAGACATCTTGGATCAGTGAGAAACTCGAAAAAAAGAATGAGTGTTACGAACACGTGCCTGACAGTGTGAGTAAAAACAGTGAGGTTAAACTACGGTGGGATATGAACATCGAATGTGATCATGTCATAAACAAAAAGGAGAAAAAGTGCGCCATTGTCAATATTGCTGTACCAGGGGATACAGAATCGGTGAAAGGAAGAATGAGAAGGTAGAAGAATATTAGAAGCTTAAAAGATAAATTGCAAGGATGTGGAATACGAGAACTGTGCGGGTGATACCGATTATTGTAGGATAATTGCGAAGTATGACAAAGAACTTGGACTAGTGGCTGGAAAAGCTAGACATAAGAATTTGTATTTCATTACTCAAAAAAACTACGCTACAAGGAACAGCAAGAATCTTAAGGAACGTATTAGAGTTCTAGAGTAAAGAGATGAACTCTTAGGGACCATGGTCACGGGTTATGACTCGCTCTCTTAGCAAGTAAATCGGTGTCATATCAGCAAGTGCACAAAGCAAGAAATAATAATAATAATAATAATAATAATAATAATAATAATAATAATAATAATAATGGAAACTTTATTTGTGTCTTGGAATGTATAACTGTAAATCTCGCTACGTATAGGCAATTTACAAATGCTGCTTGAGATTGGATTATTTAAAAGAAAAAAAAACAAAAAACAAAAAACAAAAACAAAAACAAAAACAAAACAAAACAAAAGCCAAAAAAAAAAACAAAATTGCATTTAGTCTGGGCTATCCCAGCTCCTATTTCTACAACAAAAGATGTAATATGTTGCTTTAATGGCTATATTTATCATTTTCTTGGTTATATAACGTTGCTGCTTTTTGTCAATGCCAATGTCATTCATCATGTCTAAGAACGTGGAGCATTCATCGGAGAAAACGCCAAGGGAACTCATGGAGAGATTTAAAAATCTCACACATCTGTAATTTCTACTCATTTCGTTGATCAAGTTCAGATATTTTTCTTTCTTACGCACTGCATTGTTGTGAAGGTTAGACTCGAAACCAACTGTTAATTCTAGAACATATAGGCACTTGGACTGGATTAGGAAAAGAAGGTCTGGACGATAATTTTCACCAGTTATTATTGACGGATTCAGAAAACCATTAGCATTTGCATAGAGTGAAGAGTGAACATTAATTACAGGTTGAAGTGACTTGGCAATGAAGTTAAGGATTGAGTCGTGTCTCCAGGTAAAGCGATCAAGGTACTGTTGACAACCAGCGACAACATGAAGGAGTGATTCAGGATTAAGGCAAAAGGAGCAATCAGGACTTTGTGATAATCCCCATCTTGCCATATTCTTACGTGTAGGGAGGGAGTTGTTGATGTGGCGGATGGTAAAATTGTAAATGTTCTTGGGTAGATGAGACTGGGCCTCTTACCAAATAGAATTTACAAATGACAATGAGTACTTGATAACATTTGAGAAGAAGAAACCTTGAGATGTTCAGTGGTGTAATAATAATACTAATAATAACAATAGTAATAATAATAATAATAATAATAATAATAATAATAAGTAACTGCAACTGTCAGTAATATAACTGTTGTTGAAAGAAGTAGTTCCTCTGGTAATTGGTGCCCTAATATCCATTCCTAAAAATCTGCATCACCACCTTGGAAGTCTCGGGATTAAGGTGCATGTCTCGACGTTGCAGAAATCAGCTCTGCTTGGTACAGCTAATATCCCACCAAAGGTGCTCTCTGTCTGAGGTCATTGCCTTGATACAGATAAAAATTTATGACAAGAGCTCCAATAGCAGAGTTTACCAATGATTTATTAAAAGAGAGCTGGGCTCAGGTTCTAAACAGAGGGCGTTATCACTGCTGCCCAAGACCAGGCCATCAAGACCAACAACTATTGTAGCAAGATCCTAAAAGATGGTACAAACCCAATGTGCAGGATTTGAGGTCAATTCCAGGAAACCATTTACATATTGTGGCAGGGTGCCCTGAGCTGGCCAAGCTGAATACCTACACCAAAGCCGCCACATACCTACACTGGAACCTCTGCAAAGTGCTGAATATAATCACTAGACAAAATAGAAATGGTACGAAATGAGCCCCCAACGATAACATAAAAAGACAACATCACAATCTTGTGGGATATGCCAATACAGACAGATCGTGAGAAAGAGTCCAACAGATCAGACACTGTAATCAAGAACATACAGGAAAAACGTTACCCACTTATTGACATTTTTATCCCTAATATAAAGAACACTTCAGTTAAAGCAACTGAAGAACTGTCATCATATAAAGACCTTGAAATCGAGATTGAGCGCTTGTGGGAGACGAAAGAGACAAAAATTCCGGTATTTTATAGGAGCCCTGGGACTAATAAAGAAAGGGTTAGAGTAAAATATCCGACAGATCCCGGTTTACATCAAAACACATGAACTACAGAAGGTAGCACTACTTGGAACATCTTACACCCTGAGAAAGACACTCTTTATCAAATATACTTCTGCTTCATTCTAACCATAGACCCCGGGGATGGGCTCGGCTATTATGTTGTACTATGGCATTATGTTAAAGTACATCATCATCATTATCATCATCATCATCATTATCAAAGCTTGATAGTTAATTAATGTTTAATAAAAGTGGGGAGTATCTATCCTTAGATACACTGCTGCATTCATTGGTTGGACAAAGGAATAGTTAAAAGAGCTTGACAGGAAGACCAGAAAAATATCTCTAATGCTTTCCACCCGCCAGTTAGTGTAGCCAGATTATACCTGGCACGGAAGCTAAAGGGAAGAGGTTTACGCTCCGTTAAGGCCTGCGTTGAACTGGCAAGATTGGGTGTGCTTAACTACCATGCATGGAGTGAAGAGAAGCGGTTGGTGACAGCAAGAGCGAAGAGTGCGACGGTCTTGAAATACTATGGAATTTAAGACAAATGAGATGGACAACGGTGCGGAGGAGGTACGTGGGAAACTGAGAGCCTTTTCGGCTTTTTTTAGACAAACAGAGGTGGCAAGGAATTAGACCTGGGGTGCGGCTTCAACTAGAGCAACCGAAGAATGAGACAGATGGAGCTCGCTCTTGACGGCAGAGCAAAGCCATTCACTAAGAACTAATGAAGCTAGGACAGATAGGTCACAGAATGCCTCTCTGTGCCGTATGTGTCGATAGAAAAATGAGACACTACGTCAGCTGTTAAACAAGTGCCCAGAGTTGGAAAAAAAGAATTTAAACATGTACATGATGGAGTACCCAGGGCT
The DNA here is from genome assembly GCA_964035705.1 of Porites rus. Lineage (NCBI taxonomy): Eukaryota > Metazoa > Cnidaria > Anthozoa > Scleractinia > Poritidae > Porites > Porites rus. The sequence goes on from OZ037994.1 coordinate 39,682,279, forward strand.
TTGCATTGGGATTTGTGCAAACAACATGCATTGGAAAAGAGTGACAGGTGGTATGAACATATTCTCAGGAATGATAAGGATAACGAGAATTTCAAATTACTTAGGATTTCTCTACACAAACAGACAAGAAACTGAATCAAAATCGCCTGACATCGTGTTTGTGTACAAACAGAAAAAAAATTGTCTCATCATTGTTATTCCTTCCCCTGGTGACATAAGGGTTGACATCAAACAAGAGGAAAAGGTCAACAAGTATCTTGATCTGGCAGTTGAGATAAAAGAGTTGTAAAAAAATGAAGAGTGTAAAAGTCTTCCCCATTGTGACGAGAGCACTGGGTACTATGCTGGCATAGAGTAGGCAGCACTTCAAAGAACAGTCTTGTTGGATCAGCAACCATCCTCTGAAGGTTTCTTAAAGTCTAATAACTGCCCAGAACTTCCCTTGCCAACGTTGGGATTAACATTCGACTAAAAATCGATGAAGTATCTGTTTCAGAAGAGTTAATTGGTCTCCATGGCCGGTCAGCTCAGAGATTTCAAGCGGATTAGATTCTTCGCAGAAGTTTGGATGACTGTTTTGCGGCCGCTTAAATTTGTAACTTTTTTTTTAGGACGCGAATGAGTGAGAGTATTTCTATGGACTGGAATTGCTCTATTTCAAAGTTTTGCTGTTGGTTTGTCCAGTATAGTACGTGAAAAGTTCTCTCAAGCTTTCATATTTGAGACTGAGGCCAACATATTCAATCAATGGGCGGTATGGGTTCCGTTCTCTCCATGTCTTCTTGGCGATTCCTGATTTAACGTTCTTTATATTCGGTTACTGGTCAGTGATGGTGAAACCTTCTATGAGAAAACCGCTGCTTATTGCAGCAGTATAATTTTTGCCCCAATTTCTCCTTGAGTGAGGTAGATCGGTCGCCATTATCGAGCACTTTAAGCGATTCCATGTCAAGATCTTGTCTACATATGATTCTTTCAGTGCTTTTATATCACCGGCCCAAGTGAACATTTGTTTCTTATGATCAAAGCCAACATATTTTCTTGAAAATAATTCAGCATTCGCAGTAAGGATGCCATTTTCTTCGGAGCACTCAGAAGTACACGCGGTCGCCACACTGTTATCACGCAGATCAAATTTCGTGACCACTCTTGACAACTCTTTTTTCATCAGTCGCTGAAAAAGCTGGCCGTTATCAAACGTTCTTAGGGGCCGTTCTAGAGAGGTTTAAACAAGAGTCAATGTATGGACTGTCAGCCGTAGAGTGGAGAAGCGGCCGTTAGTGGAGGTTCGACTGTACTTTCAAAAAACTTTCATTTTCTGACGCCTGTCACATTAACTGTCAAATCGCTTGTTCTATACTTGTTTCCGTTCCTCCAAAACAGGCAGCCATATAATAAACATCTTATTAGCCTCGTTTTTTCCCATCAATATATGGCCCAAGCGCTTCGCGCTTGGGCCATAAATCGATGGAAAAAAATTTGGTCCGTAATTTACAGTACGGACCCAAAATTCCTCTAATAAGAGGTATATACCACTTTAACCACAGGGTAATCTAGTCTTTTACTTGAGTAAAAAAGTTTTGAACACAGACAGGCCTACCGATTGGAACATTACACACCATGTGCATACAATTGCTGGGAGCTTATTAGCTCCGAATATTGTCATTTTCAATCGATATTTATGGTTGAAAATTGAAAGCATTCACTTTGTAACTATGCCTATGCCACAATTCCATCCTTATATGATCAGTCAATCGTAGTTATAAAGAGAAATAATAAAGGCGTCCCCAAACGCCTATTTTACTCAATATGGCTCTTTTAAGCTTCATTTGGAGAACACAATTTCCTTAAAGACAAGGATTCACAACAAGCAGTGCTTAACGGCTCCAAAGTTTAAGCGTGGCTTTGTAGAGTCGCAATCGCCGCAAAACAACAAACCAAAGAGAAAAACATACGTCAAAGAATAAAGCACCTCTTAAAACTGCCAAAAAGATTAACACGATAGCCAAGAAACCCTACATTGCGACTGGTTTGCGTCACATCTTCGGCATCATTTCGTGCTTGGGCGAAAATTGACAGCAAGTGACGCTTTTCGTCACCGTAAGGACATACTGTGCTAGTTTCCTTTGCTGCTTCAGTACAGGATCTCGTATTGTCCAGAATCTTGCCAAACCTAGAAAATACTATTTCACAAGGCTAATAAAAAATGTTTACAGCAAATTAAAAAACAAAACGTTTCCAACTAATTAATTCAACATCATGTGTGGGGTATTTCACTTCCTCGTGATTAGTTGAGCCGTTTTGGTTTCTTATTAACCCATAGAACTTATCTCGGGAACTTTCACGTGGAATTAGTTTGTTCTTTTTGACGTATCCATGGAAATTTCCCCGGGGCAATTTCATCTTGCGAACGCACAAAAAGTTTCTTCCCCTTGGGCGATAGCCTTTTACTTCAGGGTAAATGGTAATTTTAACCGCAGCTCAGTTAGGTCTCGTTGTTTACTTTACAAACCAATTCCCAAGGCAGAGTTTTCAGGTAGACTTCTATATACTGGGATAAATTGCTTTTAATAACATTGTTATTCATATTCCGTTCATTTTCACTGCCATACACCGATAATGCCTGAGCTCTGAGCTCTACAAATAATTACCACGCGCGTAGCGCGAGGTTATTATATTATTTTTTTTAAAGATAACGTGTTCAAAGCAATGGAAAGATGCATTAATTATTAGCTATTTCAGATGCCGGTTTATTGACTGTAAATATTATTGACATCTTTTGATAGAGATTCCTTTGAAAGAAGCCTACAAAAAAGCTATCGAAGCATACGCAAGTTTACAGAGAGGTCACATGAATCCTTCTGGGATAAACTCGTTTAGCGAACAGTTTATGGAAGCTACATTCACCTTTACTAATGCAGCTCCGATATTTAGCGCTACAGACACTGTACCCTGGCAGACTTATGAGTCACGAATACGAAAGTACGCCAAAGATATTTGTGGCCAGAAAACTGGAGGTGGAGACCTTTATCTTCTGACAGGGACATCGGACTACGGTATCAAGAAAGATCTTCAGGGTAACATTCTCCGAGATACGTCTAAGAATTCAGTTTTTGGTAAACCCCAAGAGTTTTCAGTGTCATCGTCTAAAGTTAAAGTTAAACTTCAAATTCCCCGTGCTATATGGACTGCAGGCTGCTGCGTATGGAACGAGACAAACCAATTTGTTGAAAAAGCAGAGTCGTTTGCAGTAATGGGTAACAACGAGAGAGATGAAAAAAATTTGCTCGTTACAGAAATGAGGCTTAGCAAACTTGAGGAATTGCTAACAGGAAAGGGAGGAGAAAACGTGAATTTATTTCCTGGGAAACCTCAGTGTATGCAGCCAACCAATCTCCCTACACTTAAAAATTAACACTATAGTTAATGCTGATGAGAATCGTAAAAGTGTGAAAATCCTTAAGTGTAACTTATGTATTTAATCTTGTTCAAAACCTTCTTAGTATATTTAACCTGTTATTATTGTTTAAGCTATTAAACTTGGGTTAATGATGTTTGACGTCTTATTTGGAACTTTCCTTTTGTCTCGTCTCTGGTATATTATAGTTCTTCACCCACCATACATTTTGGAGGAATATTATACACTTAATATCAGATCCCGAGGGAAACAGTTAGTTTTGTTTTCCCGAGAGTCCTGATGTTTCCCGAGACGAAGTTGAGGGAAACATCAGGACTCGAGGGAAAACAAAACTAACTGGTTTCCCGAGGGACCTGACATTAAGTGTTTTGTTATATTTCTAGACTTTCACTTCAACAGCAACAAAAGAAAAACCGGAGCGAACCAAAACAGTCAACTCGGTACTTAAAACAACACAAATTTAACAACACAAATTTTTTTCCCTCCTACTTTCTCGTGGTCCCTGTCCTTGGAGATCACCTTTAATGACAATAAACCATCTAGAACCTGTCTCTTACTGAAGTTTCGAGACTTCATCAGCAATCGCACGTTCTGCAATGATGTTTCTACCGTGGCCTGTTGTTCTTCTTCTAGTTTTTTACGCCAGCCCAGTACTTTAACCCAGTCCTATGGCCAAGAAAGGAGTCGCTTTGTCAATGGACATAGTTGCCAAGGATGTTGCCTGCATTATAACCTTTTATTCCTACTATTACTCAATTTCATCTTGAGCACCAGCTCTGTTGCAAGCATTAGAATCCTCAAGGCTATTTCTTTCCTTTTTTGAGGGAGAAGGGTAAACTTTATTTTCAGTCACCAAGGACCAACAGTTCCAGGCATCATTGCCAGACAGGTCTATTTCCACGGGTCTGTTCTTTTTTTTTTTTTTTTGGCCACACAAGGTCCATTCCGCGCATTGCTGCCACATAGGTCTATCTCATTTTTTTTTTACCAGAGAAGGTGAAAATGTTGCATACCTCACTACACAGGTCTACTCACCACACAGGTCTATTTTGTCACACAGGTTTATCTGCCACGAAGGACCTTTACACGCATTGTTACCACACAGGTCATTTTTTATTCTAAGATACCAAGGTTAAAATATTGCATGCCTCATTTGCCACACGGGACTATCTTCCACACAGGTTTATTGCATGCTTTAAGGTCACACAGGTCTTTTATAAGGTGTAGAGACAACAGTCTGAATAAAAATGGATAGAAGTAACTTTATAAACAGAACCGGTAATAAAAAGGACGAATTAAATAGTTGACGTTTGAAGACAAAAGGGAAAGAGCACATATGAAATTACAATAACGCTGAGTTACACACACCAAAGACAATATAACGCGAAAGAGCTACAAAGGTGAGAACAAACCTGAGCACAACATAAACTACTTGCCTAGTCCCTAGGCCTCATTATTATGTACGGTCGATGCGTTTCGGGTCACGTGGTCCGAGAAAGTTTTTAAGGCCTAGACAAACTCGGAGAAGTGAGTCTCACTTGGGGCGGAGCTTTTGGAAGCGAGCGAGCTGTCAATAACGTTTCCGCGCTGATGAATGTCCAGCAGCCATGGAGAGTACAGAGGACCGAGCATTTTTATCCTATGCACTTTTTCATTGTTGAAAGTCCTTTGGCCTTTCTTTTTCATTTATCTCATTAAACTAATTTGAACTTTATTTCATTTCAAAAACTGTTTGTAGGCTAAGCAAAACAGCGTCGCAAAAAAATTATTTGATCAAGAATCGGAAGGTAAGCTAAAGAAATAAGTATATATTTATTCTTGGATATGACAAGCTACCTTTCGTTTTTCTATTTTCGCTTTTCCCCCTGTAAATTTCTCGTTATCATTTCACTTCGAAATACTTTATGTAATTTAATTTTTGGATTTGGAAGCATATTAAACTAATCGGACAGGCTGTTGAATTTGGTCTCTAAATTTGGTAGAATGTCAACAAACTACTGTTTCAAATCTGTTTATCAATAAAGACTATCATTTTAATGGTTCATTTGAAAATGGACTAAAAGAGAAATTACTTGCGCGTTATACAGTAGTATTCTTTCCGATCCAAAGTAATATTTTTGTTCTTTTATAACACGAACTAGGTTAGTTATTTTGTAATAGTGTCAATAGTGCCGATCTTTCAGCGAAGGATATTCACGCGCAAAGTTATTTATAGATTATTTCAGTTGAACGTGTGAACTTTTCAAAAATTCAAAAATGCTCACGCATGCGCACTCCGAGATTGTCTAGGCGTCTCCCGGCCAACTCCCGGCCGTTCGTCTCGGATACGTCACCGATATGCATTGACCGAGAGGGTCTGGAAAGACTCCGTACAGGGACTAGGCAAATACACTACTACCGCCATGAGAGCCGAGGCGAAACCAACTGTGATGGCCAAAATAAAGTCACTACTGCTAAGTGACTACGAAAAATACGCGTACTTAAACCCAGCTAAAAAACAGGCTAGAAATTAAAATTCGAAGTAGTTACCTCAGGCGCTGCGTTCTGGGCAACGTTGTTGGCTGCAACGGGAAGCGGGGTTTCTACTTGAGCCACTGGAACTGCAAGGACAGGTTCCGGAGCTGGTACTGCTGGAGCTGAAGCGATATTTACAACATGTAGCACTTGGTTTGGCGCTGGTGGAGCAGGTACTTGTTCAGCCATGAAGCGAGGGAACGGGTTTTGGAGTGCCAGCTAGGCAGCTAGATCTGATCTAAACGGCGGCCTAGAGTAGAGTGCAACGGGTGGGCCCAGCGTGGCCCTTTATATTCATAATGTACATATCCCCAGGGCATTTTATTGATATATAAAAAAGACTTTGCCTAGTTTGTTTGGTTATTTGTGAAATTTTTTTATTTGTTACGGCAGCAGACCGGGAAGCCATTTTGCTCGTAACTTACGCGAGTTTAGCGTCGCTGGCTCGGAGGAGCAGGAGGTGTATCAGTGAATAGTACACAACTATCCTCCGAAGGGGAGGTGAATAGTGGTGGATATAAACAGTGAACTATCCAAGGAAATTCCGAGTTACGGGAGCCAATTAGAACGCGCGAAAATTGCTATCCACTGATTTGGTGAATACTAATACTGGATATCCGGAGTTTGAGTACAGTATGTGGTCCTTGGTCCGGCCGGTTTTACTTTGTGACGTAATTTTCAGGAAGAAAATAAAGTTACAATAAAAACGAAACTTTCCCAGTTTTTATTGATCTGTTTACCTTTTTAAGCTCGATTCGAGGTTTTTCTGATGTTAGCGAAGGCTGGAAAATCAAGTTTACTCGAACGTAGGTTTTTTGTTCTATTATTTGTGTCCTTTGATGGCGTCTTAAATTATTTGGATATATTTTGAATTCACGCATATGCGATTAATGGCCTGTTTACATGGAGGTGGGGGACCTCAGATAGGTGAGGTAACATGTGGTGGATCACCCCACCTATCATGCAAACGTGATCGAAATAAAATGAGAGATTATATGGACAGGCGAGCTACCCAACCTAAGCGGGTTACCTCACCTGACTGGAGTCCCCCACCTCCATGTTAACAGGCCCTAAGTAAGTTAAGAAAGCTAATTTTTGGTGTACACGGCGTACAAGAAATGTTCTTTCGACTTGCCAAAAAAATTCGGTCGACAGGTTGAATTTAAAACCAAAGTTGTAGATAATATTCCAAAGTAAGTTTTGCGTACTAGTTCCTCGGTCCGGCCACCGGACGATAACATACACCAGCCAAATAGTGATTGATAAGGGCCGGGAGAGCCTCAGAAAGTTAAGTTTTCGTTTCGTTCAGTTCTTAGTAAATTAAGATTCATGAATTGAAGTGACGATCTTTCAACTTTGAGTCACATTTTTAGTAAAGCACTTTCAATAAGTGGAGTAAATAATAAAAACCGCATGCAGCGTTCAATCAAGTTACTCGAGACTTTCCCAGTAGCACTGCACGCACTTTATTAATTAATTGAGATAGGAGGCCATAAAAAGGAAGCTTAATTATATCCGTCCGATTGGTTTCATTTAGAAGCTTTAGCAAAGTCAACAAATTAAAGCAATGGGTTTTGACAAGCAAACATTACTCTGCACGAGCATGCATGACGCACGTTTTTCGGTCGGATTTCTTCACCGTTGCTGAACGACTAACACCCCATTAGGGACCTTACGTTCCGACAACTGCGACGTCCATGAAAACATCACTGAAAAATAGACTTCGCATCCATTCACTATTTTTCGCGATTATTCCAAGGGGTCCAGTTACTTATAAGAAGGGAATTTAGTTTGGAGCTGAAGAGAAGGGACCACGCCCGAATTCTGACAGAGATGGTAGAATTTATCTCCTTGCCGTTCCCGTTCCCAAGTAAAACTTAAAATTTGGTCATTTCACGTCGTAATTGTGCAGGGACTGCAAAGAAATGTACAAAAAAGCGTGATGCACGTGAAGAGTTGTTGTTTTGCTCATTTAACCTATTGCTTTTTTGACGTTCCCGTTGCCGTCGCCGTCGTAGTTTCGTAAGGTCCCTATTAACATCGACGACGGCGAAGGCAGCGAAAACGTTACTTTTAAAATAAATTGGCGTTTTTTCAAACTTTCTTGCGTTTATTCCAGTTTGCTGAAAATGTCTATTGTAGGAAAATTTCCCTGGAGGTGATTTCTTGGAGACCGCACTCAAGTTTAGAAAGAGAAAAAAAATTTCGTCGTCGCTTGCTTATGTCCTCTATAAAATGTGAAATTAGACATTTTCACGTTGAAGTCGAGCAATAACGGCAAAGAAATGTACAAAAAAGTGTGATGCACGTGCAAGCGTGTTGTTTTGCTCAATAAACCTATTGTTTTTTTTTACGTTCTCGTTGCCGTCGCCGTCGTCGTTGCTAAAACTCCCTTATAAAATTTCGTGAGGGGAAAGTTTTTTGAGTACGTTAACAAGCGACGACAAATGAAATGCTAACACGACTTCCCGTCCTTTTTTGGAAGACACAAAGCCTAGTATCTCTGCTTGCAGCTTCTACTAAATTTTAGAAAGCTCGGCTAAAACGATAGACTATTCACAGTCGGGTAGTGTAGGAGCTGTTCTTAAGGTCTCTCCTAATTGGTCGCAGGGAACAATGACGTGTCATTCTTCCAACTGTTTTGGTATTGTTTGGGGTCTGGGAAACGCACCATTGGTGACTTCTCTTCCAAGCAGCTGCTACATGACCATCAAAGTCCTCTATCTTTTCGTAAGATCGTCAGGATCGAGTGCTTACGGTACGTGCCGCCATCTTGGTTCATATGTACCAAGGGAGGGGAGGGAAGGGGGCCGTTTCAGTCCACCCAGCAGATTATTGTCACTCATCGAAGAGGCCGCCCGTAAAACAAGGCGCTCGATATCAACGATCTTACGGGAGAATAGGGGACTGTGAACAATCTACCAAAACAAACACTAGAACGGTCTGCTGATATGCTCTAAATCCCTCCATGCTGGACACAATCTCTGCAAAAGTGATGGGATTTAGGAGAATAACTGATTGATTACGAGACCTTTCACTGCTATCCTCCTGTGTCGCTCGAATTTGGTATGCCACAAGGCATTTAGTGTAAAAGAAGTCAGCAATTGCCACGATATCTCCAACTGCCAATTTTGTCAGTATTTTTGTGTCACGGAGCTGTTTAGCATACTTCCTAACTTTGTTATCAGTCTCAAACGTTGATACTGTGTGGAACTCACAGAACAAGCACTGCTCAATGCTTAATACTCGGTACTTTCACCAACTGATTTTCTTGTTTTTGCTGAACTGGTTGTGCTTGAATTATCTTAATAAATAATAACAATCAACTTTATTTTTCGAGGGTAGCACTTGACAGTGTAAAATACTGATAAACTCGTGGCCCTCAAAACAAATTAAAAATAAACACAAATACATATAAATAATGAAGCAATTAAAACTAGGTGATTTAACAATTAATTATCTAAAATTTAATATAAAATATATGAGAATAAAGTAGAATAGCCTAAGCAATAGTAAAGTGATGAACATCTTTATAGGACGCCAAAAAATAACTATATAAAGACTTCTTTAAAATTTCTAAACTAGAGCAACACTTAATTTCATTGGGAAGTGAATTCCAAAACCTAGTGGCTGATACTTGGAAAGTCCTAGTACCTTCTGATTCTCGTTTATACTTTGAACAAATTAAATTCAAAGACCCATATCTACTTTGTCTTTCAGTAGAACGTGTGTCGATGTTTCGCTTGAGTAATTCTAGCATATAATCGGACACCCCGTTTAAACGTTTATAAACTAATGCCCACTGATTAATCTTAGCTTCATGAAAAAAAGGTAGCCAATTAAGTTCTCTAAACAGATCCACCCTATTTGATCTTGTATCAGCATTAAGAATAACGCGTGCGGCACGCCTGCAGACCTGAAGACCTTATTTAAATTATCAACAGATCTTCATTTTCCTTTTCTCTTTTTGCAGCTCTTTTGATCTCGGTGCTATTAAAACTGTTTCGACTTGACTTGTGCCAACAAACCTTGTCTTTACTGAAGTTTTCATTTAGTTCTTGGAACTCAAAAAAGTAAAGAGCTAATGTTTTGTAACCTGCCCCAGCGTCTTTACTTTTTGAATTTGCTGGAAAGACAAGACGTTCACTTATTTCCGCTCTGCGAAGTACGCAAAACTTCCAATTAACTTCACTTCTAGGTTCCGTAGGTTTGGACCTTTGTCATAAATATGATCTTTTACAGGAGCTAATCAAGATTGTCGTACGTTCAGGCGACATGTCATCACTGATGTGCTCTCAACTGAGATAACAAAATCTGGAATAAATAAATATATATAAAAGACACTCTATTTCCATTCCGGAAATGACTCGAACCCCTCTTCGAAAACGGCACGCGTGGACAGACTTTTTTTTTCTGAAGCGGAAAATTTACATTTTCCAAGAATACACACAGTTGTCCACCGAGCCTGAGAAATCTTACCATAAAAGCAAACAAATATTTCTTTGTATCAAAGCTAATGATACGCTGTTCAGTATTTTCTGATCAGCAAAAATAAAATGAGTGAAAACAGACACTTCCTCAAGAAGTTGACAATTCATTCCTGTTTACGTTGAACAGGAATGTTGAACATTTATTATAAGTTGTATTATGAGGACGGAAGTTCAATTCAGATTACGACTCAGTTTAATGACTAGCTACCACCTTTCTTGCTACCTAAGCCGGTTGGAGCGCTGCACCGGCATAGCAAATTTCAGGTTTCGAACCCTGGCAAGCTTGAATTCAGTTTTCAGGCTTTCTTTTAATTTCGCAACTGCATAAGTTGCGTTTTTAATTACGAGCTAGGAGTCTTCTTTGCATTTACTTCCTCGTTACGCGGTTTCAATATCTGAAAATCTTACAATAATCACTTCATCTTCAACTTTCTAGGGCCGGTATATTACGAACCAATTTTATGACCTGGGGCCAGTTTGTCGATGGTCGTCCCGATAACTTTTCGGGCCCGTGAAGCTGTTTTATGTTTGCCGTGTTTGCATTCAAGATCAAAGTTTCAATAATTTTGAAAATAACACAATGAAATTATCAGTTAACGAAGCAAAATTGACTGGTTTGTGAACAAGGAAACTTTCTACTATTCAACTGGTTTTGATTTCAAAATTAGAGTCAGGACCCGAGAAGTTACCGGGCTTTTCGACAAACAGGCCCTAGCTCCCAATTGGCTTGTTAGCTGAACTAGCTAGAGTGCTCACCGGTATCGCAGATGTCAGGGTTGAAAAGGCTGAATTTTCAGGCTTTTTTTCTAACTGCAACGATCTTCCTTACATTTAATGGTCAAATAATTAGACGAGTATAAATTATCAACCCCTTTTGAAACGTCTCTAGACTTCCTTCCTGATAACAGATTCATCAAAACCATAAATCCGGGAAAAGAAGATGTAAGATACTCTATCGCGTTCAATCAACAACATGTACTGATGTTGACTCATTCTACCAGTTGCAACCTTACACAGCGTTGTAATTTAATTTTTGAATTAGGGGGGTGCTTCGCATGGGACGTTAGTCCCGTTGCACCTACCCCTTTTGGGTTTTTGCTTCTTTTTTTCTTTTTTTTCTTTTTTTTTTTTTGTGTGTGGGTGTGTGTGTGTGTGTGTTGTATTATAAATTTATATTGCATATCACAAGAGGAGCACCCAATAAAGCTGTGAAAAAAAAAATAATAAAAAATAATAATATTTCAAACAAATAAGAGTTACTTCTAACTAAACTTTAATCAGATTTCTATATTAGTTAACTGAGTTTCAGAAAACGTAAATAAATTCTTGAAATATAAAAGGTGAAGCGTTATAAAGTAAAAGATATGTCTTACACGCTTCAGTTCCGAACAAAGGCAACATGCAAGAGAGAAAACAATGTTGTTGCGTTAAAAGCCAATATCAGAACGATATTCATTTTAAAGCATTTGCGAGCAGATGAAGCTAAAAAAATTTCATTTCATGTTAGCTAAATACATTTCTATACAGGATTGGCTTTTCACAGTGTTAATGTGTGGGATACAATAAACTAGTTGTTTCGACGGAAAACAATTTTGAGAGCTCTGCAATTTGTTGCTGGCGGTCTATAGATGCAATAACAATCATTTAAATGGCAGATCTATGTGATTATTTTTATTTTTATTATTTTCATTATTTTTCATACAGTTCCATGATTAGTTACTAAGAAAATGAGTCTAAACAACCGAGAAAACAGAATGCTAGAAATTTCAATTGAACCGTGCCGATCCCAATCTCCTCAGTCACCCTGTTTTAGGGGTGAGTGGTATTGAAATAATATGTGAAACCAAACCAAACCAAACCAGAAACAACAAGGAAGAAATAAAAAAGAAAGAAAGTAAAGGGATTTTTAATCAATCAAGCGGAAAGGTACAAAAAAGGAAACTAAAAGACGAAGGAATAGCAGGTTGAATGTAGAACGCATGTGCGATGTTATTTTACTAACTTTTAAGAGCGATAAGAAAACAATATCATATTTGTACACGAAGTTGTATTCAAGGTGGATACTTGTTTCAGATCTTTTATATTTGCTCTGGAGAAAATTCCTTCGTGTTGTATGAAAAAATAATGACTTCCTTGAAGCTATTTTAGCTAATTGAGTAAATTTAAAGTATGTGCTTGCATCTTTAAACAAAGAAAGCATGTGGCAGAATATAATGCCCCTGCTTAAAAGCAAATGTCAAAGCTGTGAGCTCATTCAGTCACACCAGCAGCACATCTTTAAAACGTCTCCGTTATCATATACTTCTAGACCAATTCTATTTTGATTCACCGCAGTTTAAACTGAACAGGTTTTCAAAGCTCTCACAATGTTAATGGTAAACATCTGGCCCTTGGCGATAATCGCAGTTTTGGTGGTTTCAGCCGCCCCTTTGGAAGAACAGGATCAAATAGTGGGTGAGTTAATTGTTAAAAATGGAGTACTATACGAGACATTTTGATATGATGTGGGAGAAGCAAATGATGGAAATAATCAATAAATTCTATACGCCATTAAAAAAACTATCGAGCGAAGGATCTATACAAGCGTTCAGGATGCCACATGCAACTCTTTTGATATGATCAAAAGAATTCTCCTTAGGCGGTTTGCAGACTAGTTTTACAAAAATAAAAAGGGTCATGTCTAATTAGCCCAGTTGATTTACCCAATTTAGCAGGTATACCATCCATTCCCCTAGACTTCCCATCTGCCAATAGCAGATGTATTGCCTTGATAATTTACTCCCTTAGAACCCTAGGCCCCATAACATCTAAAACAACTTTTTCCTCTTGTTCGAGTAAAATATGAATTGGTTTCTTGTCCTTGGCGTACAACTCTTCTATGTAGTCTCACCATCTCTCCACAGTTTACATCATCTGAATCACTAAAAAGCGTTCTATCGTTACTCAATAAATTGTCTTGTCTCTTGCTCCCTCTTTCTCGCTATCAAATCTCTTCTATTTTAGCAAACACTTAATCCTTAATCTGATCTTCCCCTTTTTTCCATTATAGTATATAACAATTGTTAACCGAAGTGGAGGTGGTTAGCGGTATTCTCTTTGTATTTAAAACCATTCCGTAAAAACAACTATTAAATTTAGTTTTAAGCTTATTTATGAACATGTCTGCTAAATAAAGTAACGCAAGACTTAAGCTTAATTTGCCTTTGTAAGCAAAAAACTTCACCGATTTCATTGATAAATTCAAGTCAAACAGACAAAGCTTTGCCTGATAAAACTTCCAGACTGAATTTCACCTTCTTCGTGTATTCGGGAACAGCTTGTTAGATTACTTGAGAAATTTCTTTGTTTGTTACGGCAGCAAACCGGGAAGCCATTTTGCTCGTGACTTACGCAAGTTTGGCGTCGCTCGCTCGGAGGAACTGGAGGTGAATCAGTGAATAGCACTGGATATCCGGAAGTTGAGTAGCCAATCAAAGCGCGCGAAAAACACTATCCACTGTTTTAGTATACACTAAATAGATTTAGCCAAGGCTAAGGGCGAAGCTCCCGTTAATAAATTTATGATATTTACCTCAAAGAATAAACTTGTAACCATTGCAAAGAAGTCATTTGGAGTTGAGCCTGCGATCTGTTGAAAACCACTAACTTGTCAGCGAATAACTTCAAAAAACACGCAACCTCGATGGGTCACCTCACACCGTACGATACCGTCACTAGATACTAGTCAGCGGATACCCTGTGTTGACAGCTGTCAATTAGCCACTTGATGTGCAATATCAGGTTGCAGGCTCCAACACTGCCCTGAAAGTGTGGGGTTTTACATTGGCTTCCCTGTGGTGCCGTCGGGCGGTCGGACGGACATACGGTCATCTGAGTACCAAAATTTGTCGGGGATAGATGACCAAATTTTCTATGGGGCTTCCTTTGCACTCGCTTCGGGCGCGCGGAAAACTCCGCCTTTATCGGCCTAGTGACCCATGGCTCCTTTTAGCAAGCTTCTACCTTGTTCCATGTCCGATATTCTCCTTTCCACTTTTCAGAATTGCACTTTAGAGTTGCTCTTCTGACCTCTACTGAGTTTTGATTTGTACAACAAAGCTCCATTTTAAGATACCGATCCACATCTTTTGCAAACTTTTCCCCTAATCACTTTTCACTTTTACTAATGGACTGCAATTGTGGTATTTGAAACCTTGTTAGCTTCACAGTTGCTCAAAGTTCTTTCTATTATTTGTTAGTTGCTTGTATCGTTTGATATTACGCTTCGGAAACATTTATTGGACAGGAAGATATGATTTTGAAGTTATGAATATATGAAAATCATATCTGCATCATCTAATCAGATATTATTTTGTTACGTACAACTAACTTTCTTTGGAAACTTCAGGTTCCATAGCGAATCAGAACGCATAATTGGCAAAGTTAAGAAAATGAAAAAAGCCCCTACAATCAGGGGGAAATTTAGAAAATCCCTTCTCACCAGACCGTAGAGAGTGCCTCTTGTTAAACTTGAATACAAGTTAAACCTTACGTGCTTCATTTTTTTTCCAGAAAGTAAAGGTTATCCTTACGCCACGGAGGCTTTGGGGTCTAGTTTCAAAACACATCCTCAAGAAGAAAGAGTTTTCAAGAAGTCCGTAGGGAAGGAAATTTCTAAAGCGCTTTTCATGGAGGCCACTCCCTTGTTGACACACATGGCAGGGAGTACACTGATGAAAGGAATGGCCCAAAACACTATCGCAAAACCAACGTTTTACCAATTCCTTGGACAAGATTCTATCCATCTCAAAAACGGAGAAAAAATCCTAAGAGAGACTGCTAACGTGTTAAAATCCTCACCTGCTGACAGTTCGTTTTTCGACATGTACACTAAGCAAGCTGATAAATACCAGTTAAGCTATAACGCGATCGATGGTCAACTAATGTCCGAGGCCAGTGTTAATCCGATGAATATAGAGCCTGATTCGGCAACAGAAGCGTACAATGAATTTTTGACCGAGGTTTCTAGGGCACGTCCACGACTACTCGTGTTTGCCTTTTTACCATGTAGCCAGTCGTTTCGTTTTATTGCCAATCAGCACTTACAAAAAACCCAAGACCCAGTATATAAAAATTTTTTTACAGCCAACTATAGGAAACCGGGATATCAAAGTGATTTGGAAAAGTTCGTAAACGAAAGATTTCCACTTGACTCGCTGGGAGAGGAACTTTTCAAAGATATAAAGGAAATTTATCTCGGAGGAATGAAGCAAGAGGAAAATTTTATCGATCAGGCAGCTCTGTAAAAGACCGATGTTATAAGAAATTTTGGTCTTGACGTAAAGGAAATGTAGTTACTGGCTAAACTTCACGATGCAATGAAAATCAAAGTACACTGAGAATAAAAAATTGCTCAAAAATGTCTATTTCTGTGCCTTGTCAAAAAACTTAATGAAAATGAATAGGGGCTTTCAGGGGGCTGGGTCAAGAAAAGCTGATAGCATTTCTTTTGAAAGTATTATAGAATGATACTTTGTTACGATATAAGAAGATTTTCAACTGTTTGTCTGCTACATAACAACGACAAAAAAAATGTCCCTAAAAATGCATTACCGATGTTCAGTGCTGGTTTGTGTCAGAAGTCAAAAAAATGCCACAGGATGAAGTTTCATCTCAAGTACTTACAACACACAAAGTTTGAAGAAAGGTTTTGTTTGAACATTTCCAATTACCCGGCCAAGCCTTAGAGAGACTATACTTTCAATTCGCACAATGATGCTACGCGTCTGATGTCGCGTCGCGTTGCTTAGGTCATGAGGAAGCCCGCATGACGGGTAAACAACGTGTTTTAATTTGGCGGTTAATGCTCTTCTACTATCACTTGCTGCTCTTAATTGCTGTAACCTCTTAGTGCTGTGCCCTTCTATTGCCACTCTTAAATATGATGCAAAGCCTCCGTCAAAGGCAGTTGGTGTGAATTTGATGTAACACGAATCCGACACCAGCTAGGCGGTTATCCCACCTTAAAACGTTTACATGGCAAAATCTGAACCCGGCTAAGAGGCCCCGGTCTGGAATACTCCACTTCGGCGAGTCACCCCACCTATCAAGTAAACGTGATCAAGTTAAAATGAGAGATTATATAGACAGGTGGGTTACTCCACCCAAGCGGGTTACCTCACCTACCTGGAGTCCCCTGGGGTTCCTCCACCCCTAGGTAAACAGGCCCTTATAAAAGATGTACAGTGCTAGCAACGGATTCCATGTACCTTTCATGTTTTCCCTTTTCCCGCACTCCCTATTCTGATCGATGTAGCCTTTCCGTAACCCCTTGTAACCCGCCTAGCTAAGTAAAGGTAATGGTTGCAAAAATTGCTTGGAACCAGTTTATGGTTGGGAACATCTGTCCTGCTCGAGTACAATTATCACTAAGACTGTCTAGCACTGCACGCAAGAAGGTAGACATGTTACGTACCCAGGAAGGGGCGGGGTACTCCTTATAATGGCCTATACGGGGAGGCTCTGCCCGAAACGGGGGCCTTTTTTACGATTCAGGTATATGAAAAGGTAGGGAGATCTGTCGTTTCAGTCAGCAAAAAGGCTCCCAAAGGGCTAATAGATGTGAAAAAGTCGAGAATACGTTATGATTTTTTATTTATTCATATTTTAAAGAGAGTAGCAGGAGAAAGGGATGCAAAGTTTTAAACTACGTATATGAAAGGGGTACCATTTGTCAATAGAACGGTGCCTTTTCTGCCAACAATGGTATAATAAAAGGGTAAGCGGTTTGACCTCCGGGCAGAGCTTCGCGTCTAAAACATTTTTGAGTAACATTCCCCGTGGTTACGTGCTGATGGAAGACAGACAAACGGTCGAAACAGTCTCCGTTTTTATGTGATGATTGGTAACTGGATAATAATTGAAGGAGATTTGCTGTGCATAGAACGCTACCTTGCAACTATGTGATTATTTACGAGGGCGTAACATTTTGAGCTCATACCAGTGTGGTTTCAGGAAACAGCATTGTACGGAATTTGCGGCTTTACCTTCAGCTGATACAATAAGACGTAACATTGATCAAGGTCAAATGACTGGAGCTGCTTTTAAAGACTTCCGCAAGGCCTTTGACAGCGTGAACCATTCCCTACTATTAAAGAAGCTTTATGTCCTCGGTATCGTAGATCAAGAATACGAGTGGTTTACTGACTATCTGAAAGGCAGAACTCAAGTTGTTGAGTTCCAGGGAGCTTTCTCAGACGCTGATTCTATTTGTGTCGGTGTGCCCCAAGGATCGATCCTCTGACCTCTGTTATTTGTGCTTTTTGTCAACGATTTACCCACCGTTGCCCGCAAGTGTAGTATGCTAATATAAATACATAAATAAAAGGCCTTTATTGTTTTTTAAGCAAAAATACATGCTAAAACCAAGAACACGTACATTAAAAATAGCAGAAATAATTACAAGGCTTAAAAAATTCCATGTCATTGTGGAAGCATTGAATTTAACATTCAAGATCCAAATTACACTAAATAGCTACCCTATATTTAAAAATAGCCTATTACAAAAACTATTTTTAAAACGCTGGGTATTATCCCTAGGGAACTGACTGCTGGGACCTCGGAGGCGCGCTGAACTTTCTTTCGTTTTGAGGACGGAAGGGTACAGAGGATGAGTGGGCATTCTGGAGATCTTCTTGAATAGTGAGCGATCTACGTCTTCTAATACGTTATATATGTCAATTTGGTACAAAATATATTTGCGTTTAAAGCAGCGCTGTAGAAAATTCTGGACCGTTGTTAATTCAGGTATTGAGGAGGCGTACACAGGAAGACCGTACCTTAGTTTCGGTAAAACAATTGATCTAAAAACGTAATCTACATCTGGTTGATGGTATCCCTGTTTACGTAAACATCTTATCACATAAAGGCACTTATTGGTCTCCTGCAGCTTAACCTTGAAATGCTCATTAAATCTGTGATTACTTTGTAAAGTAACCCCTAAAACTTTTCAACAAGAAACTTGCATTATATTGTTCACAGGGTCTATATCATGAATAACCTTCTTGCAAAGTATCAGTTCATTGCATCTTTTGGGATTACATGCCATGGCATTATCTTGAGTCCAACTGAAAAACTGATTAACAACCTCTTGAGAAAGATCTGTTTCATTTTTTACATACTTTGACTAGCAAGGTGTTGTCGTCAGCATATTTAACTATGCTGGTAAGGTCATTATCCCTAATGGCCAAACAAATTAATGCTACAATCGATAAAAGTCTCAATGAATATCTTGATCTAATTGGATCGTGGATCTATAATAACAGCCTTTCCTTAAACGCGGTTAAGACTGAAGCTATGTTGTTCGGGACTCACGCTAGGCTTTCTGATGCAGATTATAACGTTTAAGGGCCGACTCATTAAGCGTGTGTTTGAATTCAAATATTTCGGAGTTGCATTTGATAAACATACTTCTTGGAATTCTCATGTTAAGTATGTATTATCCCGAGCTCGTAAACGACTGGGAATGATAGGACGCATTAGGGGGAATCTTACATCAGAATGTGCTAATTCTATATACACAGCTTATATTCGTCCTATCATGGATTATTGTGACACTACTGATGTGGAACCGCTGCGGAGTTGGCAACAGTTCGTCACTAGAGAGGCTTCAAAGACGTGCCGCTAAAATTGTTTCCAAAATGGGCAACAGTTACAGAGCTTTGGATTATCTTGAGTGGCCATCTCTGGTAAATAGACAAGAGTCAGCCATGTTAATGAACTCGTCAAAAGATGCATGAAAGAACACTGCCCGCAATTTTTTAAAAACCATTTTATTTTTAACAGGGGTTCGAGGCAAATGAACATGTTGCACTCTCTAAGGGTTAGAACTGACTTAGGTAAAAACTCTTTTTATTACAATGGTTCCAATGTTTTAAGATTTTATTCATGTTTACTGTAATGTACGTAGTCCATGTTTTAAGATTAACTTTTAGTATAATAAAAAGAGTATTTTAGTATAATTGTATAGTTCTAGTTTATTAGTTTTACATGTATCATTTTAATTTTTATCAGGGTCCCAATTGATAGCAGTGCTTAAGGCGTCTGAATAGGCTACCCTGATATGAATAAATAAAGGTCTCTCTCTCTCTCTACCTTGGGTGATTGTTCAGGACTGGACGGGTGGCAGTCGATGGTTTCTGCGACCGTATGTCTTTGTACCTATGAAACCAATTGCAACCTGTTATGTGATGAACCACAAATTCCACAAAATGACGGTCTCGCAACTCTTGGTGTGTTCAATAAATTTTGGGCAACTTCAAGAAACGGTTAAAATTCAGCCACTGGTTGCAAAATGTCCGCCTTAAGTCACCTGGTACAGAAGTCAGAAATGCATGGGTTTCAAGCTCCTTTACTCAGAATAAGGCGGTGGTGATTCAGAGCTGTATGACGGTGGAGGGATATTTGCTCCTGGGCTGGTCTGATGAGCTGAAACAGAAATTAACGAAACAGCCTGTGATACTTGATTTCGGTGTGAAACCCAGAAACCCGTAGTCTACTACACAACCGTTTTTAGTGTCGTCACACAACGCTCCTCCCCACTAATTAATTACTGGGGAGGACCGTTGCGTGACGACACTAAAGACGGCTGTGTAGCAGACAAAGACGCCTGGCGTACTTTCCATTTACGTGGGGAATTAAATGGTTCATGCCTTTCCATTTGGGGAACTTAAGACGGAAATAATTGGATGTCGTTTGAGGCGATGCACATTCTCTGCTCTATTTTGTCTCTTTGACAAGCATGGCGTCACAGAATATACAGGAGAACCACCTTAATCTTACTACAGTCAAACTAGTCTTTACAGACACCCACTTTAATAATACGGACAACTCAATAAGGACAATATTGAGTTGGAGAAAGAAAGCCCTTACAATTTCTCTCAATTTGGACGCCTTGTTAGTATAGCTAGTAGCATGATTTGTAGTGATATTTGGCATAAATACCACGAGTGATATTTCAAAATTGTTGTACGTAAATTTGAGACAATTTTGAAATATCACAAGTGGTATTTATACCAAATATCACATACAAATAATGCTATTATTTGTTTATACTACTACCCGCAAAAGGTTTGTAATTCTCACATGTAGGTATTTCAAATTAAGCTAAGCCAATCAAATTGCAGAAATTTCTTATGTACTAGTATAAAAATGGAGAGTCTTTCTATGGTCCATTAATAAATAAAGTAAATATGTGTCCAAATAAACGAAGTTTGACTGTAATTTTCACACAAACTTAGTTTTATAAACATTCGAGGTAGACCACACCTATAGGAAGGGGCTCTGTGATTGGCTACTGCTTAAATGCTTGGTTATCAATTATGTGTAAATGCATACACTGAAGAATGTAAAGTGGTATACAGGATAAAACAGTAAATCTTGTTCTGGGTAGTTAATAAAAGGCAGAAAACTGATCCTTTGAGCAATAATATGAGTAAACATAATTATGTCCTATATTTTGGGTTGCAGTTGTCAGGGCTGTGGGGGTTGTCAGGGCTGGGGGGGTTGTCAGGGCTGGGGGGGTTGTCAGGGTTGAGGGGGCTGTGGCGGGTCGTGGGGGTTGTCAGGGTTGTAGGGGTCGTGGGGGTTGTTGGGGTTGTGGGGTGTGTAGTTACAAGAAACAATTAAGCACATTGTAAAAAAGCAGAAAATGAAATACTACAGACAATGATTCTTTAGGAGCGCTGTCTCCATTGTAGCTCTCAATTTTTGCGGGAGACAAATAGAACGTCTGAAAGGCAGAAGCAGAATCCGAGCAAAGGTCAGCATGTTTGCAGGATGAGTTTGCTGCACGTCCATGCACTGCTGTTGCAAGCAAAACACACTGTCTCTTTCCTTTCAGACAAAACAACAATCGTCCTTTGTGCTCGTCTTACAAGAAAAGTGAGATGAACCTACAAAAAAAACAGCCCTTGGAAGGTTCCACTTTGGTTTCTTGGGGGCCGACTCATTTGTTCCTCCAAGAAGATAACCACATTTCTCACAATTTGGAAGCTTCCTTCGATCAAAGTAAGAATGTCCGCACTGCGGACATTCACCAAAACCTCATTTCGTGCTCTTGGATGAAAGCATGTTGACGCACGTGGCTTACACACAAAGACAGATAGAATAGCAGTGACAAACGAAATGAAATGGACAACGAGAAAATTTAAAAAAGAGACAAGGACTACCTTTGGCACGAGTGCAATGGAACAAATAAGATAACGAACAGACAACGAACAAAAAAACGTTACCAACACTTTTGACAAACGAAGTGAAACAAATAGAAACACCAAATGACAGTCAAGAAGACGGCACTTGCAAAGTGAAATGGATTGGACAAGGAGAATGAATACAAGAATAGTAATAGAAAACACTAGCTAACCTCTTGGCACAAGAGACAATGAACAAAGTGCAGAGAGAATAACCCTGGATAAGCGAAATGAGAAAGATGAAGACAATCGAGCTTGTCGAAATGAGCGGAATGAGTGGCTGGTTTATGTTACAACCTCATGGTGAAATACGGTATAAGCCAATCGGATGGCTTACAAGCCAAGCAACCCTATCAAACAAACCAGCCAATCACATAGCACGTTACTAAAAGTGCGTATCAACTGAAAAATTCAAAGGCAAACTACCTTGAGCTGGATTATTGTCAGTCTCATCAGGTGGCACTGGTGCACCAGGGTCCCCGGGTCCTGGCAAATTATTCAGATCCACTTCATCTGTGCCAGGTATGCCAGTCACCACAAGAAGCTTTGGGTCCTCCGAAGGATTAGAAATGCTGTTAAAGTTGGAAGGAGGTGAATCTTTGGGAACTGTAGAATGGAAATTGATTTTTATTATTAAATTGCATGAAAAAATAGAAAAAAATACCTTGTATGAGTCTAAGCAAGTTTCTGTAATTAAAAGCAAAACACTGTAACTAATAACCAGGGCCTGGTATGTTGAAAGATGGTTATGATCAGTAGTCCAAATATCTTGACCCTCGGAAATGCTGACACAGCAGCCTGGGAGCAAGTACCCAGTGGCAGATGAACATCCCTGGGCCCAACTTGCTAATTAAGTGTGTCCCAATCTAAGTGGACTAACGGATATGGATCCCCTCTGTCAGATTTAGAACTTCCTTTTAAAACAGCTTTCCATCATGATTGCAGCAACTTAAGCTTGGAAAAGAGCGGGGGGGAGGGGGGGGGGGGTGTTAGGGTTAGGGTTAGGGTTAGCAATCTCCCATTAACCTGACGTGCAGAGAAAAATATTTGACTGAAAAAAAAAAATATTTCAGCTTGTGAACCCATCACTCATGACCTAGAACAAGGAGTAAACCAATCACAATGACTAAAAACTTTTGCCTCACGCAATCTTATTTTCAAAAAGCGACAGACTCATAAGTGAAGTCGCAAGAAAATATGAAGCATTCTAATTCTTGTGACTTCTACTTAGCTTACGACTCCGCTTACAATTCCAATTCTTGATATTAACTAGGTTATCAGCTATCTGACAACTCGGATTACTACTTCGGCTCACAACAGCTGCTTCAGCTGAAGCAAGGCTGCTGTTGTGCTGTGTTGTATTTAGGTATTGTTTACGGCTTACTTTGTTCTTGTTTCCTTCTCTCAAATTCAATGAGGATTTTTTCCAGGACATGTGCTTGACCGGTGCAATTCTCTCTGATAGCATGACAAAACTGATCAAAAGCTGTAGATCCTCTTTCAATAACAAAATCCAACAACATGCTGTTGCTCCTTCTTGTTGTTACTTGTGCGTTAATACGCTCTTGGTCATCCAAATCAAACACACGTTTTGACCTCAGGTAAGTGATTATTTTGTCCGTTCTTAGCTTTGGTACAAGCCAGTCTCTTAGATCTTCCAAAACCTCGCATTTGATTCGCTCGTAAAGTTCGTATTCTAGAGCGGAAGTTGGGAAGTTCGCCGCCATGTTGAAATGAAAGAGTATCGAATCGCGCAATGCCGGAAGTTTAAAACTGTTTTCCTGTAGTGGTAGTCTGCTGGCTTTTATCAGTGCAGTCACAAGAGTTTTCAAGATGGCGGCTTTATAGCCAGTTAACCGAAGTACTTCACTACTTGCCTTATCACCTTCTAGCAAGGACGAGGACGAAAACAGCGCCATGGGCCTTCCAAATCTCACTCCAGAGGAAGAGTATCTTCTTAAAAAGTTCGCCCTGCTAAAGAAAAAGGTACCTTTCTCTTCATATTTCGCTTTCATTTTGTTGCATGCGAAGATTATTTTCAAGTTCCTGTTTACATTGACGTGCGGCTATGAAAGGAGTTGTAAGGCAATTGTGGTTTGTTCTTGGCATTTTGATTTTTTATCGCAGAAGAAAGAACTGCAGAAGGCTAAAGATAAGAAAGAAACTACAGTAACTAAACCAGGCGCGAAAAGAGGTAAAATGCGAAATGAATGGTGATAAGTTATGTACTATGCATTTCAATTCTTAAATAAGAATTAAGCTGATTTTTTGTCCTGATTATTTCGATAATTATATTTGCTATGTCAGTACCAGACATAATTATGAAACTAGAGCGTCAACTAATATGGAACTATCCGTCCCTTTTTTAATACCAAGACTGGTCAATGTACATTTCTTGTAACTGGCCCTCAGACTTTGGAATGATCTAGCTGGAAACGTTATAACCTGAGATCAGGCGATATATTTTTTTTTGCTTCTTTGCTTCTTTGGCTTGAGGGGGAAAAAAAAACGCCTGATACATTTATTTAACAAGCCATCAACCGCCCCCTTATTTACATAATCTAACGTCTGCTTGACCTGTCATGTTATTAGCCAATCAGCATTTACAAGACAAGAATCAAATTTTGGCGTGAATAAAGTCTCTTTTGAAATCAATTTTAAGGAAAAAAATTTTTAAGTACGTCCATGTTCAGATGGTGCTTCCTTAAAAAAATTTTCAATGTGTTGTTTTTCTGATGAAATACTGCTTGCTGGAGCTGCCGTACCTTAAATAATAAAGAATTTACTGGCGAAAGCTCGTTGACTTCGTTCTGTGCCAAAAGCAGTGAAAAAAAAAATTAGGCTGAAGTACCATATTTCACGAACTGAAAGGTGTTGTGAAAGCGAAGATCGCTCAGAATAATTTGCAGGTTTCTGAAGGAGAAATTACAGTCAAACCTGGTCAAGATTCCATTCATGAATTGATTATTTGAAAATTGAACCCGTCTGTCGCCTCTGTAACTTGTAGCCGGTATCAAATTGCATTCAAATGATCGGTGAATTTTTGACTGCGACGTTTTAGTATAGGATGAGATGGAAAATATTTCAGTGGATGAAATTTCTATTTAGGCATTCTTCAAATTCAAGAAAACTGAGCCGGCAGAAATTTCAAAACGAACTCGCCTGTGTATTCACTGCTCATTTTGCAAGCAAAAATGTAGACTGTAATCAACAACAACTAACAGATGGCCGCATTTTGCCCAATCGGAACAGAGCAAATCATCTGTATTGTTTCCTATCCAATCAGAAAAAAGTCCAGATTCTGGCTTTTGTACGTGTGATCCGTCAAAGAAATACATGTATCATGCCCTCTTCCTGTGGGAGGCATAAAGGGATAACAGGGAGAGGGCATGATCTCAGGCAAGAAACATTAGGGGTCTAAGTACCACGGTCAATTCAAAAATGAACTAGACTCGCCAAAGGTGAATTCACTGGGCTGCTTCTGCTAACACTAGACAGAAATATTGTATTGTATGAAAACGAAAAGTTTACGAAAACAGACAGCAACTGTCCATTGATCCCGATCCATGAGCCTCATTTATTACTCTGAGATGATCTTAATTCACGGTCAATATAGACAGTCTGCATGAAAACTGTTTTCATGTTAAATGCATTATTTTTTCCACAAGATAAAAGATATTCAGTTTGAATATTTTTCTCTTGGTATTTTTTCTCTAACTTAAAAGAATAAAATCCTTTGCATTTTGTGACTGAAGTGGCTTTCATCAGCATGCACTTTAAACAATGTAAATAGATGAAACGACCAATAACATATTTTTTGACCGTGATACTAATATGAGTTAAAAATTGGATTGAGTTCACCTTTTGTCTCACCCGTGACTAACTTTTCTTTACGGCAGAAAATTATGATTGCTTTATAACTACTAAAAAGTTTTTGTGCCAGCTAATATTCACAGTCGTTGGATAATCAACAGTTTTAACAAAACGCACTATGTGCCCTTGTTCACTTCTGATCACATGTGCACGAACTCTCTCTTCTCAAGCGATTCATCCCAATGCACAATATTTGACCCTTATATTAATAATATTAAAACCCTATGGTTCATTCATAGTAAGACTGTTTTTGCCCCTCTCATTTACTGTAATCGTTCATATTTTGTACTTTTTAATATTTTTATATTTGTATCTGGACCACAATGAAAACTAATGGAATTTCCATTAATTGTGTTATCGATTAAAATCCTTAGTAGTAGTAATAGTAGTAGTAGTAGTAGTAGTAGCAGTAGCAGTAGCAGTAGCAGTAGCAGTAGCAGTAGCAGTAGCAGTAGCAGTAGCAGTAGCAGTAGCAGTAGCAGTAGCAGTAGCAGTTACCAGTAGCAGTAGCAGTTACCAGTAGCAGCAGCAGAAGCAGCAGCAGTAGCAGTTACAGTAGTAGTAGTAGTGGTGCAACATGATTTACATAATGAAGCATTTTTGCTCAGTTAGGTTTGTATCAAAAAAGGTCTGAACCCCAACCTCATTTCCACCTGAAACTGTAAAATGGGCTATTAGATGATCTGTTGATCAATGGGAACAATAAACAATAATCTTGCATCTAACTCTCGAGGAAAACAAGCAAACAATGTTGATGTATTTTACTGTTGACCAGAAAAAAATGATACTGATTTTAATGGCAGCCTTTTCTTGGGCATGGTGTAGTGGCTTGCATCCAATCAATTAGACTATGGTTCATTCCACAGGTGTCCCAAACTCACATGATGAGAGTGGATGTGAGTTTTTAAGTTAATAAATTAAATTATCTATCCTCCTATTCCTTACTTTTTATGCTTCAGATGCACCTGTTGATGTTTCCCATGCACCTGAAGATGCCAAGGAGATAGCCAAGAAGCTCATTGCCTCAGGGGTAAATTAAGCCTGCACTAGTATGACTATGGAAAGCACCTGGGGCGGGGGACTCCCATATAAAAATGACAGGGAGGCTCATAGTCTCGCTTTAATTTTAGGGGTGTAAATTGCAGATTTTGGTCTATCTTAGGGTGTTTAGGACAGAAACTAACTATTTTTGCCCATTTGGGTATTGCTTAGTGCTGTGACACTGGCCACACAGAAATCGAATGTTTAAAAAGAAACATAACATCCCTGGCACAACACACTCTAGCTCTTATTTAGATGTCTGTTTTAGTATGGTCTCCTGTAGAGGTCAATTTACCCTTGCACCACACCCACATTGGTTTCCCTTAGAAGTTTAATTTTAATTTTCCAGGGAGAATCTCTATCACATTTGTATGGGAGTCCCTCCCCCTGCCCCCCGTTCCCGAGGTAAAAACAACGCAACTGTATCATTGATTGGCCTGTTTTTTTCTGTCAGGCATCAAGTTTGAATAGAATATTGTTCCAAAAAAATAAACCAAAATGCATTGATCGAGAAAGCCTGGAAAGACACCAGGGCGGAGGGAAGACACTGTACAGGGACTAGGCAAAAGAAAACCTAATGATGTTAATAAGTATTAGAGAATAATAGGCGTGAAAGCACTAAATAAGTGAAAGGCCTGAGTGAGCCAGGGCATCAAAAAATAATTTATTGCTTTCTTTCTTAACCCAGGATAAGGAGAATGATCTGTTGGACTTCTCTGTTTCCACCACATACTAATAAAGGGCTCCATGCAAGAAGTACCATACCCATACATAAAGGAAACGAGAGGGCCAGGAGATGTTTTTCATGGAATTTGGAAGCCTTTTTAAAAATGCTCATAGCCACCTGCCCTTTTATGATAGCCCTGTTACTACAATGATCTAAATTACAATCCAGAAAGTTTCAAATATATCAAGTTAGTAATATGTACAATATTAATAGGCAAAGAGAGTGAAGGAACTAGACTGCTGTGTACAGCAGGGACTGATATCCTCTTTGTATGTACAGTACTCCCTGATTCCACACCAAGTGTGTGAGTCATTATCGAGACCCTGCCAAGGTAAATTCTGACAAGGGACATGGCCCAAAAAGTAGCGAGAGCGCATAAAATGAAATTGTGACAGGAGGCAACCTCCCTCAGCCAAATTGCGACAGTGACAGCAAAGCCGACAATAAGCGACAAGCATTTATAAACACCGACACAAGACGTTTTACAATTCAGATGGGCGACATGGGACCCCCCCCCCCCCCCTGGCAGGGCCTCATTATCGTGATTCAAGTGCCCCTAATGGGGCTTCATTTCAGGGTTATAAGAAATTTAAGGCCAAAACCAACAGTGTGAAATTGTGTTGTTTTTTTTTAGGAGGTGAAGATTAAAAAGGATCCTGTTCACAGAGAATTTAAAAGAGCAAAAGGCAGTGAAAGGAGGCCAAAGGTAGACATAATTATTATCAACTGCTGTCCTAGCATTGCCAATGTGGTCTTTGGCATTACATCTGTACTATTATCTAGAATGACCATAAACTGCCAATTGTGAGCCCTGGGCTTATATACAACTTCTCAAGGGGTTTGAGGAGGGCTTATGTACAGATAGCCTGCGAAAACATCCGTTTCTCCTTGCTCCTCGCCGCTGGGGACGTTTCGCACAGAGGAACATGTGCGACTCAGCAACAGAAATTCCATACTGATGACGCAAATCAATGTTTCCATAATAAATCCGGTAGTCATGGGGTTCCAAATACAAGTTTGTCCAATTTTATGTGTTTTCTGGTCGATTTTGGTAAAGTGTTGTGTTCGTCTGCCAACGAGCTCCAACAAATCTCAAACACTTCTTCTAGAGAAGACTATGTTCCACAAGCATTGACTGTTTTGTTAGAGATTCTTGGCATTTGCATCTGACCTTTGTGGCCTTTTGTCTTTTGTCTTTCATTCGTAAACAATGGCTAAAACAATGTAACTACTCTGTCGACCAATCAGCTCTTCTGACCAGATTCCAGACAGATATTACGTCATCAGTATGGAATTTCTGTCGCTGAGTCACAGACGTTCCTCCACGCGAAACGTCCCCAGTGGCGAAGAGTGAGGAGAAACGGATGTTTTTGCAGGCTAATAAACAGAGGCGGTGCATTAACTAGCCAGTGGAGCAAATTTCTGATAGTGCAGCTCATAGATTCACAAGGGTACCATTCTGCTTAACGCACTAAAATTCTAAAACTAATATTAAATATAGTAGTCTCCATCCTATCCTAAACAATTTCTTAATAACCATCATCAATTTTATTAACTATTCAACCTTGATTGTGGTTTTTTAATTAATTTGTTCTTTTCTTCAGACAGATTTCCAGCTACAACAACTACCTTCTTCCAACAGAAATGAACAGCAGGTAACACCACTGCATCTTCTTCTTTGCTGGTTATCAAAGACAAACCTGACTTGAATGAAATAAATAAAATTATCGTAGAACTTCATCTTGCACTGATAGTAAGGCCAAGCATTTTGAATTGAATCCAATTTTTTATCCTAAATGGAGATCAAATTTTGATTTTCATTGTAAAACCGTCACTGGATCGTTACGTTTTTAAGTAACTCCAAATTTTGTCTTAATAAAAGTCCTTTTCAGGGGCCCTCAAGTAGATCTTTCTGTAAGAAGGGTAAGTTCTGTTGTTTACTAAGCAAAAAGGGCTTTTAAGTATTACTAAACAGCAGTCTATATTGTGGGAAAAAATTGCAAACTGGGACTAATTTTCTTCTTATAAACTTGGTGAAAACACATCCCTATTAAGTTGGAAACTGTTTTTGTAAGAAAATTGCTTTCTAGCTGGTCGATTCAAATTGCCACCTGCCCAAATTATTGTTCTACACCCTAACTTGTACAATTATTTTTGATGGAAAGCACCAATTTTGGGGGGTTGTATAGAATATTGAATTGTAAACTGAACCTTGTTATTTTTCTCTAACTAATAGTCACATGCAGCAGCAATGAAGAATCTGTATGAAAGGTAACTGACAAAGAAGTGTAAATTTTATAACACTGTTTACTCATTATTACTCTGTAACAAGGATTATGCTGGGAACAACTACATTTAGAGCGTGGTAATACAATTTTTAAATGTTATTTCTAAGCAGCCAACTGAGACATTTGTGGCAACCAGGCCATGTTTGATCGTGAGAATAGCTGTTTTTTTTTGCACTCCTGGAGAGGTTACAGTGTTCTTGCTTGAAAGAGCAAACAAATAAGTGAATGCCCTATATAATTAATTCTCTTATTTTAATTTTTTTAATAGCTTTGTGCCTGCCTCTTCCACGCAGAACAGACGATTTTCTGAAGGTATAATTATTTTATGATTATTATTAATTATAATATATACATTTATATTGATAATTATATTATATATAATTATTAATTATAATTATTAATTATTATGTCACATAATATGTGTAAGCATTTTCTTAAATATCAGAGCCAATCTCGATGAGAGAACTTCAGTTTTTTAAATTGTTTTTTTAGGGCAGGGCTCCAGAAGAAGTTGGTCAGATGAACCAAGAAAGGTATGACTGCAATATTGCATTGAAATGTATTGAAACTGTACTCTAAACTTACATTATTACTCTGCTCTCAAAATGCAAACTTGTAATCAAACAGTGAGGTGTGATGAACCCCCTGAAGTTTAAAGGGACTGGCACTTATTAGGTTTTCCTCTAGTTTTGCGTTCAGTTTTTTAAAGCTAGTACTCTATGTAAGTTGAAATTTCTTATTGGCTCTTTTCTTGTTGCAAGAGACTTTCCTCATCGCTCCTTGGTTTTGCCCTGTTAGTGAAGACAAACACGCCAAAATAAGCCCCTTATAGTAACTTGTTTGAGATGCCTGTACCCTTTGCACACGTAAATTTAGTTTCACGTTTATTATTTTTCAGGGCTCGCACAGTCTTGAAAAATTCCTTGAATTTTAGGGGAAGTCCTACCAGAGGTACCAGGCACCAGAGGTTTTTCTCGCGTGTGGCGGAAATTTTCGGTGTTGGCCGAAGGCCGACACATCTTCGTCCGTAGGCCGAAACCGGAAACCGCGCTAGAAAAGTCTCTGGCACCTAGGGTAGGGAAGTCCATGAAAAGTCCGTTAATTTTCTTCAACTTTGAATGTAGTAGCTTGTTTTAAATGCTTTTCGGTTGTCCAAGAGAGAATATAAATCATAGCTCAGAGAACTTAATGGTGATTTAGATAAAGCGTTTTTTTTTGTTTTATGCAATAACTAACTATCAATTTGAGACAAGTGTGTAGAAAAATGTGGAGAAGTTGGTGGATAAAACAGTTCAAGCCTTTAAGCCCTGTTAGGATGGACTGAGAATGTGGATTTGTGTTCAATCTGTTAAATTACTTTCCTGGTAGGTGGTCTTGAAAATCAAATGTGGTCCTTGAAACAGTCCTTGAAAAGTCCTTAAAAACGGTTGCATTTTTTGTTTCAGTTTGAGACCTGTTTTTACGAAAAATAGTGAACTACGAATGCCCACAACTTCATTTGCATTCTACCCAAGAAGATTGCTATTCGTTGTTTCGCGAGAGATTAGTGACCAGGGAACCTTTTGTTTTTCTCAACTCGGAGTTCGAGACTTGAGACTTGCGCAAGTGATACTTAACTTACAGAGGAGATTGTTTGTCAATCTACTTCACTGCTCAAAGTAACCGCTTAAGGGTGGGACTTATCGAGGTTGCTCGCGCATATAGAGGGAAATGCGATAGATGTAGATAGTGCTAAATACACTGACCATTTGTTTCTTTACGTTTTATATAATTTTAAAGACTATTGTCTTTAATGTATAACATGTCGCTTACAAAGTTTATTCTTACAGGGTAACACAATCTTTGTTAAAGGGTATGGTTTAACGGAGAAAATTCTTCAGGAATCATTTACTAAATTTGGTGAGTTGACAGGTCACTGGCAAAGGAAGTGCTCTGTAACTTTAGTTATTAAGACATTATATGAGAGTGATTAGGAGTATATCTTACAAACAAGATCTTTGTTTGGTCTCTCAAGCACGAGCGTTGGGGTTTCACCCGTAAATTTTGAGGAAAGCGATGGACGCCAAACGCTTGCCCCTAAGCTTTGCGTGTGAGCCTAGTTCTGAACCAAAAATGTGGAACACCGTGACATAACTCCTTTAAAATGTCCTTTTTGCACATTTCAGGGAAAGTCCAGCGAGTCAACTTTGAAAAGGACAGAAGGTAATGTTAGTTTCTGCAAGCTCACACAGACTAGAGTGTGGGCGTGCGTTCATCTAGTTAGTCTCGCTTGCGTAAGCAGCGAGACTCATCATCTGCAACGCATTTTTCTTCGTATTTAGGACACAAAAGGGGGTCATTGTGCCAGGCGTTCCTAGCGTAGACCGTGGAAACTAGGAATAAGAATCGTTGCGCGATCGAAGCCACGCATGCTTTTTGAAGAAAGCTGAGGAAAGATTTAATTTAAAGCTTTTCCGAAACGTGTCAGTCCACCAATTCTATCTCTTCAAAGCGTTGATTACTTTGGAACAAGTGAACATTACTGAGAGGTCGGAAAAAAAACAAGAATCTTAATTAGCAAAACTGCGATGGTCGGTTGTTGTAGACTTTCATTGTATGCAAATGAGTCTTGTGATGAGCATGTGGTTTATTTTCGGCGATGATTGAAATGACGTGCCATGTAAATCACTTCTTTGATCTCTGGCAATGATGTAATTTCTCTGGAATCGAGGCCCTTGAATTTTCGTGTATTTATTTATATACGCGTATAGCCTACGACCGCGGACGTTTTTCCGGTCGTCGCTAACACGCGTACTAAACCAATTCAGAAACAAATAAAAAGTATCGACGACGATAAATTCGGAGGTAAACAACCTTTAGCGAGTAGATCCTGTTTCGTGTAGAATTAATCGCCTTATTTCTCGATCTAATGTCCAAGCAAGCGAGACTGAACTGGGCTGTAAGAGCGTTCTTGTTTTTCAAAATATTATATTACTCCTGAAAACACTCATAATGAGCATTAAACAAAAAGAATCCCAAATTTTATATTATCTAGAAATACTGAAGAACCAATAGTACCTCATCAAAGTACTGCTGTGGATGTTTCATGTGATTGGTCACACCATGAGAATTTCATCCACAGACTCAAATTAGGTGGTAAAACTTGAAAGTACGGTTAAAGAAGTTTCATTTGCAAGGCCACATCATAGGATATCATCCGCCGCTCTGGATGTGTGAGGGATAAGGAAAGTTGTGCAAAAGCTGATGCAGCTTGAGCGTTTCGGATCACTTATCTCTTTGTGTTTCTAGAAATAGTATTTAACATCCCTTCAAGCTAGAACGATATTTATCTTTCCTTGAAAGAAGCAAGGGTTAAATGTTATCCGGATGATTCTCACTAAACTAAACACTAAATAGTGGATATACATTTTTGTAAGGTGGCTGAAGATACGTTTAAGGGGTCAAGGAATTCGGAGAGTAGAGAAAAAGTCTTCTTAAGTTCGTTCTGCATGCCTTTAACAGTTTTACTACACAGTCAACAGCATATCCGTTTTTCTCCACAGCCAAGGATTTGTGACTTTTGAATCTTTCGACGCCGCAGAAAATGCTATCGAAGAGGTGTGCTTCTATTTTAAGAACTAATGTAGTAGACATATGCATAGTATTAGAAAAGATTAAAACAAAAAGTGCTAACTTCTATAAACCAAAGCTAAGTTGCCAAAATTGAAAGCCATTGTTAAGGTTTGGCTCTGTCCTAAACTTCAACTTTTTAACTTTCAACTTTCAACTTTATTTAAATTTGGAAATATAACAAAGGATACATTGGACTGGCCTGCAGTTAGCGAGGCTATTCGAGGCAGGCCAAGCTACATAATTTACTACAAACTAGACAAATACAAAGAAATTAGACGTTATATAAGTATATATATTTTACATTAAATAGATACTATTCTACACAAATGCAAGGACAATATTAAAGTGGAATTTTAAAAATAAAATAAAATGAAAATAAAGGACAAGAAAATTACTTTTTCATTTTCACGATGATCGTACCCACATCAATATGGGAGTCTTCAGTTTCAAGGATATCGAGTAGCATTTCTTTTAGTGATCTTTTAAAAGCTTTTTTCGGTCTTTCTCTAAGAATTTGAGGTATCCCATTCCAAATTTTGACCCCAACACGCGAAAAAGCATTTCGTTTGACATTGAGTCGAGATTCTTTAGTATAAAAATGTTCAGAGGTCCTAATGACACGCCGCGCAGATAATATCGTCCTTCAAAAATATCCAATTTATCAGAACCACCCAAGATGTACACTTTAAACTTTTGGCGCGTTTCCCTGAACCTGACACCTTTCCCCCTCTTTTCCGCGAATTACAGCAGTTGCACCTTTTTTCCGCCCTCCGCACCCTTCAGTTGTCGGTTTTCCGGCTTTAATACTGTTGCCGTACGTTTTTCGAGTTTGATAAGTGGTAGACTTTTCCTTCCGTCCGGGGACTGATGTGAACTTTTGCTTGGCTATTTCTGCAAGTATCCTGACTGTCTCACCCTGCGTCATTACTGAATGTTTTGTTAGAAAGATGCCTTTAAAGAGAAAATTTAAGTAAAATTTCATTGATAAGCTCTCACTCTCTGCTCTTCTCAGATGAATGGTATGATGGTATCTGGTGTTCATATCAAGGTGGTTCTCGCCAGAAGGCAAACAAACATGGGTGACTCACATTTTCGTTCCAGACCCGGGTTGGGAAGCAGAGGTAAGTGCCGTATAGAAACAAATACTATCAGGTAGCTTTTTTCTCCCTTATAGGAAGTCAGGGAATTCCTTGTAAAACGTCAGGGAAATTTCTTAGTTCTTAGCTAAGTCATTGAAAAGTCTAGCCTAGTCAGAAAACAGCCGACATTTCGCGACACTGTCCCTGGTTTTCCCGCGAAATGACGTCAGCGAGCGCAAAAAATTCCATGCTGATAACGTGTCAGTACTCAGATTTGAGTAGTGCTCCCGATTGGTGCCGCGGGAAATATTTGCTTCAACCATTAGTCATGGAATTTTTTGCGATAGTGCTTCTGATTGGTTGAAGCAAATTTCCCGCGGCACGACAAATCAGAAGCTCTACCCAGATCTGGATAGTGATGCGTCATCAGTATGAAATTTCTACGCTCATTTCTCAGACATCATTTCCCGGGAGGCACCTCGAAACGTGTGCTGTTTTCTCAGGCTATGAAAAGTCGAGGAAATTTTGCCTAGTCCCTAGACCTCATTATTCGGCGCGGACAAAGCGTTTCGGGTCACGTTGTCCAAGCGTAAATACGTCACCGAAGTGAACTGACCGAGAGGGACTGGGGAAACGCTGTACTGGGACTAGGCAAGAGGAAATTTATTTTGAGGCAGCCACAGAGTTTCTTGAGGATCATAAACTCAAGACATTTTTATCCAGAAAGAATAGTCTACATTGGATTGATTTTTTTTACTAAAGGTAACACAACGAAAATGGAAATAAAGGAAATATTGTTATTTCGTGCAAAAAAAGTTACATGATTGTGAAGCTATGAAAGGTCTTTGATAATTGCTTGAGGAACAATCAATGATTTGTTTTTAGTTGCAGTGAATGGCAACCTTGTCTTTTTGTCCGCCTTGTGCCTTACTATCAATTAATTGCTAATCTTTTCCATTTTGCAGATTCAAGAGGGCATAGCTCTGGTCTTCAGTCGCGAGAAGGAAGGGAACTTATTTCATATGATGATATATGAACAAATTCCTGAACTTGAAGGTCCTTGGCCAGGAGAGATTTTCTAATCCTGTGGAAAGTTAAACAAGAGTAGAACTTTTTCCGTGTAATTAAAGCTCACAGATCATTGTTGGTATTGCTAATACAAGCTGTTTCCAACTCAGCGGCGAAAATGTACTGAGTGCGAGCTGTGTACGGAAGGTCCTTTTGATTTATAAATTCGATCACCGTCGATTACTCCGCTTTCTTTTGCCCCACACGAGCGAAAAATGGAATACAGTCGACTCTATTTTAACGGACTCCTTCATGACACAGTCACCCGGCACCAGTTGTTCAACAGCTGGGTACGTAGCGTTTTCCACAGAGTAAACCACTGACGATCTTTAGATTTGATTACGATTAGGAGATCGAGTACAAGGCTAAGAATGCCAAGCCAGTTCTGTTCCCAGAACTTACTCCTGTTGCTCAGAGCAGATATAGAAACTGATATGATGAGAGACTTACAAGATGAGACCCTCACTGTGATGAGACAAGTGTTAATGGTTAAGCCCGAACACTTAAAATGAGTCTTTTACTCGCCTTCCTTGTAGGCGTCTGTGTTTGTCTTGAGATAACAGAGAGCTTAAGCAACAACGACGGTGATGGCTACAAAAACGTCACTTGAAAGGTGAAAGTGAATTCGCACCGCTTCAAACTTTATTGCGCTTATTCCAATTTGGTTTAGTTCGTCAGATGTTGGCATATTTGGTGGGGGGCGAGCTGAATTCTAAAACACTTTACAGAAGTTAAGGAAAAGGAAAAGGAAGTCGTTGTCTTGTGTTCCACAAAACGTGAAATGAGGAATTTTCACGTCGTAGTCTTGCAACGGTGGCAAAGAAATGTACAAAAGAGAGGGATGCACGCGCATGTTGTTGTTTTGCTTTATATCTTATTATTTTTTTTGCCGTTCTCGTTGCTGTCGCTGTCGCCGTTGCTTTAGCTCCCTAACGTAGACTGGTCAAAGTCACTTCTGTTGGTAGCAGCGTTTGGAGTGACTCAGCCGGATGATTGTTGCGTGACAGGACTAAGGATTAAGGTGATGTTATACGGAACGATTCCACGAGTTTTAGCGCAACACAGCGTTGCAGTGTTCGAACAGTGGGGTAACTATACGCAACAATGTTGCAACGTTGTGTTGCGCTAAAAATCGTCGTTGCGAATCGTCTCGTCTATCATCACCTTTAAAAACGTTTGAGTCTGCTGCCTACTCAATCTGGTATTCATAGTCCAATTCTAAGGTCTTATTGGATGACGCAATTGATTTTCCCAAAACTTATCCACTGGACAATAATTTATCCAGTGGATATTCCTATCCACCTTTTGAACAACTGGGTCCTGAAGGTGTTTCTTGTATTTCTCCAGACATTTTCTTTGCCTCTCTTAGAGGCGGACACCTCTCCAAGACGAAATCCTACGCGGTTTTAACAGTGCCTTGGAGAGAGAAGGGAGATTAAGCAACGGTGACGGCGACGACAACGAGAAAGGCAAAAAGAAGTACTTCTCTGTGCGTGCTTTACGCTTTTTTGTACATCTCTTTGCCGTCACTGCACGACTACGACGTAAAGATGCCTAATTTCACGTTTTTATGGAGGCGACGATAAAGCTCTCTATTACTTCGTTGTTTTTCGTTTTGAACTGCGGTCCAAAATTCCGGAAATTCAGGTTTTTCATTGAAGGGTTATCCAATGCTCGTTACCAGTCCCTAATGAAACTAAGCAGACCAGCAGATGAGGTTCACGTGGAATGCTGGGTAAGACGAAAGTTGGTTTTTTTTTGGCGGGATCATATTCTTATACCCGTCGGTGAAAATCAATTAATCAATCAGTCAGTTCCAATATAGCCGTAGAACTAACAGTCTTCATGAGTGGATACGCCCTCTAGCGAAGTTTTCTGCCATGATTTCAATGATGTATGATTGCGAAAGAACAAATTGGCTGTTACCGGGGAAATTGATCTTATCTTCGGAATGTAATTAAGTGAGAGTAAACTCTTATCTTTTTGGAGGAGAAAGAAATTAATTTCTAGTTCTCACTTCCATCGCGAAAGCTTTATCGGAGAAGAATGCTTCTGTGAAAAAATAATATTTCTTCTGTCATAGATCGCAATAGGCTGAGAAATAGCTTCGAATTTAAATCGTGGCCTTTTTTCTCCAAGGATAGAAGTCTCCTCATATATTCATTAAACTGCGTTTTCTAATTGAGGTCATCCAGACACGGTGACAGCGTTCTGTGGCATATTGTAATAACGACGGATTTTGTAATAACTTACGCATTTTGTAACTGACGATTATTACAAAATCGTGCTACAGCCCTAATTACAAAATGCGCCGGCTTCCATTTATTCCGTAGCTAATTACTATAATTACAAGTTGCGCAAGTTGTTACAAAATGTCGCAACTCTTATTATAAAATGCGTCGTTTACTACTTAGATACATAATGCCGCAGAACACAGCCTTTGGGGAATAATTTGAGTTTCCTTTATGTACTTTTTGAGTCTACCTCACTCAAAACTGTTTGCTCCCTGTCAATGTTTCATAATAGCAGTATTATTTGCAGTTTTATCGATTTCAACACCTGTCGCGTTTGTTAGTTGTAAAAGTATATTCCCCTTGAAAGGTATTTACAGTTGGAGACTTGCTAGGGTTCAAGAGCCACTATATATTGAAGGCAATCAATTTGAAGTCACTTTCACGAGCTAAAATGGAGAACGTGTCCGCGGTTTGGTTTCGTTCGGCGATGGACTCCACTTCCAAGGAAGAAGGAATCGCATTTTGCTGCGCGTTTGTTTTAGAAGCTGCCCTTGTTGTAGTAACGAACACGTTCGTTGTTGTTCTCTTTATATTTGAGAGGAAGCTTCGCAAAAAAAGCTTTGTTTTGGTGATAAACATGGCGGTTGCTGATTTGATGGTGGGAGCTGTGTCTCTGCCTCTCTACGTTTACTTAATGGTGGGAAGTGCGTATCAGCTATGGCCAGTTGAGTCACTAAAACCATTAACACTATTCTATATTTCCTGGGAAGGAATTTTTTCGCGTGCCTCCACAATTTCTGCAGCGTTTATATCTTGTGAAAGGTGCTACGCCGTCTACTGGCCACTAAAACACCGAACACTTTCAATGCGGGCATACCGCATTCTTATTTTCATGGTTTGGTCAGTTAGTATCATCATCGACTTCACCGCGATCCGAACTTGGAACTTTTTAAAGTTATCTAAGTTAACTGTAAAGTATAATTCTTACAGGATTATATTCTCTTCTATTACCGCAGCTATCGTCTGTGGTTGTAACATTGGCATTTTTATAAAGTTTCGACAGGCAAGTACGGAAAATATAGTTAAGAGAAGAGCCTTGCAAACCAAACGCTTGACAAAAACCTTACTGTGTGTATCTACCATTCATGTCTTTTCCTGGCTTTCTGTAATCGTTGTTAGATATCTATACCGTCACATAGTTGTTCTTCGAGTTTTCTATTTAGTTTTTAATACTATCTTCATTATTCATTACTCCGGCTCTTTTATAAATCCAGTCGTGTATGCATTAAGAATCCCCGAGTTCAAACAAGCGCTGGCCTCGTGCTGTTTAAGATTTCAAAACATGATAAACATTGAAAGCTGGGGAAGAAAAGAAAACAGGCCTACAGCTTTGACACTCATGGATATGCAGGTTGGAAACTTACCAAAAGACCTCACTCCCGATCATCTACAGCGATTTGAGAATAGGAGGAACTGTCTTGTAACCTCTCTTGAAACTAAATTATGATAAACTTTTTGGATCCCGCTATAAGTAAAATGGCCAACAAATCAGAAATGGAACCGTAAAGAGGATTTGAATATCCTTCATGTAATCTATATTTGTGATTTTTGCTGCGTTTGGCTGATCTTTCTTCGAAATAGTCTTTATCAAGGATGCCAATTATCTGATTCAGATAGCTTGCGTAGTTAGCGTTTCCAATCGGTTTTATGCGTGAAAGTTGGAGTAAAAGAAAAAATATGGAGGAATGGTCATTTCAGTTTCCTTGTGCAAGTAAGAATTAAGCCTCCTTGAAGACATATTGGAATCTACTTTATTTAAAATTGCATACTTTTTGTTATAATGCGCCAAGCAGACGTAAAAACCTTCGAGCTTCCGATACTCTGCCGGAAACCTTAATTGACAAAGCAGTGTCTTAAGTCAATGGGGTGAACAAACTTAAATTACTTTCTTTGAAAAGGCATAGGGAGGCATTTTAAAACAATATTTGCTCATCATTTTTCATAAAAGCTTTGTATGACATTAATGAATGCATGTCAGCTGATTCGTCGCACACGGTGTTAAACACCTACCCTGCGAGCAGAGGCCCTTCGATCTTCCTAGATAAGTCGGGAAGATCTAGGAAGATCGAAGGGCCTCTGTTCGCAGGGTATTAAACACCTGGCATATGCAATTGTTCATAGCTCTCACATTAAAAGCCGATTATGTTTTGTTTTTCGTACATGTTAACGGCGAGGGCGTATGTACTCTGTTTCCCGTATCAAGTAACTGCTCGAGTCCATTCTTTCCATTTCAGTTTAAGTCTTGGATGCAGCCTTCATCAGTTTCTCAGGAAACAAAAATGGTGAATACAGTTTGGTCAGGTGGGATGAAGGTTGTTTCGAGGGAGCAGCATCTTACTTGTGAAGCTTTTCTTTTTGTCGTCATAAACTTGCTTGCTGTTTTTCTCTTTGTATTTAAGAAAAAACATTCCCAAGAAGGACTTGCTTACTAAAACATGGCGGTTGCTTATTTGATGTTAGGAACTGTATCCTTGCCTCCCGATCTCTGTACTTATATACGGTATATAAGCTATCAATGGTCATTTGATCTGCGAATACCGTTAAATAATAACCTTTAATTTCAAAGTGTTTGAGAGAATGTTTTTCACGGGTCTCCGGCATAACGTTAACTTTCGCGGTTTTAGTGAAAGGTATAAGAGAGATTAAGATTCACGTTTACCGCAAACGGCAAACGTCACACTCAAGTTGAGAACTTCTCAGAATAGAAAATAAGCAGATAAAAATAGTCCCGAACGATTCCTACGGTTAAAACTGGCATACAACTACTTCTTTTTGTGTAGAAGCAATAAAGAGTAAACGGAAAATAAGGTGAAAACTTGGTCAAGTGGTATAAATTCACGTCTGCCGTTTGGCGTAAACGTGCATCTTAAATCTCTCTAATCTATAACCTATAGGCCACTGATCGAAACATCGAACACTTTCAAAGCGGGCCTATCATCACAATCCGTGGTTTCTGATTAACTGTTCAGCTTGCCGGAGTCTTTACGTACCTCCAAAAGTTATTCGAAATGTGTTATTTTGAGTTGCTGGGATAAGATTTCCTTTGGTCACTGTAGGTACCGTTGTTGGCTGCAACATTGGCATCTTTATAAATTTTCAACATGCAAAACAAAGAAAATATTGCTTCGCACCAGGAATGAAGAAGAACCTCCCATGCAAACCAAATGTTCGACAAAGGCCTTTCTAT
Organism: Porites rus; assembly: GCA_964035705.1. Classification (NCBI taxonomy): domain Eukaryota; kingdom Metazoa; phylum Cnidaria; class Anthozoa; order Scleractinia; family Poritidae; genus Porites; species Porites rus. The sequence goes on from OZ037994.1 coordinate 39,723,098, forward strand.
TCATGTCTACTATTCATGTCCTTATCTAGCTTTTTTCTAAGGTATAAAAAATATATGTTGGGAGACCCCACTAAGGCGAGCAGCACACTAATCTTTGAGAATCCTGCGGTCCCTTTGGTGTGCTGCCGCAAATTAAATTAGGTTTCTCAACCTGGATTTATGATTTTCAACGGAAAAAAAAACTCTCTTTTTCCTTTTCCCTTTTCTCCCTTTTCCTTTTCCTTTTTCAAAAAAAGGAAAAGGGAGAGCTTAGGTTTAAAATGAATCGAAGAATCATTGAGCCGGTTTGGATTAGACAAACTTAAAGCAAGGGGCACATATACACCAACCAACGGTTAACAACCAACGGCTTAAACCAATTGGCCAGTACCTCACGCATGCGCACAGTCATATCACCCAGGCAGTGGGCGCTTGAACAGTTGTTACGCCCTTATTGAATTTACTGACACGCTTATTACCGTAAATGCTGATCCGCCGTGCGGGTCCCAGCCGACAGCTCCCACATTAGTTTTGTTGAGCTGGTGTTGTTGTTGATACAACAACAACTTGTTATTAATGGCGAGGAGATGGACTGTTGTAGTGAAAGTGGTCAACAACTTAGCCTCAGATGTATAACGCACCGTCTTGTAGTAATACAGCCGAATGTGTGGCAGTAGTACCCGCCCATCTCTTCCACCATAGGTCATCGCCTGAGCTGCCAATCAAGGGGTGCGAATCCTGGAACCTTGCGGCACCCGTCTTCAAGAGAAAGAGTTGTACGTCGGCGGAACTCTAGTGTCTGCAGGATGAGCAAGCCTTGTTCCTGTGCGAATTTTTAACACATCGGACAAAGCGCAAATTATGAGTGCGCAAACTGTCGTAGCTGTGGCTAAAGCAGTGACCAGTGTAGCAGGGCTGGAGATTCCCGATCAGACCTCGGATTGCTCTAAAAGTGCATCTCACAAAATACACGGGGGTGGAGACGAGATTAAGGAAACGTTACCAGATCCTCTTAAAGCGTAGATCAAAACAGTTGGTCGAAGAGGAAAGTCAGGCGGTCGCTGAGATGTTGTACCGACACAAAGATGTATTCTCCCTCTGAGATCTGGGCAGGACCAACATGATAAGATTCCACACTGATACGAGAAATGAGAGACCTACCAAAAATCGAGAGGCAAGTAGACGACTTGTTTAGGCGATAAAACAGTCCGTGGTCTTCTCCCTTAGTGCTAGTGACTAAAAAAGATGGTTCCCAAAGATTTTGCGTTGATTGTAGGCAAGTGAATGCGGTGACTTTCAAGGATGCTTATCTGCTGCCGCACATTAAGGACCCTTTGGGCGTGCGTTCTGGAGCAAAATGGTTCATCACCTTGGATCTGCCTTCAGGATACTGGCTGGTTCCAATGGATCCAGCTAGCAGTGGCAAGGCTGCCTTCGTGACTAACGCAGGGCTGTATGAGCGGATCGTCGTGCCCTTTGGTCTTACGTAATAACCAAGTACTTTTGAGCGATCAATGGCACTGATTTTTTCGGGACTCAGGTTTGAAACGTGCGTGATATATTTTGGTGATGTCATTCTATATGAGAAATCGTTTGCAGCGGAACTTTGACACTTAGAGAAGGTGTTTACACGGTTTAAATCTCTTGGACTTAAGCTCGAACCAGGCAAATTTGTGCTGTTTCAGCTGAGCGTCACGTATCTAGACCACTTTGTTTTGTGAACGTGGTATCGACGCTGACCCTGCTAATGTGGAAAGCGTGTGTGATTGGCCAGTGCCAAAGAACGCGACTGACGCAAAGAGCTTCTTAGGATTTGCCAGCTATTATCGACGCTTTTTTCTAATTTTGTTCAAGTGACTAGACCGCTTCACAAACTGAATGAAACTCATGTTGACCTTGCTTAGACATTTGAGTGCCAGTCATCATTTGACTAGTTGAAGATCTTAATGTCGACTCTCTGGTCTTGTCACACCCTGAGTTTACAACAACATTTGTACTCGACACAGACGCAAGCAATCATAGCACTGGAGCTGCTGTCCTAAGTCAGGTGATGTATGGGGTAGCGCATCCTGTTGCGCATGCCAGTCCTGAGCTGAGAGAAACTACTATGTAACAAGAAAAGAACTCTTGGCGTTAGTGGACTTTGTTAAGCAGTTTCGCCATTACTTACAAGGGCGGAAATGTCACACGAGAACTGATCTCCGCACCGTTCTGAAGGTCAAGGAACCAGAGGGACAGCTAGAGGTGGATAGAGTTCATGGATTCGTTTATCTATGAGACTGAGTATCGAGATTGTCCGCTACTTCCGAATACTGGGGTGGCAAATTGAAGTGCTCTTAGATGTAATTACTGAGTCAAACCCCGACGCGTTCTCTTCATCAACCGAGTATGCATTGGCATTACAACAGAGATCGGCTAGTGTACTCGAGACAGCGCGGCGACACGTAGGAAAGGCACCCGAAATCCAGAAGAGAAACTATGACAATCGAGTAATCAGCAAGCCTTTCCGGTTTGGTGACAGTTGGTGACTGGGAATTTTTTCCTACTTATTAGTGTCCTTGTTGTCTGACGTAACGTACCGCATACAACGAAGTCGAAGAGCGAAACCGAAGGTGATCTATGAAGATCGTCTTAAGCCGTGCCTCGGGCTCGCGTTGAGGAGCTGGATTTCGGAGGGAGAAGAGACTACGCCTGTTGTATCTCGAGCTGGTGGCGATAAAAAGATTCAGCCTGTTATCATCAGTGGCCCCGTTTCAGTTGTTGCCAGAGGAGGCGAGCCTACAGGAAGTGTGCTATCACGGTGTCTGCAGATTTTATTCTAGCAGCAATGACAAAGGAGGGCGAATCTGATGCGGACGGTTTTGAAGGTGACATGAGTGATGCGGAAAATATTCAAGTTGACGTTGGTACGAGTAATGCCGATGAAGAAGTGTTGCATTGTGTCTTACAATCTACTCATTACAATGAGACAGAAAGAGGTGAGAGGTAACCTTTCGGTGAACAGCCTTAGGAGACTGTACGAAGCCGCGGTGGAAGAGAAAGAAGACCTCCCCACTGAAGTATCTACATGATTGAAATCAACAATAATACAATAGCGCAGGCAGATCAGGCAGACCAGCCGTTGTTAACTGTTACTTGTTTCTGTGTTTGTTAGCAACTTCTTACACTGTTGGCAGTGTCCTTTAAGAGAGGGGTCAGAGGAGCAGAAGCTTCATACCGTCTGTACCCCTGTTTTGGAATTTCTCCTCCCTAGTCCACTAGGGGGGTCTGTAAAATAGTTTTGCGGATGAATTACAATGTTGAACATGGCGGCTTGTTGAACGTTTGTACGCGTGTATACGTTTCTGCGTTTACAAATGAGTTCACTGCTTCCTTCACACTTTGAGGAAACCTTGTTCTTCAGGAAAGTCCCCTTTTAGTACTTCGTCAATTTCAATATCATTGTCAGTAAGCTAAATTAGTAAGCTAATAATCAATACTCCTGTTATGCACTTCAGTTTGGGGGGTTGGAGGCGGAGGGATGGGCGCTTATTCGAGTGTGGGCTGTAAGATTGGTCGTGTGAGTGTTACTACAATCATCACTGTTGCGTTACCTTATAGTGACATCTCCATTTCGCAACTGACCTTTAAAGTAATAGGGCGTCTTTGATTTCCCGTTTATTCTCGACACTCTTCACTTTTTTTTTGTTGTTTGCCGACTTAACCCCGTATACGGGACAGAGGTACGTTCCTTCGCCATTTTTCTCAAACCTGTTTTTGTTGTCGTTTATGTTTTGGAATTTGTTACTTCATCGACAAAGACTTACATAGCTGATCAATGTCTTTGTTATGTAATATTTAGTATCAGAGCGCTTTCTTGTTTTACATCTTTGCGTGTAGTTTCGAATAATCTTTCAAACGATGACTATGGTTTTAGGAAATCCTCAGACTTCTTTCATCGTCGTCTCACAGCAATGAACACTGTTGAATATCTTAATTTTCTCAACGGCCCAGAAGAAAACCAAAAAAATGACCAGGAAGCTACTAAGCTACTTGCTATCGTCATTTGGTAAATGAAGATAAAAGTTCACTATCGACGGAAGCGGCAAATAAGACTGGATATCTCCCCATTCGCAGAATACTGCAATTTCGAGAGAGAAGCAAAAATATCGTAGAATCCTGTAACGCACAGGCAGCCAAACCAACAAAAAGAGTAATCCTAGAAGAACTAATTTGGATCCACGCGAGAAAGAAAACTTTTGATGATAGAATCTTTGCGACCGGCTTTCCGAAGTTCTTATCAAAGGTTAACGAAGAAATTCATCAAAGATGTTATGGTATTTACGAGACGCCACTACCGTTCAGGCAAGAATCGATCACGTTGCCTAACAACAAGGAAGATGCTCCGAATTGTGTCAACAGATTGGAAAAAAAGGCTTAAGCATAAGGCAGACTACCTGGCTTTTTAAAGCAATACAATCAGCGGTGGCCACGCCAAGAATTTTCTAGGCGAAGAGGTTTCAAAGGAAAATAGTGCGGTGCATCCCGCATACCACCCCGTATACCAACCAAAAACTCAAGGCAAAATAAGAGTCGTTTTCATATGTCGAGTGGAATTTCAGGCGAATCCCTCAACAGATGCCTCATCTAAGGCAAGGATCGAACAAACAACTTAGTATGTTGTGCTGCTTTCGCCAGGAACTTGTAGCTGTCATGGGCAATTTTGAAGGCATGTTCCACCAGGTCCCCGTAAACCCACAGAGCATCGCAATTTTCTCTGCTGGCCACATCGACAGTGACCCAAAGGACTATAGGACTAAAGGCTGCGCTAACTTCGCCTTAAAGAAGTTCGCAAGTGACGACGTATATCTATACCAAGAAGAAGAGGCTAGCTTCCTATATAACCGTCTCTATGTGGATAACAGCTTGAAATCTTTAGTTTGATGTAATATTCAAGGTTGTTATTCTAGTTGTTGTTATGTTATAAACAATAAACGCAGCACTCAATTGGTTTCCGCTAGTAGCTCCTTTTGTTTCGTCAAACCACGCATATGTGCACAGTGCTGCATATTTAGCAGTAAACGTTAAGAAACTCAATCACAGGCAGATTCCTGTTAACCCCAGTGAGTTGATTGGCGAGTTTCCCCCACAAGCCTTCAACATCGATGTTCCCGTCCGCAAGTCTCCTGTCTAATCATCTGAGCACATGATAGCCTTTTAAGAATAACACTGCAAATTCAAAATCGTTTATTGCAGCCCGGGGTTTATTTATTACAACAACTGCGATTCTCCAGAACAAGATTTCGACAACTGGAATTAAAAAAGGTTTCAGTTACGTCTATGATACACTGTCTTCAAAGCTAAATGTTTGGTAATATTTACAACTTCGTTTACAAATGTCCTCCATGCAACCTCCATACTCCAGTGATATTACTCCTTTCGTGGTATTGGGTTTACTATTATACTTTCAATACACTCAAACACGGTGTGTATATCTTGATCAGCATTGACGTGCTCCCCAGTCCCCTCGTAGTACTCTCCGATTTCCTCAATGTAGGCCTGGTACTCGGCCATCCGGTGGTTGACCGCTGACTCTACGTCTTTTGGGCTCTAAATCGAAACAGAACACAAAGTTGTCCAGGCGCCAGTTGTTCAAAAGGTGGATAGCGCTATCCACCGGATAAATCACTATCCACTGGATAACGTAACTAGTTTTCCTAATAGTTATCCACTGTCAAATCCACTGAACTGGATAGTGATTTATCTATCTTCTGAACAACTGGCCCATAACTAACATTTTGTTTTGAACATTTGATAAAAACAGAGTACTCACCGTTTGTAACCGTTGTTTAACTTCATTTGTTCGAGGTGGATTGTAAATCAAGTGATATCTAACAAGCCAAAAGAAGTGAATAATTATTTGACAATCCCTTGAATAAAACAAACTCTCATAACACAGAATCTGTGACAATTAAAAGGGCATTGGAGGGCTTCATTTTATGCCTTCAAGGTTTTAAAGTCCTAAAACTTTAAGGACATACAAAATTATAATCGACCTCGAATAGATCAATTTAAAAAACTAATCACACAGTTTTCATATTTGCAGTAGACCGACCACATAAAAAGAGCTCCTTAACGCAAGCTCATCAAACCCTTCTTTTATCCCTATCAACTATTTTCACACGTTTTAAAATAATTATATTTTTCAGAGCGAAACTACTGAGGCATAATTATCTTTATCTCAAACAATTCGGGTGACGGTTTTCCGATATCCTTGTTAATAACGATCTAGTTAATGCCTAAACTTGGGAGGTATTGAGGTATTGTAGGAGCGGCCCCTAAAAACGCTAATCGAGCCACTTTAGACGGGGAAATTTGTGAACGGAAGAATTTTTTATCTGTGCAAAGCCTTTACATGGAACCGTGCAAATTCTGTCACAGATTGTAGTGCTGTTTACACGAGTCCGTACTTCTGACCAGGTCAAAAGTTGTTCCGCCGGTCCCCGTGTAAACGAAAGGCGGATCGGTTCAAGTTTCTGTCCGTTGTCCCGTGTAAACAGGGTCTAGATAACCCGGAATAACAGGAAACCGTTTGAAAGTTAACGCCCCAGAATTGCTGGGTGAAACACTTCAAATGCGCTATATCCCAGTTAATGCACTTGTCACCGGAAACCCCCACAACCCCCGCCCCCCACCCCGGGGAGACGTGGGGCATTAGCCAGCTGAACGAAAAAAAGGAAGAAAAAGCCCCACCTTAAAGGGGAGAATTTTTAGTTTAAGCCCCGACTAAAGGTTTGGATTTTTCAAAGACTGGTTAACATTTAATAGCGAAATATGCAAAGTCCTACTTTTCTGACACACCTTGGAAACACTGTGACAATTCATGTCGCTTCATATAGTGACCGGGACATTGACCTTTACAGCTGGAGCAGTCACCGCCCCATGATTTTGCAGGATCAGGGACTGGAAGTGGGAAATAAGTAAAGGGAGGTCCACCTTGATACCAGCAACTCTGTTCTTTGTTCCCAGCCATACACAGGCTATGTGGGCATCCCGGTTGAAAGCACAAAGCAAGCAGTAAAAAGTACTTGTTAGACAAGTTTGGCAACTTGTGACTGACAAACTTCCTTTTTCAGTGGATTTTCCGCTTAAGAATTTCAGCAGCATCTGCCTCCTATTTAAGAGTTTCTTGGCTTCAGGACCATCAGCACCTTTGTACAACTGTACTTTCGCTTCCCCACATGGAGCCCCTTGCACTCTTGAAATATACACATCAGCTGCTCAACCAAGGTTTTTTTTCAACTGATTCTCATCAGTCCCCTTAGCAGTATGAACAGGTCCTCCAAGGGTAGATGGGATGTATATATACATTTTGAACAATCGACCATGTGCTTCGGACTAGAGTACAGTCCCCGTCTACAATATAAATTGTCTAAAGTGAACTATTCCCCCACCACCTGGGGGCTGGTAAGTCATCTAAGCACTTACAAATCCCCACGTATGCCCCACGTCTCCCCGGGGTGGGGGGGTTCCGGTGACAAGTGCATAATCATAACTATAACAAAATTCTCAAATATGACTGGCTATCATCTGTCCTGATTTCAGCATTAAAAGGACAGTGTAATAGGACAGTACGCGTCATGCCTAAGTAATTGGACAGAACGCGCCATCGCACGCGTACACTTCAATGGCTTTTTTTTACCGCTAACAAAAAACGCTTGGAATTTCATGTTTTTTAATTTAAAAGGTCTAAAATATCACAAATTTTGTTACAGTTATGATTAACTGGCAACAGAACTTCGTGTCGTCCAATTCGGTCTGTAACCATACTCGTGATCCTGCTGCGCCGTCGCCCGATTATGTTAATCACTAGTATGATTACAGACCGAATTGGATTCCAATTAGTCCTTTTACCATTATCAACTAAGATATTCATGCTCGGGGCAAAACCATCAGTGAATATGTTTATTAAAAGAGGTTACTTGAAGTCCCAGTACTCACCTTTCCCCTGTAACTGGATCTACGCTTCTCAAGGTTAGTCTCTCAAGGATAGTGTCTGTTGGTACGTCCATAAACACCACCCTTAATCAATCAACAACACTGATGAGTAATCACATAAATGTCCTCATATGTGCTTAAGTAAGACTCGATAATTTTACTGACTACCAATCCTCGTTTTACAATTTTCAACCTAAAAAGGTTTCACAACACCGAATTCTCAGGACAGTTAAATGAAAAAGAATACTCACGCACCAACAGTGCAAATGCAAAAGAAAAAAAATCAAGCTGTCTACAAACGATGCACGTCGGGGATGAAACTTGAAATATGGCGTAAACATTTATAGGGTTATTACAGTTTTAAGTCATTTTCTGTAGCTCCCCCTAACTATGGCATGCTCTGCTTCTCGACATTTCGATGCCACTACATTTAACAATTCTACATACAGCTATGTGACCACTGTATAATCTGTTATAAAAGATTGAGCGAACGTATTCGGGCTTGTGTACCTATTGGGTTCATATCCAGCTCTCGTTAACGACTCTGCTTGCTCCCTGGTCTTGGGGAAGCCGTGTATTACCCAACCTTTTGTGACAGCGTCAAGCTGTGCAAGGCGATTTTTTAGCAACTGAAGAACTAAGTCATCGGGGACTAGGAAGTAAAGGCAAAGAAAACGAAACATTTAGTAGCTGTATTTTTGAAGACGACTATAGGGAGCTTAGGCAACAACGACAGCAACGACAGAGAAAACGTCACCCAAAAAGTGAATTCGCTCTGTTTCAAACTTCATTGCTCTTATCCCAACACTATAAATTAGTCAAAAGATGGCTATTATTTTAGAAGTTGAATTCTAAAGAGCTGTATCTGAGTTCACAAAAGAAAAAAGGAAATCGTTGTCATGTGCTCACGTCCTCCATAAAACGTGAAACGAGGAACGTGGAAGTCTCACGTCGTAGTCGTGCAGAGGAGGCAAAGAAATCAACAAAAAAGCGTGATGCACGAGCAAAGTTGTTGTTTTGCTAATCAAACCTATTGCTTTTTTGATGTTCTCGTTGACGTCGCCGTCGTCGTTTCTTAAGCTCCCTAAAATCAACCTCGTCCCCAGGGCGAGTTTTCGCTGGCTTTGTGGGGACGAGGTTGCCCTAATATTCAAAAGCAGGGTGTCCAGCGCCATGGTTGCTCAAAAAAATAGGAAAATAGGAAACTCAGGATTGAGAAAATAGGAAAAATAGGAAACTTTGTATTAAAAAATAGGAGAAAAATAGGAAAATCAATAATACTTTCGTCAACAAAGATAGACTCCCTGCACCCCATCAGGGTTGTAATAAAGGCTACGATTCCTCAGCTTCTACGTTCGCAGGATTTAGATCATCTTTCGAGGCTTAGAAGGAGTGATCAGTAACATTCAGTTTAATTATTGGCCCAGTTACGCTGTAATTAGAATGATATGCTTGATTACAGGTCAAGCAGGGTTCTATCGGGGGTTCTATAAAAATCAAAGGTGATCATATGCAAATTCCCTTCAAGTTGGCGACAAATCTTTGAAAGCTTATCGAACTAGGAGTAAAATGTCTCATGGAAAGCTTTCCTTCCTTTAATCTGCAATTGGTAGATGGTTGAGAATATGCTTGTTTGAGTCAAAGACCACATAAATTTTAAGTACGGAACCAGGCTTTCCGCGGTGGACGCAAAATGACACTGATTTGTTTGGAACCAGATTGTAAGTGTGTCATGGTTAAGTTCCAAGAAGAAGTAACACTCTGCTTTAAGCTATGACTGCAAGACCGGTTTTGCAACCAAAATATTGGATCATTCGTCAGTTGCTTAGGAATAGCTGTTAACATGAACTCACCAAGAGAGCTGGTGACGTAAACTAAACTTGAATCTGATCTTTTCATGTAGCATCCAGAATCCAGCTAGTGATTCAGGGTTCATACAAAAAATTGCAACTATTTTTCAAGGACGTTTTAAGGACCACATTTGATTTTCAAAGACCACCTACTAGGAATATAATTTCACAGATAGTACATAAATGCACATTCCCAGTCTACTCTAATAAGGCTTTAAGGCTTGAACTGTTTGCCTCACCAACTTCTCTACATTTTTCAGTTCACTTGTCTTAAATTGATAGTTAATTATTGCATAAAACATTGAGCACTTTGTGTAAATAACCTTTGAATTCTCTGAGCTATGATTTTTATTCTGTCTTGGACAACCAAAAAGCATAAAAAAAAACTTTCCAGGCCACTACATTTAAAGTTGAAGAAAATTCAAGGACTTGCGCAGAAATTTAAGGACTTTTCAAGGAAAATGGAATTCAAGCACTTTTCAAGGACTTCCCCTTAAATTCAAGGACTTTTCAACACTGTGCGAACCCTGTGATTGGTTTTTCAAACAAGAAGCTGGTTGGATTATTTATCTGACCTGTGTTGTGAGAGGACAACTTGATCCTGTTTTCAGTTTCAAAGATGAACATAAAAGCGAGCAAGACCAATTCAAAATAAAATATAACATGTACAGATTCTGAAATGCAGTTTCAGTGGGCTATGCACAATAATAATTTAACAATATACAATTATTCCTCGAGCTAGAATGGGCTCTGAGTCAACAGCCCATGAAAACAACTTTAGTTAGCAAAATGCGATTCAGCTGCTATTGTTTTGGTTTTTAAAGCCGGCGCTTTGCGCTACTAATGGGCAATAAAATTTAGCCTTGTGGTAGCTCAACCAATCAAAACACAGCATTGATAATAGACAAGCAGTTGGATTATACTAAATATTCAATTATAGTCATGAGAACACTAAAACTACATACAATACATGTACGTGCACTAAAAAATTATACAAAAAGTAACAACATAACAAAGTTGTTAGCAGAACTCCAAAAGGCAATAGAGGTCATGGAAAGGAAAATGTAACTATTATGTTTGCTAATATTAGAACATCAAAGTCAACATACTACTTGTTTTATGATAAATCTCATTCTAAAACATATACAACTATAATTCCATTTTCAATTTTGTTACAAATATTGGCTTCACCGGCTAAAAAATAGGAAAAATAGGAGGTTTTAGTTAAAAAATAGGAGAAAATAGGAAGAGGCTCAAAAAATAGGAAAAAATAGGAAAAAATAGGAACTGGACACCCTGCAAAAGACGCCACCACTTTGAGGCCTTCACTCGTACCCTGTTTACTGAAATCGATCGAACAAAAGGACGGTGTTATCTTCTTACCTAGCATTTTTCGCTCCACATATGGTCTCACAGCCTCGCCAAGCTTTGAATCATCCACAAGGGACTGTTTAATCAGCTCTGTACAAGAAACTAAAAAGCAACAAGCACAACGTCGTTATTTTGAACCTCACATGTGACGTATGGTACCCATATAGGCAACCCGCGTTAAGAGCCTAGTTTTTCGTAATGTCTACTCCATATTACAATACATGTAGCTAAATTAGTCCTTGCTTTCAGGGTAACATAAATGCACCTTTTGTATCAACCATGTATTTGCAGAGATCGATAGCTCTTTACTAATGCCATAACAATGTAAAGACCGTAGGCAGCGACGTAAGTAAAAGAAATCACTTTATGGTACATTTTTGTTCTGAAAACTCATATTTAACTGCTTTGCGTTTTTACTTCAACTGTTTTTAAAGTTCAAGGTGTGGCCAGACTTTTTTTGACACTCTCACTTTTAAATCTGTGAATGAAATTCTACAGTACTACCATTCAATGAAACCTCTCTGCCGTAGTTTCACATGGTGTTATTTATACAGTATGTTGCTCTAACGTTTGAGTCTGTGTATGAGATCCTATGGTATTACTATTCAAATGAAACCTCTTCAGCAGTACTTTCATATGATGCTATTCATTTCGTTTGTCGTTCCAACTTTTGAGACTGTGGACGAAATCCTTTTATGTTACCACTCACCTAGAAACTTCTTTCGCAGACCTGTTGCATAGCACCATTTGTTTCTTAAGATTTTACAAAATTAAAAACCTACTGGTTTTTTCTTGCGAGTTTTTACTTTGGCCACTATTATGACTGAAAGGGTTTTAAAAGTGTCTGAAATGAAGTCGAAATATTAAGAAAACTGAAAACTGACGTGGACTTGCCAACCCAATCTCACAACCAAAAGGAGTTTTACATGGCAGCTTGAACGGATCGACTACGACGGACTACAATTTTTGGCGCAAAAAGAGGCGCTGTGCACAGTATAACGAAGGGTCATAAATTAAATGTTTGCTCATAAACTTTTTGTGTTAACTTACCATTCACCAGACCGTATTTGCTGGCCAGAAGTTCAGCCTGTACACTCTTACCACACCCAATAGGACCCAAAAGAATGAGTCTGGGAGTATGAGGAGCGCTATCTCGGTGATTCATCTTTAGGTAGGCCATCACTACAACAGTGAGATAGACACGTTTGTTGTCATATGCAAAGGTCCCTAACTATATTTAAAGTACACTAGAACTGAATTCACGCAGCAGTTTCACCATTATGCATCAGCGAGTGTAAGCAAATTCTAGTTTTGCCTGCATCAAATCTTGGGAAAATTCTCATGATGCGGCTACTTTAAGCACTTTCAAGTTTTTATATTATCCCTTGGCTTGGAGTTGCCTTTGTTCTAATACCAGTATCTTCTTCTTTGAACCAGGCTGCACTACTTTTAGACTACTGAGTAGACACTCATTTTCCTGAGGGATAGTTGAGCGAACGCAATATGCGGGCTCGCGTGAAAAACGCTGCGCGCGAGGAGAGGCGAGACGCGCAGGAAGGGGAGAAAATTCCTTCCGCGTGTCACCTTCCTCACGGGTGGCGATTACGCGCACTTGGGTAGTTCGCCCGCTTCTTGATCTACTACCCATGAGAAAATGAGGAACGTCTCGTAGTCTATGCCACTTTCTTTTTACGCGTTAAGTGTCGCATGACGCGTGGAGCGTGGCGTGAAAAGGCTGGACGTAATGAAACATGCAGAAAGGTGAAAAATGCTCACTCCTGGGAAAGACTTAATTTTTGTGATGTCGCCACGGAGTGTGACTTATAAAAATATCTGTGTCCCCGACTGGAATTTCGCTCAAGTCTCCCCGAGGTAGATTGATCTTGTAAATCAAATACATTTATCATGTTCATATTATAAATCCTGGATAGGAAATGTTCATTATATAATCTGTGACGTTATACAAAACAAATTAATACCAATAAATGAAAAATAATAACGATCACCTTGTGAAAAGACATCTGTTTTTGGCTGATCAACATTGACAGATTTGTAAATCTTCTCATAACACATTAAAATGCCATCAATATGTCTGCATAAAATTCATATAAACAGCTACGCATTAGTTGCTTACAAAACTTGGCTGTTCAGTGGTGCTCTAGGGGAAAACAAAGACTGTCCTGCCCTGTACAACAGGAGGGAAAGAGGAAACTGGTCGCCTGAGGGAGGGAGGGAGGGATTGTGGAAGACTTTCCTTCCCATCCTCCCTCCCTCATGCCTTTTTTGCATTTTTGCACACACAATTTCTCTGCTCTGTCCCTTTCAAACCCATATCACACGAGTCATTTCATATATTTCCATTAATATTGGGAACTCACAATACTTGCTCTCCAGTTGGCTTGGTTAGCTTAATGGATAGAGTGTTGTGTCCGGTCATTGCAAAAGTCAGGGTTCGATTCCTGGTCAAGTCTGTTCTTTTTCAGGTTCTTTTTCAACCGCCTAGGTTGTTTATTTCACTGCGAGGATCTTTTTTATTTTCATGAAACCTCTGGTGTTTCTCCCTTGCTGCTTTCACGTTTGAATATCAGTTGAAGCAGGCTTCAATCTTACCACTGCTTACCTGTGGTACTCCATCAGTCTTTCAATCATAACTTTCTCAGAGGACTTGGGATCAGGAACAAGGCGCTGAACTACAGCAGCATCAGTAGGAGGGTCAAATGTTGAATGATACACATCTGGAAAAAATGTATTATTATCTTTACAGCTGTTCTACTGTGCATTTTGCTTGTAAGGAATTCAGTGGAAACTCTATAACAGACAGTTCTTGGGGTTCAGATCGAAGATACCAATCTTTATACACATACATTTCCAAACTCTAAACTAAGCAGCTGAATTCCCTTTGTTGTCCCTACTAACTAAAGGAAGGTAGGATAATTGTATTTGAATAAATTATTCGGACTTTGAGCATTCTAAAGAGTGGAAGCTCTATCCAAAAGTTAGAGACCCTTTGCCCAGGGAAGTGGAAATCACCATTGAACATGAGAACATCAAAATGTCCATTGCAGAAACGAGTGAGGAGAGATTGCTGTATTCGCAGGCTAATTGTGTATTTGAGGGCAAATGCGAAATAAAAGCTTCAGGGGCATGTATTCAGAAGAAGAAGAGGCAATTTTGATGTATAAATTTGGGGAATATAACTGTGGTCAGAGGGCTTACTTTGAGACTTTTATGGTGTAACAGCCAAATAATTCTCTAGAATAACTGTAAGTAACTTTATGGTCATCTTGTTATAAATAATTACTGTTGTAATAAATAATAATATCCTACCTCCAGTATCAGGGTCAATTCTTTTGCCCATCACCCTTTCTATCAGGACTGTGTCTCGAGCCTCAAGAAGCACTAAAAATAATCACAATGTATGTTTTTTAAAAATTATACATATCCATTCAAAGCAGATTATACTTTCTGACAGCTAACGCATCACTGCTTGATGAAATGGTAAGGACACATGAAAAAGTTATCAATTAAAATTTAACCATTTACCATTTTAGAACCACAAGCAACCTTATTCCCAGGGCCCTCTCCTACTCGGCCCCCGTGGCGAGTAGGAGAGGACCCTGGGAATAAGGTTGCTTGTGGTTCTTAAATGGCAGGGTAATAGGCTCCTGTAAATGGTAAATGGTTAAACTCATGAAAATGGTGAAATAATTTACTTCGAGTGTAGAATCTAGAAAATTCTACTCTGCAAATCAGTGAGCCCTTATGATGGTAATGTGAGTAAAGAAGAAATAATCTCATATTTAACTTGTCCGTTTAGAGAAGGGCTTGTCTCTTTTTAGTTTAGAAACCAAAGAGAAAGTATTGAAAAAAGAGCAAGTTATCAAACCTTACCAAAATGTTTTGGCATTATTCCCTCTGCTTGTAGTGCTTGAGCCTAGAGATTGTAACAATAAAAAATAGAACTTGTTTAAATCTCACATGGACAAGTGTATGAAAAGTTACATGTGAAAACCAATAGCTTTGGGGAGGGGTAGGTGTGCAGTTTCCCAGAAACATAATTATAATGATCCACTCAAGTGAGGTTAGCCTCTTTTTATTTCAATCCTTTTACATTCGTAGACTACAGAAACAACTGTTTTTTCTCCCATACAAATCCTTATATTCTGAACGTTACACAACAGTGCTGATGGTCATATTTCGAGCTTGGACCACCTGTGGTTCCACTGGACACTTATAAAATTCAAACTCCCACTCTAACAAACCCAATGCAATAATAAACCCCAACCCCACCCAGAAAAAATAATAATAAAAAAATCATTTGTGTATTTACAGGTCTTTTCCAGGGTAACATTAAAAAAACAATCCCATGCAAATACCATATTATTTAAATAAAAGAAAATAATGTTATAAAAGCCCTATACTTATAAACTAAGTTGAGAAGAAAAACTGAATAAGAAACCTGTTCTCTTGTTTGTGGAAAAGCCTCAAGCAACCAGCCCTGCAAAAAAAGAGGCAAAAATCAGAGTCCCCTGTGAGAAGTTCTAAATATTATAATGTGCCATTGGTTCTCTTTGCTCCAGGACAACAGATTTTTCTATGTTTTGAGCTCAAGCTAACTCAATGATTACTATTTTGTTTCTGTACAGTCAGCCATGAAAAATGCACTTTATTACGTGAACCATAAAGAGGAGACCTTCAGTGCACTAGTCTTACTCTTGAAAAGTGAAATACATATACATGTACAGTCAAACCTCTGCTAATGTCCACCTTTCTACGACGGCCACTTTTTTTCGTCCCAGCGGACAAAAAATCAATACACTGACTTTTGTTTAAAACCTCTCTATAATGGCCACCTCTTTACAATGAGTACTTTCTTCCGTCCCCAAGGTGGCCATTGTAGAGAGGTTCAACTGTACCGGTAATTGTATTGCATGTATACAAAGGTCCCAATTATGTTGAGTTTGAGTCCAGACTGATTTGTTCTTGGAATCCCAAGTTAATTCCTTGAGAGGTCACACTTGTTCTCTTAATTTTGGAAATTAAAATTTTCTACAATTTAATGAAACTACAATGTATTTTAGTGGACTGCCTGAAAACAAGCGGGTGTAGCAACGTGCATGTACTCCCATCATACACCGAGGGTTATTTAATTATGTTTCTTTTAAAAACTGTTTATGTAACTACATACATTTGTATAGCGTACCTTACTGATGCAGTCTTCTTTGGAAAGTCTTTCTTTTATCAAGGTGACCCAAACATGAGTGGGAACTGACTGAAAATGAAATAATTGGCTCTCATTAGTTTTGTGCAAAATGTAAAGGAAAATTGAAAAGGAAAATTGAAACGAAAAAGAAATAGAAATAAAATCATAAATTACGGGTAATTAAAACCAAAAGTAAACAGCTATATTCACCCTGTAAATGCTAGGTAATTAATTAACAAAACTTTTCGAATGAGTATTACATTTTTTTTATGTATTTGTGAATTGAACAGTAATTTTGTTACCTCTTTGGCTGACATATACTCTTGAGCCTATAAAATATACATTAAAAATAATCAAATTAAAAAAAAACATTTTTGCTCAAAATATTATACTGGTATAAAGACATAAACTAAAACCAGAAGCAAGATTTAGTTTATTTGCTCATGCAAAATGGAAGTTACAAGCGTGCTTTTATTCAATCAATACATTAAGCATGACATCATCAGAGCCTTGCCAAGGTTCAGCCACTTGAATAAAAAGGGAGACGGAAGTAACTTCTTTTTCAGTTATTTTGATGCTTCACTTTTAGACCATAATACAGCCAGAATATTTGTCAATCTAACTTTTACATGTGCAATTAATCCTATGGTAACCTTTTAACTGAATCCTCTTTGAAATCTACATTTTTGCAGAAAGGAAATTTCTAATGCTGGCAATGCCACTATCAGACAAAGAGGGTTTATGCCAGGGCAAAACATTGAACTTTTCATGACCCCCTGTACAGGAGGCAAACCGAATTGTAATTTGGGTCAAATGAATAAGTTAAAGCAAGTCTGTTGGGTTTGATGCAAACTTGAATGAAGCATGACGGAGCAATCAGACATGATCATCTGAAGCAGTCGGATAGAATGAGTCGGTCAATCAAAACTCATTCAAACAAACTAAACTAACACAGACATCAAACTTTTCAGGAATGTAACCCAGCCAGTTTGGTTCGTTTCGTCTGGCCTTGGCTGGCCTAAGTTGCATGAATTGAACCCAGCAAGACCATCTTCTCTTTAGACCAATATTGCTTTATCAACTGAAGAGCCAACAGTGTAGCTTAAGACAATACAGTTGTACAGAACTTTAGGCTTATTACTACTTGTACCTTTTTTGCTGCTTTTGAATCTGATTCTACCACAAGATTATCAGGTGTAATATGCACACAATTGAAATGTTTGGCGACCATCACAGACTGCAATGAAACCATCAAGAACTTGTCATCTTCACAAATCGCCTTTACTAGAATGGCCCAACCCTTTTCATGGTATAATGTCTCTGTTTATGTTGCACTTTAAGAGAAACTCAACGGGGCTTTGGCAGTTATTTGGTTGTTTGTGGCTTAAATTGCCTTTCATCCACAATGAATCTTCCTGTAATAGGCCGTTTGCACGATGATGTCTTTCTACTTCTAAGACCAGAATTCACTTTATTTTTACATTAATATTTAAATTTGGTAAATCCTAAAGGATTCTGGTAGTAGTAGTAAAATGATGCAATTGAGCAAATTAATGGTCTGTTGCAAACAAAAAAATAAGTTACCATAAATTAAGAGTAATGGCCAAAAGGCAAAGCAGTATATCTTGATTCACACTATTTACTACAAAATGAAATTACCATAGTTCTTTTTCCTGCTGCTGGAGGTCCATGAATTATAATCTGTGGAACTAGTATTAAGAGTAACAAAAATTATTTAGCATCCTGTTTATTTCTTAAACTTTTATCAAAGATTGAAAAGAAATATGTGTATAAAAAAGGTTACATCTACAGCACTAATAATAATTACCAGTAATGGTCTAGGCTTTAAAGGTTTTTCAATAACACAAAACCTGTATAGATTACTGTACATTTTTTCCTTTATGTGGAAGGCATTCAGTGGTAAGTGCTTTACGGCAAGGTTTTTGGCCACTAAGAGTTGTACAGCCTCATGTTTAAAGACATGAAGTAGGAAAATACCCGTATTAGATTTTTGAACTCTTAATTCATGTTTTTTGGGTGATAAAAATGTCATGCACTCCGACTTAATGGAAAACAAAACAGCGGTACTAAACAAAGAACACCTTGCTAAAATTTGACATTGTGAACCTGCAAACGTGTAACTGCAAATAATATTAATTGCAGTTTGCGGTTACCCATGAAAAACCTGATGCCAAAGGTCTCTATTAGATTTGTTACACCTGGTGGTTTAGCCTGCGAAAACATCCGTTTCTCCTTGCTCTTCGCCACTGGGGACGTTTCGCGTGGAGGAACGCCTGCGATTAAGAGACAGAAATTCCATTCTGACGACGTAAAATCTGTCTGGAATCTGGTCATAAGCACTGAGTAGTTACATTGTTTGAGCTACTGTTTACAAATGACAGACAAAAGACAAAAGGCCACAAAGGTCAAATGTAAACGCGAAGAATCTCTAAAAAAACAGTCAATATTGTGGAATATAGTCTTCTCTAGAAGAGTTTCACTGGAGCTTGTTGGCAAATGAACACAACACTTTACCAAAATCAACCAGAAGACAAGTAAAATTGGACAAATTTATATTTGGAACCCCATGACTACCGGATTTATTATGTAAACATTGATTTGCATCATCAGTATGGAATTTCTGCCGCTGAGTCGCAAACATTTCTCCATGCAAAACATCCCCAGCGGCGAAGAGAAAGGAGAAATGGATGTTTTTGCAGGCTACTGGTTGTTCTTCTACATACGTTTGAGTCACAATTTGTCAAACCTTAGCCTGAGAAAACAGCCAACATTTCGCGACGCCACTACTGGTTTCCCCGCGAAATGACATCTGAGAAATGAGCGCAGAAATTCCATACTGATGACGTGTCACTACCCAGATTGGTTGAAGCAAATTCCCCTTGTGGCACGACCAAAACATTTGACCTGAAAGATCCCTCTCCTTCTTGAAAATTTCCATGACACTCCAAGTAACAAATCTAATATCTCCGTGTAACAAATCTAATATCTGGCAGTTAGATTGCAACTAGGCTGTCTTTCGACTTGGTGGGTAATCTACCTCCAAGGAGATCTGCATAAAAATATGATTGACTTGATTTCTAAATTAAATTTGCAATCTTACCACCGCCATCTTGGCCCAAAAGTCCTATCAAGTAAGACAAAGGATCTGCAGGTTGTTCTATAACTAGCTTGGTCAAGAGCCACTGCAAAAACAAATACAAAAATTATGAAATACTCAGCTCAAATTGTTCCTCAAACTTGTCTCACAGATCTAGACTTCCTTGAGGATTTCACAGTCAGTCATTAAAAATTATCATGACATGGTTACTCACTTCTTGTCAACTTCATCAATTGTCTATAAAAATCACATAATATTTAGAATATTCTAATTGCAGACCTCTGAAAGCTTAAAGCGGTTAAACTAAGTTTTACAGCAGCTTTTTAGCTTTTACAGGCGGCTGAGAATTAATAATTTGTAAAGAGCCATCTTATTTACAAGCGCACACTTCGACCCATAAGTAAAAGTACATTAAAATGTCACCTCATAAATCTGAAAAATTCCATGTTTCTCTGCATAGTTTGAGAATTCAGGGGGTATTAATAATGGTTTCTTCGTTGCGTCCATCTTGAATTTTCCCTCGCAGTTACTACGATAAACACGAGCCTGCATTGACTTTGACCAGTTGCAAAGTCTTGGTGTCCATGGCAACTTTACCAGACATCCACACACTGTAGTTGCAAGACGGACGCCTCATGAATAGCAGTGAATTTTGAAATTATTTGACACGATTTTATTTTAAGGAAATCGTTACCCTGTACGTAAGGTAAGTAAAACCCCAGTATTAAACTGTGAAATTGTATAACTGTAAAAAAATCTCGTTGATTTGTGTGATCCTATCATATTACGAGCGCGCGTTGTCGCGCGACGATTGTTGCTTCTTGAGGCAGAGATTTGAATTTCTTTTTTCATAGAAAGTCTCTAGCGATTCGATTAGTTTGATCAAATATCTCAAATGTGAAATAAATGTACCCGAAGTAACCGAGATTGA
The DNA here is from genome assembly GCA_964035705.1 of Porites rus. Lineage (NCBI taxonomy): Eukaryota > Metazoa > Cnidaria > Anthozoa > Scleractinia > Poritidae > Porites > Porites rus. The sequence continues at coordinate 39,743,527 of OZ037994.1, forward strand.
AAACGCGACGTTAAAAATGGTAAAAATAGCAACTTCTTGGGAGATCATGTTTCATTTTATGTACACACACAACGGGGTCTTCACTTGTTGGTGTGTAAATAAAATATTTCAATGCTTTCTTTAGCATTATTAACAGTCACAAGTGGTATTAAGATATCTTTAGGATAAACCGGTAGCAACGTTTTAGCAGGATGGCAGGTGCCTGGTTGTACCGGTCTTGAGGATTTTGTTCCCTCAATGGAATTTAAATCTGTCGGACAATCTCACAGATGTTTTTTCCCTGTTGAATTTCCTTGCGTTTTCTATTTACAGACAGGAAGAGTAGTGTGAAAATAAAAAACTTAAATAATTTCAAGATGAGCAAGGAGCATGTCACACTGGGTGTCCAAAGAGAATCGCTTCTAAACAACCCTCTTCTACAAAAGGTAAATAAACACCTTGAATTTTTCTAAACAATGACAAATTTCCCCGTGTAAATCAGAGGGTATTTTATTTGTGGGAGATTTGACAACCGTTACATTAGTATAGCCCACACCCCCTTCTACCAAGATGAATTTCCTTTGATGGGCAGCAAAGTGGGATTGCATGACCAGGATTTGGACAGGAGCCAGTTTAGCCTGCACACGTGACTGAGTGTAAAGTCTAAATGGGTTAAGTGGTTAACGCTGAGGGCATAAAGGTCAGTACACACTGGGTGACAAGTTGCAGCAGCAAGTTGCAGTGACAGATCATTCCGCGTGTAGAGGTCCAGCGACTAGTTGCAGCAACATGTGGCAGCGATACATCGCAGTGACAAATTGCTTTGTGTGTACTGGAGAAATTTTTGAAAATCTTTGTCTCTGCTACAGAATTTTGTTGCCGCAACAAGTCACACAAATTTTGTCTGATTTGATTTTTTGCAACATAAAAAAAAAAAAAAAATTTATTGCTTATAGCGCGCAAATTAACATTCGAATATGATCAAATGTGCGTAGCGTGCATATCACTGCGACAAAATTCTCCAGTACATACAAAGCGATTTGTTGCTGCGATGTGTCATTGCGAGATGCTGCTGCAACTTGTCACCTCGTGTGTACTGACCTTATAACCTTGACCCTGTTTATTTTTCAATTGCAGTAGTTTTAGGTTTCTCATTTGAATTCTAATTTGTGATTCTCTCTAGTCTGTACTTGGAAGACCACTTAGACGCTGTTTTACCCTACCCCATGATGGCTTCACCTATGGAAAGGCAAACGAAGGAAAAGACAGCGGTGCTGCGGATGGTAAGATTGAACAATTTTTCCTGAACTGGGAAGGATCTCTCTGGCCCCTTCCCTAAATTCTGTCATTCACTATTTGCAAATCTCCCTCAAAACACCTTGTTTGCCCCACCCCATCGCCCCCAAAAAAGAAGTGCAGAAGCATTGTCTTTGATTTACCTTGAAACAACTTAATACCCAAAGAAAATTGAAAACAAATGTAGTGCAAACACTAACAGTAGAAAAGGAGATATTAGGGAGCTTAAGCAAAGACCTTTTGGAGCAATGCTCGTCAAACGGAAGTGAGGCCTTCTTCCTTTTTATATGCCTTAATGATGGCAAATTTGTATTGCTAAGTTTCTTTTCTCTTACAATGACGATTTACCCAAGAGTGTCAACCAAACCACTACCCAATGACACAAAAAGTCCACTTCTGGTTGATGTCCATCCTCCCTATTGATATTTTGTAAGCTACTGCAGTTAATCCCTGGTGTTAATATTTTTTAAGCTAAGTGTTCATGGCATGATGTATGCTTTTCAATTTCAGCCCTTGTATGGAGATCAGCTCCTCCAGCTCAATTACTGTATCTCAAAGAGAAAAAAGCTCCAAGAGACTTTATTGGTTTAAATAAGGCAGCTGTGCAAGCAGGGCTTACAACAGCGCAAGAACATTTCCAGTACCGTGCAACTCATGATATGAGAAGAAAAGACTCCGGGAATGAGAAAACATCACTCAAAGTTAAAAGAATTCCACCAACAATGGTGTTTGGAATTCCAACAAAGTAAGCACATCATTATTATTCTGCTTCTAATCATCTCAGGTGCATTATTAGATCCCACTTATTGTCACTACAACTGCATTTAAATCACTTTGGAAAATTTATCAGTCTTAGTTACAGTACATTAAAGTGTTAGAAAATCTAGTCCATTTTGTTGCATGACTTTGTTGCTTAATGTTGTGACTTCTTCACGCAAAAAAGTCAACTTTTGGGCAAGCCTACTGTAAGTGCTGAAAGGGTTACCTTTTTTTACCAAGGTCTTTACTGGTAAAAAATCACCTATTTTTCAATCTAGACCTTCTACACCAGTTTATAACCTTCTGGGACATAAATACCAGGACCTATGGTTAGAGGAGAGACGTAAGGCAGAGGAAGCTACGAGGGCCAGACAGGAGCAAAAGGTATTCTTGAAAATAATATTACAATAATGAACATTGTGGTACTGCAGTGCTACTATCATACTGCTCATCTCCCTGTGGTGGTAAATATGTTATTTTAGAACTGTAATACTCATTTAATTCCTCTTTTTTATTTAAAAAGCAAAATTCCCGTAACTTATTTTACCCACAGAGACATGTTGATAAGACCATCTACGAGACAAGGACTTCACGACTCAGAAAATTTCAACCTCCAGTTGATTCTGCACCACTGTGGCACATGCCCAAGTTTGAAAAGGTATTACATTATTACCATAATAATATTATTTTTGTAAAGTTACAGTGAACATAATTCTGGAATAGCCGAAACCTTTGAATGGTTCCTTAAAAAAACTAGTAGTGCTTATTGCATATAATAACAGTTATTGCTTTTAGAGTTTTTAGTTTTAGTAGGAGACAATTAAATTTTTATTATAGAGGTCTTTTTAAGCTTAAATTCAGCCTTTCCGTTACCTTTTAGTTAACCTTGAATAGCCCATCATAATATAATAATAACTATTATATATCCCATTCAAGGGGAAGTAGTGGTTAGAGAGAAACAATAATAGAGTTAGCTCCACGGGGATAGAAAAGAGTCCCATCAGGTCATCTGGGACAAGTAGTTTTTCTTGCTGGGGAAGTAGCTGTTAATTTAAAATCACTTGCCTGATGTTTCAGGCAAGTCATCCTCAACTAAATCAAAATTGCTGAAACAAGCAAGTGTAGGTGCCCTGGGTAAGCAAAACATGAGAGATGCTTGCCCAAGGGACTAGCTACATGAAGAATTCAAGTTTTTTTTAGTGCTGCTCTCGATCTGTAGACCACAGATGAAATTCCTCCTAACAAGTGTATATATCAGGCTATCAGGCTCTAAATTAATGCTGCTGTAATTTTTCTTCACAGGTCCCTGCTTATCTCAGCACATTCAGATCTGACAAAGCAAAAGACGCTGCTTTTAAACATCACGCCACAGACAGTACTTCACGGCGAGGAGCCTTTGGTCATGGAATATATGAACCTGCAAAAAGCTAAATATGCTAAAGACTGACATAATGTTTTTAAGTTAAGAGTGTAAAAAAAGAAAGTTTACCTATACACTGCAATTATTTCTTCACAATTAGATTAATTTTGTTCCTCTAACATAATGATTTTTTTGGCACATTTATTTTTTGCTTTGCATCTCCTATCAACACTCAAAATTTAATACAGCCTAACTCTTTTTAATCTGTTTATTGCACTTGTTCATTTTAGAGTGCAGCAATCCATAATGGTAAACCTGCTAATTTGATTGTAAACAGTATACTGAGCAACAACAAACAGCTGTGGAAGAGGCTGCTTTCAGAACTATTAAAATATCCAACTATATTTTTTTTCAAATCTTCACTACTCAGTTACAGCTAGCTGTAATGATTTAATTTAAACCCAAATCTTTATTCAGAAACCTGTCAAACAAGTGTAAATAATAATATAACTTAGTGAATGAAAAAATAGAACTCAAGAAAGAAAACTGAATAAAGTTAATTCATTGACTAAACCTTGAAAACTTATTGGAAAAGTATCATGCATTACTGTACCCTATTTGTCCAATATTTTGTGTACTTTATTCAACTAAACCATATTAATACTACTGGATGCTTCACCGGGTAGCTACTATGTAGAGAAACCACTAAAAAGTATGGAAAAGCAGAGTGCTTAATCTTAATACATGATTTTTTTACCTTGAGTTTTGATAATGATATTTTTTAAAGTACAATTTTGAAATACCTTATAGGGTTCATACAGACTTTTGGATCCAAAATTGAAGACTTTTTCCAGACTTTTTTCAAATCAATAATTTCTTTTCAAGACAAAGCTTTTTTCACCATGTAAGTTTGCAATGCAAGGATGAGATTGAATAAGATTTGACCAAAACAAAAAAATTGCACACATAAAGTCGGCTTGTTGTAGCTTTGAAAAAAACTCAAGACTCTTTGCCATTTTTCCAGACTTCCATTACATGTACAGTGAATACCCCCATCTACAAATAACTGTAACTCAGAGTAAATTTGAATTTTCTATGGGATCTTACAGCAAAGACAAATTAACCCCCCACCCCCCCCTCCCCCCCCCCCTGAAAAGAAAAGAGCTAACTGCCAGAAGTTGCTCAGGCAAAGGAGGGAAACCTCTAGCTGCTTGTTTGCTACGTCTTGTGTGCCTAAACAGATTGCTTTTTCAACAAACAACTGGATGGTGTTTAATTGAATAACATGTTCAGGAAGCCAGTGGTTTTGCCCCATAGTATAAAAAGTTAGCCCCTTATTAGTGAGCAATGTAAGAAATTGCATTCACCTCATAGTGAATAAGCCCTGTGAAGAGACAGCCCCATGAAATGCTCAGAATGAACGCTACAATGATCCATCAATCATTTTGATTTTAACTGCTGCACACACTTTTTGCCAAAGATTGCTTCGATTTCAATCATATGGCATTCCATACTTTCCATACTTTGCTAATATTTTACACTTGCAGTGTGGAAAGGTTCAATGTTTCAAGATGGTTAAACTTGACCAAAATGAGCTTTTTACCTCACTCTTTTTTTAGACATGAATGTCTAACACCATGGGGTGATCTGGAAAAGTAGGGGGCAAACTTGAAGGGGCTAATTCACTAGGGGAAAACAGTTAATATTCATGTTTGTGATAAGGCGCTATGGAATATGTGTACCTTGCTCCTACTATTAAACAGTTAAGCACATTGAAGCAAGTTTTTGGGTTTATACCTTATTAATTTTTAAATTATTTTCCCTGAAATTTTGTTTTCTTAGGTGAGGGCTCTTCAGTTGAAGTTTTTTCTTCTTTCTTGGGTGACCTTTTGAAGTATGAAAAGAGAGTCCCAGCAACTGGCTTCTCCTTTTGTTTGGATCTGAAAGTACATTGTATTTCCTAATATTAAAAAATGTGAATCATGGATTATTTTCTTGTTAAAAAAATTACCCCTACAGTGTCTTCAGTACTTGTAAAGATGATAGCTATAATGGCTGCAGGGCTCTAAATAATGGAAGGTCAACGGATAACATCAATAATGTCTAGCTAGTATGGTAACTTGACTGGCAAAAAACTTCACTCGCTGTTCATGTTGACTGGTCGTGAACACCCTTATTCTAGAAAAAATAACCAAATCCTCACCTGTAAATCTTAGATTTTGTCTCTGTAAAAATACACAGTCACGTTCACAAATAGCAAATTACACATAGATTTGTTTACTTTTTTCCCAATCTGATATTTTGACCATTCAAAAACAACATTTGACCAAACCAGAATTTCTTTGAGATTTGACCAAGCAAAAATTTCTTTGTGTCCGACCACTGTCCGAAAATCACTTTGAGCCTCAGGCTTCATGGCCCAAGGTTTTTACTGCAGAGTTCCCTACATTTGTGCGAAGACTGAGAGCATCATCCAAGACAGATCTCCTCTTTCTTTCCTGGAGTACTGGTTTTAAGGGTGCCAGAGACACATCTGTCACACCTGCCAGTGGAAGCATACAGTCCCACTGTAAGCAGGTCAGGGAGGGCTTTGCTGCCAGGAATAATGTATTGGCTACTCTACAAGGGCATTTTTAGAGAACAAGAGCTCATTCTGACAACTACCCCCAGCATGAAGTATACAATTAACAGTGCTGGGATTCAGTTGTTTAATACAATCAACTCTCTCTCTCTCTCTCTAAGATTAAAATCACTGAGGCTACCACTATGTTGTACCTTAGAGATGTGCTATAGGGGTTTTCCATTAAGAGGGAGAGAGGGGATTGTATGCCTACACAGCTAAATTCATATTGACCTCAAGGGTTATTAGTAAACAGTCAAAGCTGCCTTATTCTATGGACACCTCTGGGAGTTATGAAAAGTGGTCATGGATGTAAAGAAAGGGAAGTGAATAGTAAAGTCCAAGTTGCAGAGAGACCTACGAAGCCTAAGACCTACCTTAAAAAGTAAAGACTTTTCTGCATAATTTTTTGCGGGGGGGGGGGGGGGGGGGCAAATTAAATAACTTTATTAATTTTCGCACTTAAATAGTGAATACAAAACAAAAACACTGCAAAAAGTTTACATATTACTTAAAAAACACTACAAAACAAATAAAGTTAAAAAATCTGAACTCAAGGAAATTCACAAAAACAAAACTTTCCGACTCAAAAATGTTTGTAAGCTTTTGAGATCTGGTCAGATGTAAATTACTATCCAAGTCCCATACTATTGAAATGGGACATTTTGTGTCAAATATATAGCACATTTCTAGGTTGGAAGAAAACAATGTCTCTCACCCACATTGTTCTCAGATATTGACAATCCAGTGGTGAAAGAGAAGCAACCAATATAGGATGAAAAGTGGAGATAAGAGGGCAAAGTAACCTAGAAGGGCTATCAAAAGACCAAAAAGGGCAGTTTTTGTCCCCAGTAACAGAATATGAGGACAACTTTGCAAAAGACAGCTGTGATTTAGAAAAGATGAGCATCATGTAATTGACACCAATGACTGCAAGCCACTGAAACAGTCTCCTCGCCCAAAACTACCCTATAGAGAAGAAGTTATCACTCAGTAGCTGGAAGAGTTACTAGCTAGAGGCTGGATTGAACCATTTCAAAGTCCTTGGAGCAATCTTTTGGTAAATTCTGGGAAACACAACAGGACATACCATACATGCAATGACTTAGTTGACAAAAAAGGATGACACACTACTACCTTGGAGCAATAGTATATTAGAGGCCTTGGATGGAGGCTCAGTGATTTGGCCGATGCAAGTGAATCTAGGACAGGTTTAAGACGGCCTTCTCAACTCCTCAGAACTCAGTTAATGAAATAATGACACTCAATGGTTTACCATTTTAAAAGTCCATGGAACTGTTCTTTGGTACTTCCCAGGGAACACATCAGGGTATACCGTATGAGAATTGGCTACTGCAACTTAATCAGTTGACAAAGAGGGATGCCATACCACTACCTTGGACCGATGACATGTTAGACGTCTTTGGTGAGGGCCAAGGTTTTAGCCAGAAGGGTGTCCAGCCGTCCTATGGACGCCCATTTTTGGAAGAAACACAAGGAAAATTCGCCTAATCTCTTATGCGTTTTGGAAAAACATGCCTTCTGGACGGCCAGTTTTCAATGTCTGGCTAAAAGCCTGGTGAGGGCACATTTGCTTTCCAGCCTGGGTACTGGCAGGTGCAAGTAAAAGTAGATGATAGGCAGAAGACTGTCTTCTCTACTCATCAGACACAATACCAATGGAAAGTAATGCCTTTTGGATTGACAAACGGACCTGTAAGGATGCCATACCACTAGCTTGGACCAGTGACATGTTAGAGGTCTTAGGTAGGGGCCCAATTGTTTTCTAGCCTGGATTTGGCCTTTGGGTACTGGCAGATGCATGTAAAAGTAGATGATGGGCTAGAATGCCTTCTCTACTAATCAGGCACATACCAATGAAGATTAATGCCCTTCGGATTGACAAATGGACCTGAAAGCTTCACTCAATTAATGAATTTGGCATTAAATAGCCTTACCTGGACCCATTGTCTAGTGTATTTGGATGACATCATCATCTGGGCTGTAACCTTTAAACCATTTGCCCCTGGGAATTTTGCTGACAAACGCATTTTGAAGTTAGTTGAGTGGTTTTCTAGTCATTGTCTGGCTATTAAGAGCTAAAACTTACCAGAAAGCTGTTTGCAGGTCATTAATTTCACGGCCCTCTGATCCACATGCAAAATATTGGCTTGTGAAGTTCGGGCATGCGCAGAAAGTAAAATTTCGCTTTCTTTCCTCCCCTCTTCTTTCTCTTTTCTTGCCTTATTTTTTCCCTTGCTGGGCATTCAGTAGGCTTCATTTTGGTGGGAAACGTTTTCAGAAAAGCTGTTAGGTTTTGGGATTGGATGAAAAGGTAGGTGGGTAGTGAAGCAAGTTTTCACAGAAATTTCTGGGTCAATGTTACATGGTTTTTTGGCTTTTTCTCCAGTCTCCTTGACTTAATTGTGGTCATTCTAGTATGGTTTAAAAGATCTCTTCACCCTGCACAAGTTAGCGGACAAAGTTGTTCTTAGCTATTAAAACTGATGATGTCACAACCGGTAGGAGGGACCTGCTCCGCACAAGTGGTCATGACAAGGGCATAAAACATACGGTGTATCAAACTGGTGATTAAGTGCTGCAAACAAATTCCATTTACAGTGGGAGGGACCATTTGAAAAAGTGAACCGTGTCAAGGACAGAACAGATTGGTTGAAGAAAGCTAGGGCTAGGGTACATTCCAAGAGATCTCACACAGTTCATTTCAACAACTGACAATTGCACCAGAGAATGTAGGAAGAAAGCATAGAGGAACCAGCTGCTGCCTAACAGGCACCCAGTCAGCAGAGGCACCTATGATTTGCCCACGGGTGACCAAAATTTCAAACACGGGGCCCCGCCTGGGTGCCTAAAACTTATGATTCTTATGCCAACTTCTGGTGAATGAATGACAAAATTCCCTGCTTATTCTGCACTTGTGAAATGCAAGGTGGAAGCAAGGAATGTGAATGAGTACTGCCAACGTCAAGGGAGGTGGAGTCAATAGAGCCTGATACTTGGGGTTGCACTGAGCTAAGGATGAGCTTTTGACAAGATTGTTGATGTACCAGGTGTGAGTGAGCATCGGTCCTGCCTTGCTTATACAGCTCTCATGGGAGAACTGGAACAAGGTGATTGATGTGTTCAGGAAGTAGACATGTTGGATACAGAGGGAGGTGGACTAACAGAAGATTTTCAAAGTGGTTACTCAAGAAAATACAAAAAAATACTTACAGATCAATTGGTTGGATACACTCTGGGGATTTATTTCTAGAGTTGTTAACAACCGAAGAGACTGGATGCCATTCCAAACAATCTTTGGGTTTAACAAGCTCGAGTGCCTTAAAATAAACAAACATAAGATTAGTTGTAGCTCCAAATTTAAATGAACAAGTTACAAAAAGCGGATAAAATAATACCTGCAATGCAAAATAGCAAATTTGAATCCACCAGGACATTGAGTAATTTTGCTTTTTAGTGGACAAAAATCTTGTGCCAGATTAATTTAAAGCATATTGCATTCTTTCTTTCATTTTTCAAGGGCTAAAGATGTAATAAATCATCTGTAGTAACACCAAAAAAAATTCTCATGGCAGCCCGAGAAAATGAATGTTAAATTTCACAAAATTACACCTTACACATGAAATTTTTAGAATTTTACCTGTATAATAACAATTCCTGTGAAATTTTACATTTATTTTCTTGGACTTCCATGAGAAATGTTCTTTGGTGTTACTACAGATTACCGTAAAAACTTGTGTATAAGCCGCACCTTTTTGCCGAAATTTTGAGTCAAAAATCGCGGGTGCGGCTTATACACGAGACCATTGCTCTCAAAGGGAGTAAACTGGCTTGTAGGGGTCACAAATTGAAATGAAAACCTTCAGTAAATAAAGATTAAACATATTGAAACCTGAAACGGCCATCCCGTGATGTATCATCAAATAAACAATGGAAAAAGACTCTTAAATAATTCTTTTGTTTTAACCTGATAACGCGAAATCAAAGCAAAATAACACGGCTTTCCAAATAAATCACCCTCGCAAGACAACAACTTACCACTATTGAAATCGGTGAACACAAATAAATAAATCAATGATTACCAAAACTCCCCGTAGCCGAAGAGATTATTAACCATTATTTCATACTGAGCGATATCCTTTGTTCCTATGTAACATTGTGACATTGGCAACATTAGGAAGATTGATTATGGTACACTCACAACTTCTCTCTTGTCTTTAAGTTTAGTACGCAAATTGTGATGTTGTGATGCTCACAAATTGCAAGGCCCAATCCCCCACTCCCCAAATCGGGCACCAAGTGTTATTTTCATTCCATCGTTCCATTTTCATTTCAACTGTGGGCTTTAGCAATGAAGAGAACTGTTGTCTTTCGCAGGAAATGGGGAAATTGATTAAAGAGAACCTTTTAAAAGGTATTTTCAGAGTTGATTAACTTATTTAAAATGTCACTGCAAATACACAACATTAAATTTCCTCAAGTTTATTTGTGAACATTTTGATGCGCGAACAAACGATCACCTTTTTTACAAAAGCGCATTTTTGGTTTGTTTTTTTTTTTCAAAATCATGCTTGAAAGTTGGGGGTGCGGCTTATACACGAGTGTGGCTTATACACGAGTTTTTACGGTAAAAGATTTTACTACAAATGTACCTTTCGCCAAGGAACTTCTCCATAATCTAACCACTGCCGCACTTCCTCTTCACCATCTAAAATAGCCTACATTACAATAAAAATATAACAACTTCCATGAAGAAAAAGTTAGACAAAACCAACTGTTTGTTTGTTAGTACTTATAAAATTACAGTCAAGCCAGGACGAGCCTTCCCCATAAGTTTTCATTAAATTATGTATTAATTATTTGAAAAATGAACCTGCATCCCTGTATGCCTACATAATTATGAGCTGTGAATGCTCACATGAGGTAGTGAGAAAATTAATAAAGAGGATTTGGAGTGAGATGAAAAATCCTGCTCAAAAGTAAGAGAATATAATTATAACTCTATAGAAGTTTTATCAGTGCATAAAGGCTTACCGGCATTCGATCATGAAGCCAGTCAAGTGATGGAGTTGAATTCACTGTGATGATTGTATAGGAAAACAGATCTCTGACTTCACCTGAAACATCCTGAAAGTTTTACAAAAGACAGAATAATCAAAGGAAATCTTCCTTTGAGAATGTATCAGGACACAGTTGAGTTGGGTGCCATCATAGTTAATTGAGTGGAATGGTTATGAAACCCGTCAGACTCCTTTGTTATATGTTTTTGTGGACCTGAAAGTGCACAACGTTCAAAAGAATTCCTATCATTTTGATTGTATTGACCAATAAAAATGTTGCATTAATTTATTCCGTAACAATTTGCAAACAGAAAACAAAGGATTGTGCACTTTCAGGGTGCTTCCAACATAAACTGCAGCACTGTTGTTTTTATCATTGATGTTTGTCGCTTTTCATAACCAGTCTCCTCTAATAACTATGGTGCCATTAATTCATTTATACCTTCAACAAGTCTTTAATAACACCCCAGTGAATAGTAATGACTCATAACCTAACAAACTGTGTTCAGCCACCTTTATCTTTTAGTATGATGGCCACAGATGCACACTTGATCTGTACTGAGTTGGCCTGCTCATCTAAGATTAACAATAGATTTGTTTCCCTAACCTAGCTATAAGATTTTCTTTAGAAAATATAATAAAAAATACCTACTTTTGGTGCTTTCCAATGATCAAACAGACCAGCCATTGTTAAAAGTCTCTTTTCTCCCCATTTTGCTGTGTCCTCTTTTTTCATTGAAGCCAGCTCCTTATCTTCTGTATCATCTTCAGAGATATTTCCTTCCTCTTTTGGTTTCACTATTCCATCTCCTTTGAAATAGATATAATAAGGTTGTTTCTTTCCTTTCTTAACAGTTTCCCACTCAAAGAACCTGTAAGTAAACATATAACTATTAAATATTTTAAATAAAAAAGTGCAATTCTGTTAACAACAATGCCCCAGACCTAATTTTAGGTAGGTGGCCTGGGGAAATGGGAAAAGAATTTGACAATTTTTGTAATGCCAAAGTAGCCACCGTTCCAATTGATCACAGCCTCACAAAATCCCCCACCCTTGGCCCTTCATAATAGCCTGATGACTTAGTTTGCAATCAAATTTTACCAAACTTTGTTATAACTGCTTTTTATTACTCAGCTTACTGATGTGTATGAAAATAATGTAATGCATTAATGGATAGCCACAGGGCTGTCCTCAAGTAGCAGCTGGTGTTCCCTAGCAACTTACAGCAAATGAAAAATGGAAGGGCCATGTTTTTTCCCTCTTCCCATTGTCCACTGACCATTTACTATTTTTAATTATAGCTCTTTTATTGGAATACCCAATAAGAGCCTCTGCATGCAGAGGAGATCCCTGGGGCATAACAGACATATTTGTACAATTTCTATGTCAGACACAATTGAGTTCATAGGATCAGAACTAATTTTGGACTCTTTTCCAATTTTGTCTCGGAGCAAAGTCTTGGATAGGTGGCTTAAAAGTAAAATCAATAAACTGTTCTATAAATAAATACAAAACATGAGATTACATATCATAAAATAAGTGCTTTACCCTTCTGCCAAGATGACGCATCTTTTGCCTGTCTCAAGAGGAGTTCGAAAAGATTTCTTGTCCAACAAAGAATCACTTCGGGCATTGCTCATGTTGTAGCTAAACTCTTTGGGATCTCCATGAAACCAGGAGGGGATTAATCCCCAGTGCATAGGCTGTAGGACTCTTTCAGGCACAGCCTTTGAGGCCACATCGTTGAAATGTTGGCTGGATAAAAGTACTGGACTAAAAATAACATGCACATAGAATAAATGAATAATGATTAAGTAAAGAAATTTAAAAATGTACTTGTATTTTTACTTTTTTAAACATTTTTTCCATTACTTTTGATATTTTCTAATGGCGCTTTTTGGCTTGGAACAGTTTTATTATCATCCCTAGCAAGCAGAGGCCTGGGGGAGTTTGCCTATAAAGGTATGTGCTGCCCAACGGGGTACGATTTTACACCTCTAAAGAAAGCCAGTTTTACAGCCTGCTGTTCCAGCAAGCTGTAGCTAGCATGTACTAGCCCACAAGTCATTCCAACTAGCCTCAAAACCCTTTTTTATAATTAGCGGGATTGATTATTCTTCTGTAATTTGAATTTCCCCAAAAACACAGCACTTGCCTGTAGGGCAAGTTGAGAACAAAAATCACTAGCCCGATAGAAAAATCCGCTAGTCCTGGGCTATCGGACACGACTTTCTTTACACGCTGAGTTTCAATTTTTAGTGCCTTCAACAGAGTGTCTTTCTTTATGGGAAGCCTTGAACAAGGTGTGCACATAATTTGATCGTGTGCAGTCCGCATGTGAGGTACCGACATTTGTTTTTTCAAACCTTATTCAGTCTATGCTGTCAAAACTGTATGCAAAATGAGATCAGTCTTAAAAAGGGTGACAAAATGGCAAGACGTCTTTAAACGGTCAGAGATTAAAGGCGTCAGGGACACGTGTACATACCATCCCCGGAAGCTAGTTATAAAAGTTCAGTTTTCTGTTTCCAATGTTGGAGATATTTTTGATTCGATCGAGGATAAGTATAGCTTCTGGGACAGTCTACTGAATTATGTCTTGGACGAACATGCGCCGTTTAAGAAACTAAGGGTACGAGCACAAGACGTCCCTTACATGACGAGTGAATGGAAGAGAGCTATTAGAAACAAAAGGAAGTTTTCAAAACAATTCAGTAAAAACAGAACACAGTTAAACCTGGAACTCAAGAACAAATGGCGCAATGAGGCTACCAAATTAAGACGTAAATCAATCAAGTCCTACTGGCAAAAGGTG